>JAAKBH010000521.1:0-222985 GCA_019776075.1 Amaranthus palmeri
TCAAAGGGCAACCGTGGCATTTTGGACAAGGGGCGAGATTCTTCTTGCGCATATCGGACGCGGTTTAAACAGCCATCGGAATTGCAATTCTTTGCTCTACTATATGGGCAAGAATTATGACATTCCATTCGGGGCAGAGGTAACGAGGTCAATGCGCGTCTTCTGGGTGAAAAGATTGGGGACTACTTAGAAATGGATAAAATGGATAATATGGGATTGGCAAAGTCGTTGCGAATTCGAGTTAATTTTGATGTTCGAAAACCTTTGAAAAAACATGTCTTAATAAAGCTTCGGGTTGGGGAAGTGTGTAGTGTCCGGTGAAATACGAGAAACTCCCCCTTATTTTTTATGTGGTAAGTTGGGTCACGGTATTAACGATTGTAAGGACTTTTTTGGCGATCAATTTCCGGTCAAAACACTTTGGACCTTGGTTAAAAGCTTTATCATGGAGACCAGTTTCGACGGAGGAAGTGCAAGATGCGAATGGTATGGTACAAAAAGGTGGTAGGGAAATTTTATTTACCATGAAGGTAGACTCCAAGGACAATTTAGGAGATAGCACAACAACAATGTAATAAATGTGACCTCTTTATTAGACAAGGTGATAATTGGAGATGACAAAGAAAAGAACTAGGAGGACGGGTTTCCATATCGATTAAAGGGGCAAGATAATAATCAGACTCTTTTCACAACTGATGGGGACACGAAGGATGAAGAGGCGGTTACGGGTAGTGACGAAAAGAAAACGTTGATTTAGGGGTACCAAGAAGTAGAGACCCAGGTTGTGTCAGTTGAGGAGTGCATTTCTACATGCGGTTATTCGGTCAGTACTAATCTTTAGGTATCTAAGACTCCATCACATATAGGGAGCAGAATTTAAAAGTGGAAAATATTAGCTCGTACTCGGTTACCATAGGATACATGTATTCCTTGCCATACTCCAGTGGGTGAAAAGCGATCTAAGGCGAGAGAGGATTTTGATGATGTTATACTAGATAGTGAGGAAAGGGGAAACGTGAAGAAGAGGTTCGTTCCTATGGAGGTTAACCAGTTTTTCCTTCAAGACTCTGAAAACATGGCAGGCCCCACGAGTTGGGCTCTCGGGTCATCATGAGGAATGTCATTTTTTGGAATTGTCGAGGTCTTAGGAATCCCTCATCAATGAATGCGCTCCATTCTTTGGTTCATAAATTCTCCCCTGAGATCCTATTTCTCAGTGAGGGAAAGAGTAACAAAAAAGAGATTTGGTGGGTTTAAGAAAGAATGCGGTTTGATAAAAGTTTTTGTGTCAAAGTTGTCGGTAGAGCTGGGGTTTGGCTTTATTTTGGTCGGACGAGATTGATGTGAAGTTAAGGGCTATGGGTTCTCATTTTATCAACTGTTAGATAACTGAAGGAGAGTTTATGTCTTGGCGGCTAATTGGGATTTATGGGTGGCCGAATAATGGCCACAAGCATTGTACTTGGG
Source organism: Amaranthus palmeri (assembly GCA_019776075.1). Lineage (NCBI taxonomy): Eukaryota > Viridiplantae > Streptophyta > Magnoliopsida > Caryophyllales > Amaranthaceae > Amaranthus > Amaranthus palmeri. The sequence continues at coordinate 1,468 of JAAKBH010000521.1, forward strand.
AGATGATCAATACCCTAGGTAGAGAGGATGTTGGTCCGTGGATTCTAGGTGGGGATTTTAATGAGATTCTGCAAGGTTCGGAAAAAAGGGGGGGTGTGGCTTGCGTACGATCATATGGGATCGGAAAAAAGGATTTTAATGAGCAAAGCGTACGATCATATGGAATGGGATTATTTAGCATGTGTTTTAATCAATATGGGTTTTTCCGCCATTTGGATAGATCGTGTTATGAGTTGTGTTACTTTTGATAAATACTCCTTTTTAGTTAATGGGGTGGCCTCTGGGGTGGTTGAACCTAAAAGAGGTCTTCGACAAGGCGAACCCATATGCCCCTACCTTTTTTTGCTTTGTGCCGAAGGTCTTTGAGTCCTTCTTAAAAAGGCTCCTTTTGAGAAAACTTTTAAAGGCATTTTAATGAGCAAAGCGTACGATCATATGGAATGGGATTATTTAGCATGTGTTTTAATCAATATGGGTTTTTCCGCTATTTAGATAAATCGTGTTATGAGTTGTGTTACTTTTGATAAATACTCCTTCTTAGTTAATGGGGTGGCCTCTGAGGTGGTTGAACCTAAAAGAGGTCTTCGACAAGGCGACCCCTTATACCCCTACCTTTTTTTGTTTTGTGCCGAAGGTCTTTGAGCCCTTCTTAAGAAGGCTCCTTTTGAGAAAACCTTTAAAGGAATTTCGATTTCACGTAATTCTCCCATTCTTACTAATCTGTTCTTTGCTAATGACAGCTTGGTTTTTGCTCGTGCTGATGCTCGTAAGGCCGAGGTCATTCTGAATATTTTAAAGCATTACAAGGCACTTTCGGTAAAGTTGTGAATCTTGATAAGTGCGAGGTTTCTTTTAACAAAAGCTTGAGCGCTGATATAAAAAGGAGAGTTAGCGGAGTTATTGGGTTCAAGGAGGTTCTAGCTCATGACAAATATTTGGATCTTCCAACCTTTTTCAAGCGGTCCAAGAATATCTCTTTTGCTAGTATCAAAGATTGAATTCGGAAGAAACTCCAGGGGTGGAAGGAAAAATTGCTCTCAAAAGCGGGGAAGGAAATTCTGATCAAAGCTGTGGCTCAATCCATTCCCACATTTGCCATGTGTTGTTTCCAGCTTCCGATTTCTTTTTGTGAGGAGGTCGAAAGGACAATTCGCAACTTTTGGTGGGGTACGTCTAATTCGGAGAGGGGCATCCCTTGGAAGGCATAGAGGGATCTTTGTCGACCCAAAGTAAAAGGAGGTTTGGGCTTTCGGGATTTGATATTGTTCAACAAAGCTTTATTAGTAAAACAATTTTGGCGTCTTTATTGTTTCTGTTGGCCCATTTGAGTTTTGATGATGAATTAACAAATTATAAACAAACAAAATATTTGTAGAGATTGTGTTGTAGGTAATATATCCGATCATCATAATCGTCGATGGTACCTAAGGACTGGTCAATGGCAATCGTACAAGTCAAAGTCAAAGTCAACAAAGTCAAAGTCAGTAGAGAAGGTCAATGAGGAAGTCAAGAGTAGATTTCACTTCTACTGTTCCAGATATTGATAAACTGATGAAGTTGCAGATAGAGACAGTACGTTGTTCCAAACGAAACCGGTCAGAGAAGAAGTCAACAAAATTAATCAAGAAAATTATTTTAATTTTTATTTTATTTTTCTTTTTTTAGTCTTGTTGTACGGATGAATAGCTATAGAATGCACAAGGAATAAATCAAAGAATTAAATAACTAACTCCTAAAAATAAGCCTCCTAAAGTTTAGGATCTTGGCTATTTTTAGCTAGAGTCAAAGATTGACTTGGAATAACCACCAAGGTAGTTATTCACATTACTCACGTCAATTGCCCACACATCCCACTATCTTTGATCATGGGATTATGGGTTAACTAAATCTAAAAAGTATATAAAATCATTATGTTAACCGGCACAAATCTTTTGGCGATCAACATTGAGAGAAAAATGTTTCCGAAAATATTTTGTGCCCAAATTTCGTGAGTTCTCTTTATCAAGAAAAGGAGATCTTGAGTGTTTTAAAAAGCTTATTAATTCCAAGATCAAATCCTTGTGCTATTCTTGTGTTGTTCATCCATATTTAGATAAATCTTGTAGGGTTTATTTGAGAGAATTTGTAATTAGACTTGGGTAAGTCTAAAGGGGAAGTGAGAAAGAGAAGAGAGAAAGAGAAGGAGAATAGAGAAAGGGAACAAGAAAGAAAACCGAGAGAAGAGAAGGAGAAGGAGAATTATTTTGTGTAAATAGAGAATTGAATTACATAAAATAATAGAGAAGAGAAATCCCTAGTGGGTCGTGGTTCTTATTCCCACGTTAAAATCTTTGTGTTTCTTTAAGTTTTCTTTTATTTTGTTTTGAGTATTTTCTTTATTCAAAATTCTGCAAGAAAAGGGCGAAAATACTCCAACGGGAACAAGTAACAATTCACCCCCCCTCTTGTTACACTTCATCGTCTTTATACGTTTCTACAATTGGTATCAGAGCCATGTTCCTCAATTAATCAGGAACTCTGAGAGCCGTATCTTGGTGCTTTAGAGATGATGAAAATGAACGAGCGTATGGAAGAAGGGTACTCTACTCAGAGACCACCAATGTTCGATGGCAAATTCTATACCTATTGGAAAAACAGGATGGAGATCTTCATCAAAGCCTAAAATTATCAAGTTTGGAGAGTTATCGAAGTTGGAGATTTTGAGGTAACAACTACCAACTCCAATAACGAGACTGTTCCCAAACCAATCACAGAATATGAGAAAGAAGATTTTCAAAAGATGGAAATGAACGCTCTTGCTATTAAATTACTTCATTGTGGGCTTGGTCCTAATGAACACAATCGCATTATGGGTTGCAAATCAGCAAAACAAATTTGGGATCTGCTGGAAGTTACCCATGAAGGAACAAGCGAAGTCAAGCGTTCCAAGATTGACTTGCTCATGTCCAAATATGAAAGATTTGTTATGGAACCTAAAGAAAGCATTCAAGAAATGTTTACTAGGTTTACGAACATCACAAATGAGTTAGTCTCCCTTGGAAGGCTTATTCCATCCGATGAACAAGTGCGAAAGATCCTAAGAAGCCTACCTCAAGATGATCGTTGGAGAGCAAAGGTCACAGCCATTCAAGAATCCAAAGATTTTACAAAGTTTAATCTGGAAGAGTTGGCTGGTTCCCTAATGACTCATGAATTACATCTGGGAACAGCTGACAGTTCCCGCAACAAAGGTTTGGCTCTGACTGCAAACGATCAAGAAAATTCAGAAACTGATGAGGAAGAGGCAGCAATGCTGGTACGTAGATTCAAGAAGTTCTTCAGGAACAACAGGTATAAAAATCAAAGAAACTACAAAGAAAGAGGAACTTCAAAATCCAAAACATATGAATGCCACAAATGTGGAAGTACCGAGCACTTCATAAAGGAATGCCCACTATGGAAGGACGAGAAAGCAAAAGGGAAAGCAAGAGAAACAGGAAGACAACCAACAAAAGGAAACTTCAACAAAACCGATTTCCGCAAAGCCATGATAGCTGCATGGGGAGAGTCCGAAAGTGAAGCCGAAACCGAAGCCCCCGTGGAAGAAGAAGAGGTAGCTAACCTCTGTCTCATGGCCACTCATGACGATACATCTAAAGGAAAAGAGGTACTGTCTCCTGATCCATTTTCTGTTTATTTATTTAAATTGGATAAACATAGATTAGTTAAAATGATTTTAGAATCTCACGAAAATTTAGAAAAACAAACCGCCATCTCTCTCAAAACTGAAAAAGACCTAAAAGCATGTAAAGACCAAATATCCTACCTTAACTCGTTTAGATCCGATGTGCAAAATCGATTCTTTGAATTGCTTGATAATAATGTGATGTTAAAAGAAGCCTTAGAAAAAGTTAAAGAAGAAAACATCATGTTAAATATTGAATTGAATCAATTTGAGCAATTTGAGATGGAAGTAGATTATGAGTCTAAGAAAGAAATTCAATGTGTACTCTTTCAAATGAGATCCGACCTAGAATTCGCCTTAAAAGAAAACGATCGACTTAAGCTTGAATTAAATTCAAGAGACAAAGGGAAAATTAGAGAAGTTCCCAAATGGATTCTTAATGCTAGAACCAAAGGAACCGAAGGTCTAGGATATGACAAACATGATAAAAAGAAAAAGGTCTACGTTGATCTCCCAAGTAAAAAGGTCTGTTCCTTTTGTGGCAAAACCGGGCACCTGAAACATCAATGTTTAAAAAGGGAACAGCACAACAAAACGAACCAAATTTATGTCGATAGAGTTTGGATTAAAAAATTTGATTCTTGTTTAATCGACACGGAACCCAAGGATGGCTGGGTTCCACCCTCTAACAACTAAATTCGTTTTGCAGGTTCTAGTGAGGGGGAACAGCTCATGGTATCTCGACAGTGGCTGTTCCAAGCACATGACAGGCGATAGATCAAAATTTCTCTCACTAGAAGCTTATGACGGAGGAACTGTGACCTTTGGCGACAATATGAAAGGTGAAATCATTGCAAAAGGCAAGATAGGAAGGTCAAGTTCTCATGCAATAGATAACGTATTTTTGGTCGAGAATTTGAAACACAACCTTTTAAGTATTTCTCAATTTTGTGACAAAGGTAACTCTGTAAACTTTACTTCTGAAAAATGCATGATTTCTAGGAACGACACAGGTGACATCATTCTGGAAGGAATTAGAAAAGGGAACACCTACGTGGTGGACCTGCATACTGTTCCTAAAACCAGTTTAACATGTCTGAGTGTTATAGAAGATGACCCTCTTCTTTGGCATAAAAGATTAGGTCATGCTAGTTTTTCATTGCTTAATACTTTACGTACTAAAGACCTAGTAAGAGGATTACCGTCCCTAAAATTTCAAAAGAATGAAGTATGTGATCCTTGTGCCAAAGGAAAACATGCAAGGTCATCCTTTAAAACTAAAAATGTCGTGACCACCTCAAGACCACTTGAATTAATTCATATGGATCTTTGTGGACCAATGAGAATCCAAAGTCGCAGCGGTAAGCGATATGTTTTTGTCATAGTTGATGATTACAGTAGATTTACATGGACTTTATTCTTATCTAGCAAAGATGAGGCTTTTGATGAATTTGTTGCATTCGCTACTAAAATTCAGAAATCTAGTAACAATCAACTAGTCCACATAAGATCGGATCATGGTAAAGAATTTGAAAATTCAAAGTTTATGGATTATTGTAATGAGCATGGTTTAAGTCACAATTTCTCCGCGCCTAGAACACCACAACAAAATGGTGTTGTTGAACGTAAGAATAGAACCTTAGAAGAAATGGCTAGAACTATGTTAATTGCTAGTGGTTTACCTAGAAATTTTTGGGCCGAAGCCGTCAATACTGCTTCTTATATATTAAACCGAGTTTTAATAAGACTAATCACTTCTAAGACCCCCTACGAATTATTTAAAGGAATTAAACCTAATATTTCATATTTTCGAGTCTTTGGATGTCGATGTTTTGTGCATGTTAATGGAAAACGAAATTTAGGTAAATTTGATGAAAGAAGTGATGAAGCAGTATTTCTTGGCTATTCATCTCATAGTAAAAGCATATAGAGTTTATAATAAGAAAACCATGTGTGTTGAAGAATCTGTTCACATAATATTTGATGAGACTAACTTTATGACAAGTGAACAAGAAACAAGTGATTTTAAGATAGGTCTTGCGGATCTGGAAGATGATGAAAATATACACAAGGAGCAAGATCCAGTAGAGCAGCAACAAGGTCAGAATGTTGAACAAAATCAAGAACAGGAACCACAGGCAGATCAGGAACAGCCTGCAGTTCCTAATCCAGAAAATCGAACAGAAAATCAAGAAGAAAGAATTGAAGTTGAACCAAATCAGAACCAAGTCAATGAACCAGCTTCCACATCTGTCTCCACAAGAGACTTTGTTCCAAGACCGTGGAAACATCATAAGTCACATCCACTAGAATTGATCATAAGCGACATGAACAAAGGCATACAAACAAGGGGACAAATGAGAAACTTTTGTGCACACTTTGCTTTTCTATCAACAATGGAACCCAAGAATCATGTAGAAGCTTTGCAAGATTCGGATTGGGTGGTAGCTATGCAAGATGAATTAAATGAGTTTGAAAGAAATAAAGTGTGGCACTTAGAAGCAAAACCCAAGAACAAGAAGATTATTGGACTTAAATGGGTATTCAGGAACAAGCTGGATGAACACGGCATAATCGTTAGAAACAAAGCAAGGTTGGTGGTAAAAGGTTATAATCAACAGGAAGGTATTGACTATACTGAAACTTTTGCTCCCGTAGCTAGATTAGAAGCTATTAGAATTCTTATTTCATTTGCTGCTTTCATGAATTTTAAATTATATCAAATGGACGTAAAATGTGCATTCTTAAATGGGTTTCTAGAAGAAGAAGTGTTTGTTGAACAACCACCTGGCTTTGAAAACCCAATTTCTCCGGATCACGTCTACAAGCTTGATAAAGTTCTTTATGGGCTAAAACAGGCACCTAGACAATGGTACGAGAGATTATCTAAGTTTTTGATTGAAAATAAGTTCATACGTGGTAAAATTGATAAAACCTTATTCTTTAAGAATAAAGGTTCGAATATATTAGTTGTTCAAATATATGTTGATGATATTATTTTTGGTGCTACAAATGAATCGTTATGTAAGGAATTTGCTGACCTAATGAGTAATGAGTTTGAAATGAGTATGATGGGAGAATTAAATTTCTTCCTTGGTTTGCAAATTAAACAAACTGCTAACGGTATCTTTATTCATCAACAAAAATATATAAAAGAACTTCTAAAGAAATATGGACTAGATAGTGCTAAGACAAACCATACACCCATGGCCACTAACATTAGGTTAGATGAAGACTCTAACGGAACTAGTGTTGACCAAACGATGTATAGAGGCATGATAGGATCCCTACTATATCTAACAGCTAGTAGACCCGATATATCCTTTAGTGTTGGCTTGTGTGCTAGATTTCAATCAAATCCTAAAGAATCACATCATACGGCAGTGAAAAGAATTCTTAGATATCTAAAGGGAACAGATGACTTATCCTTATTTTATCCTAAAAGTGATGTCTATGACTTGAAAGGGTATAGTGATGCAGATTACGCAGGTGATCTTGTGAATAGAAAAAGCACTTCAGGAATGGTACAGTTTCTTGGATCTTGTTTGGTATCATGGAGTTCCAAGAAACAGAACACAATAGCTTTATCCACTGCAGAAGCTGAATATGTAGCAGCAGCAGCCTGCTGTTCCCAAATGCTTTGGATTAAACAACAGTTAAGAGATTTTGGTATCAAATTTGAATGTGTTCCTATTTATTGTGATAATACTAGTGCTATTTGTATTTCTAAAGATCCGGTGCATCATTCTAGAGTTAAACATATTCATATTATATTAGACACCATTTCCTTAAGGATAATGTAGAGCATAAAAATATTATTGTTAAACATGTCAATACTAGTGATCAAGTTGCAGATATAATGACCAAACCGCTTCCAAGTGAACAATTTGAAAAGATGAGGTTGGAGCTAGGTATGATCAAGCTTCACTAACGTTTATTTGCTAGTATTCCTCCTGAAAACATCTTGAAAAATTGGAAGGGTTCAATCAACCACAACAACCAAGATTGTTCATTCAATCATTGCGAGATTTGGGTATGCTTCTATTTAAATTTATGTCTTAAACTTTATCTTGATTGCTTGCATGTTTGAACTAATTAGACCAAGTAGCATAATTTATTTTATTTATTATTATCCACATATTATAAATTATCTTTCGAAAAATCACAAAAATATTTTAGTTTCCACAAATTCCAGCATTTTCTTTATTTTAATTTATTTCGGTGAGCCAACATTATTTTATGAAATGGAAGACGGATCATCGAGGTGTTTTGGAAAGTAGTTATCTTAATCGACAAATTCAACGAACTTACACTTAAACTTTTTGTTACCTCACACGGTTCATACACTAAAACCGTTTCAAGAAGTTGTACAAACCCTTTCATAACCGTCCCATCACACCCTTTATAACTCACTCCTCACGTCACATCCATCACAATTACCATAATTACCAAAGTACAACTCCTTTACCTCTCTAAAAACCGTCAACCCATTTTCTTTCTTCTACAATCCCTAACCCTCACCAATTTCACTCACCATCACCATGAAAACTCCCAAAGCTTCATCCACCAAGAACACCAAAGAAAACACGCCCAAATTCATACAACCGGAACCACTACAAGTCATTCACCCTTCATCCGACAACCCACAATCATCAACTCCCTCAACTCAACCCAAATCATCTAAGACCATGCATGTTGGCACAAAAAGGGCTTTTTCCACCAAAGGAAGCTCATCTTCAAAACCGGCGAAAAAGGCCAAGGTTGTGGATCCTGATTGTGCAGAGGAGGTTTCTAAGAGATGTCCGTAGGATTTGGATTGGACAAATATTGGTATGATTCTACTCCCTTTCCTCAATTACACGCTATTTTGAGTAATCAAGGGTGGGAGGAGTTAATGAGTAATTTTTCTTGTCATCCAATTTACCCACATCTCATGAGAGAGTTTATTCAAAATTTTACAATCGACAATGGGGTTTGTTCTAGCATGATTAAAGACATTAAAATCGAATTCAATAGCTTAATGTTGGGGGAATGGTTCGCTGTTCCAGTAGTAGGGTTTGATACATATTATGTTGGTTCAAAAATCGTCTTTTCTGGTATCACTGAGAGGACCGTTTTAAAATTTCTCGGTCAAGAAAACAAAAAGAGGTTTAGTCACATGTCTCTGTCTCCACTACACAAGCTTCTTTACAACATTGCTCGTAGGTTTATTTTACCCCGCAATTCTAAACGGAGTGAAGTAAATCTACGTGATGCAACATTGATCTACTGCATGGCTAATCACATTAAAATTAAATTTCCGTCTTTGATGGTATCACATTTGTCCGAATGCATTGAGAAAGGACTTATGGTTGGATACGGAGGTTTGTTGACTTGCATTTTTAAGAAGTTTGGAGTCCCTTTGGATGGGCTAGAATTTCCTATGAGCGCCAACAATAAGATAAGTGAAAGGTGCCTTACTAATTTGCACCTTCAATTAAACGAAAAGGGAATTCTAGAGCATGCCATTGAGGAAGTAGAGGTGAGCTCTGATAAAGAAGAAGAAGAGGAAAAAGTAGAAAAAGAAGAAGAAGAGGAGAAAGTAAAGGAAAAAGAAAAAGAAGATCAGGAGGATGTTCCCACTGCCGCTAATGAGGCAGAAACTGATAGGGAACAGGAGGATGCTGTGAGTGAGGGGGAACAGGTTGAGGGAGAGGGAGAAAAGGGACAGGAAGATGATGAGGACCTCCATGTGCCTCTTAAGAAAATCAAGAAAACTTCTGTGCTCACACCAAGGAAGAGCAAGAGGTTAGCTTCCAAAAGTTCCTCGAGCCAACATGATGACATTACTTCTCCAACCCCACCATCACCAAAACCAGACTCACCCACACCAATTGACATTCCATCATCACCACCATCACCAATTCCCACTTCACCAACACATACTGGTTTTGATAGGGATGCCTCACCTTTTCCTCCAACTCCAATTGACCTTATCCTTGGCAAATTTGATTCCTTGCAGTCCCAACTCATTGCTTTCCAAAGTGAAGTTCGTGCCTCTCTATCTACCATTGCTGAGCAACTCACCGACATGGAAACACGTCTTGGTGCGAAGCTTGACACAGTGGAGGTGCAAACTGAGTTTGTTGATGAGGAGACTGCTGCCTGATCCCTCCTGCTTCTATTTTCAATTAAAAATTTGATGTTTGGTTGGCCCATTTTCTTTGTAATTTTCTAAACAATGTTTTTTTTATGTACCAAGCTGGGGTACAAAACAATTTATATTTTGCTTATGCTACTTACTAACCCATAACATTTCATCCTTTATATCATCTTTATTCCCTATTATCCCATGGTCTAATATGTTTGCTTGCATGCTTTCTTGATTTATGCTTGGACATCTATTTACTTAGTTTGCTGCTTTTTATCTTAATCTGTCTAATGCTTGCCTTAGAGCTGTGATTTGATTCATATCCCTACTTTTTGATTGATGCCAAAAGGGGGAAGAATGGCAAACAAACAATGTTATGCTTGTGAATGCTTGTTTTTGCTTCATCTTTGAAAATTTGATTCTCTGTTTTTCGTTTCAAGACTTTGATAGATTCTTAGTTTATAGTTGTGCTACTTATGTTATGTTTGGTTAATATGGAAACTGATGTTGTTGAATGTCACATTGTTCACCTTTGACTCTTACAACTCATAATTTTCTTGAATTACTTAATTAGAATTACTTAGTTTGTTGTGCTTCTAATCCTTTTAGTTTATGTTTTTATATTTCTTAAGTTATTTTTATTCTATATTTCGTTTCATGTTTAGTTTTATTTTAAATTAAAAAAAAAATTTTGAAGTCATGCTTAATCACATGATTTTCGCCAAAAATATTTTAGAGTAATATGCTTGCCTTAGAATTTGGTAAATTACTTGTAACGATTTAATTTACTAAATATGTTTGAACTTGTGATTGATCTCTAACATGTTCAAAGCTATTAGTTTTACTCTTTCTTTTAACATAGTTTGTTTATAAGTTTGTCATCATCAAAAAGGGGGAATTTGTTGGCCCATTTGAGTTTTGATGATGACTTAACAAATTATAAACAAACAAAATATTTGTAGAGATTGTGTTGTAGGTAATATATCCGATCATCATAATCGTCGATGGTACCTAAGGACTGGTCAATGGCAATCGTACAAGTCAAAGTCAAAGTCAACAAAGTCAAAGTCAGTAGAGAATGTCAAGAGTAGATTTCACTTCTACTGTTCCAGATATTGATAAACTGATGAAGTTGCAGATAGAGACAGTACGTTGTTCCAAACGAAACCGGTCAGAGAAGAAGTCAACAAAATTAATCAAGAAAATTATTTTAATTTTTATTTTATTTTTCTTTTTTTAGTCTTGTTGTACGGATGAATAGCTATAGAATGCACAAGGAATAAATCAAAGAATTAAATAACTAACTCCTAAAAATAAGCCTCCTAAAGTTTAGGATCTTGGCTATTTTTAGCTAGAGTCAAAGATTGACTTGGAATAACCACCAAGGTAGTTATTCACATTACTCACGTCAATTGCCCACACATCCCACTATCTTTGATCATGGGATTATGGGTTAACTAAATCTAAAAAGTATATAAAATCATTATGTTAACCGGCACAAATCTTTTGGCGATCAACATTGAGAGAAAAATATTTCCGAAAATATTTTGTGCCCAAATTTCGTGAGTTCTCTTTATCAAGAAAAGGAGATCTTGAGTGTTTTAAAAAGCTTATTAATTCCAAGATCAAATCCTTGTGCTATTCTTGTGTTGTTCATCCATATTTAGATAAATCTTGTAGGGTTTATTTGAGAGAATTTGTAATTAGACTTGGGTAAGTCTAAAGGGGAAGTGAGAAAGAGAAGAGAGAAAGAGAAGGAGAATAGAGAAAGGGAACAAGAAAGAAAACCGAGAGAAGAGAAGGAGAAGGAGAATTATTTTGTGTAAATAGAGAATTGAATTACATAAAATAATAGAGAAGAGAAATCCCTAGTGGGTCGTGGTTCTTATTCCCACGTTAAAATCTTTGTGTTTCTTTAAGTTTTCCACTAGTGGAAAAAAAGCTATTGGCTGCTACTTATTGGCTGCGGTTTTTAGGAACACGCAGCCAATATGAGAAAAAAAAATGTGTTAAAAAAAAATTAACAAGGGCTGCGGTTTTATGGTATGTCCGTAGCCCAAAATGAGTTTCTAAAAAAAAAAAGATCATGGGCTGCGGTTATCCTACTTGTCCGCAGCCCAAAATGAGACTCTAATTCCATTTTCATATGGGCCGTTTTTTCCTTCAAAAAACCCTAAGTCATCATTCTTCCTCATCCTCATAAAATAAAACCGGCGCCTTCATCTTAAAAAACCCTAAAATGAGACTCTAAAATCTTAAAAAACCCTAAAATTACTCTCTAATTTCTTCAAGGCTTCAAAAACCCTAATCTAAAGGCTTCAAAACGGCGCCTTCATCTTCACCTCATTCTCGAATTCGCTGGACTTTACCTCAAAAAAACAAGTAAAATCATCTATTTCCAATTCGAATTTTGATATCTTCATCTTCGAACATTTTGGTCTTCGTTCTTCAAGAGTTGGTCTTCATTCTTCAAGATCTGCAGCCTCAGCCTCTCCAGATCTTAATTCTTCAATAGTTGGTCTTCGTTCTTCAAGATCCTTCGTTTAATTTGAAGATTATGAGTTTTAATCTTGAAGATTTCTGGGTTTGATGTATATTTTCAGTTTTCAGTTTAATTTTTAATCTTGATTTCAAGATCTGGAATTATTTGTTTAGTTTATTTGAGATCTGGAATTATTTGTTTAGTTTATTTGTTGAAATCGATTTGTTTAGTTTATTTATTTTGTTTCAAGATCTGTAATTCATTTAATGTTTCGTTCTTCAAGATCTGGAATTCGTTTAGATCTGGAATTCGTTTGATTATTTTGTTTAGTTTATTTATTTTGTTTCAAGATTTGTTTAGATTATTCGTTTAATGTTTCGTTCTTCAAGATCTGGAATTCGTTTGATTATTTTATTTTGCTGCTATTTTGTTCTTCAAGTATAAACGAATTTAAAAAAAAAATTATTTTTTTTATTTTGAAAAAAGACTAAAGGGCTGCGGTTTTTTGACCTGTCCGCAGCCCTTTAGTCTTTTTTGGGCTGCGTATTTTGACCGCAGCCCTTATCTAATGTTAAGGGCTGCTACAATAATGGCTGGGGTCAGAATACGCAGCCCATAAGGGCTAAAAAACCGCAGCTCTTAAGGTTTTTTCCACTAGTGTTCTTTTATTTTGTTTTGAGTATTTTCTTTATTCAAAATTCCGCAAGAAAAGGGCGAAAATACTCCAACGGGAACAAGTAACAATTCACCCCCCCTCTTGTTACACTTCATCGTCTCTATACGTTTCTACAGTTTCTCCGAATGAAAGTTGTAAAAGCTCGGTACTACCCTACTCCGTCAATTTGGGAAGCAAAAGTAGGGACAAATACTAGTTATGCGTGGAGAAGCATTTGGGGATCTCGTTCCATTCTTGATCTTGGGGTTAGGCGGCGTGTGGGAAATGGGCCTTCGACTATACTTTGGAAGGATGCTTGGTTGGGAGGTCATGGCACGGGAAAGATTGTTACGCCCCCTGGGCTGTTAGACAAAGATGCAACGGTGGCTTCCATTGTGGATGGGGAAAATTACTCATGGCATCTAAATCTTATTTTCGAAGTCTTTCTCCAATTCGATGTTGACCGCATAAAACATATTCCCCTTTACTCTTTTGATACGGTTGACGAAAGGGTGTGGACATCAAGTGATGACAGAATTTTTCGTGTAAAAGACGCTTTTTCCTTTGCTTTGAGTTCCTCCGCCTAAGCTTTGAGCTCAAATGGTTTGGACCCTTGTGGAAAAGCTATAGAGTCTTAATATTAATCCAAAAGCCCTGCTATTCCTTTGGAGAGCTTCTTGGGATATTCTCCTTAATGGGGTTAACTTGCAGAAAAAAGGCATAGAGAGTGCGGGATGTTGTGTCCGATGTGGGGAGCTCGAGGATAATACACATGTTCTTTTCGAATACAGTTGGGCTCGGTATGTTTGGTCTTAAGCTTCGTGCACCATTAATTTTGAATAGCAACCTCAGTTTCGGAATGGCTTGGGGCACACATGGTTCAGAGGAGCAAAAACGAGCTTGAGATATAGTGCATTTGTGTTTGGAAAATTTGGGGGGCAAGAAATGAGATATGCTTCGAGAAGTTCTACATAGCCCCTGATCTTTGCTATAACAGAGTCATAGACTTACTTCAAGAGTATAGGAAAGCGAGTGCTTCTGCTCATCATGCAAAGGAGCGGAGAACGAACTCAAAATCGCTTCCGCCAGAACAATATTTTATAAAGATCAATGTGGATGCTGCTACCAAGGTCTCTGAAGACAAGATCGGTTTAGGATTAGTAGCGAGGGATAATGCCAGGAACATTCTTCTCTCAGCCTCTAAAACATTATGGCCTTTCACCTCTGTGGAACGTGCTGAGCTCTGGGCTTTCTCTTGGGCCGTGTATTTGGCTAAAGAGGAGGGATGGCATAAGGTGATCGTTGAAGGTGATGCCTAGATCATTGTTAAAGCTTTACAAGGGAAGTTATCTCGTAGCTATCAATTGTAAATTTTGGTGGATAATATCATCAATTCGCTTCTAGTGTAGATCATATTTCTTTTAGTTTTAGTTTTAGAGAGGCTAACAATGTAGCTCATCGCCTTGCCAAATGGGCCTTAGCAGGTCTTTGTTCTAGTATTTGGCGAAATGGTGGTCCATCTTGGATTTCGGATGTAGCTTTTTCTGATTTTCCTCATTAATAAATTAGCCTCGCTTTGATTTTCAAAAAAATAAAAAAAAAATAAAATAGAAAACCATTACAAATGTAACGCAGTTAGACCAATTTGTAAGAAAGTAAAAATATTTGATATGGTGCAATTAAATAAATAATGACAGTGCGGGTAACAATACTAATATTTTGAAGGTTCAATAATAATAAGAAATGCATTCTAATGACAGCGTAAGTAACATTTAGAAAACATATCACAATTATATCAATTCTGTGTCTTTCCTCACCTCAACCACTACTACTGATATTAGATAAGCCCACCAAATAATTTGTAGTAAATTTCAAAAAATTGAAATCTATATTAACAGAGCACACTCATAAACCCTAAAATAAATTAATAAAAAAAAATAAGATTTTAAAACATATCAAAAAGACTCCAATTTAAATGAACAAATTGGATATCTCCTATCTCCCGCAAGTAGTGTTGTCTCCTTTCTTGATAACTTGTAATCAACTTGAACAAATTTGCTAAATTAGAAAAAAAAGAGATTCATGTTTGATCAATCAAAATAATATATAACAATAAAAAAGCAATTATAATCTAAATTTCTAAATAAATCATTCACATGCATGGAAGAAAATATGATATCAAAAATTAATAAATAAAAAATTTAAGAAAATGAAAGAGATAAAAATGTACTAATGAAGAAGATATGACCCATTCATCGAGGGTGGTTATATGCTTTACTTCTCATTTCCATTCGAATCAACTAAACCAAAAAATCTATAGAAAGATAGAAAATTTTTATTAGAAAAAGATAGAACTATTTTTCCACTACAAGCAACAATGATCTTCATAAAGTATGAAAATTGGTTTAACGCGATAGAGAAAGTCAATAATACTACAGTAATTAATGCCTTAGATGTAGGAATTATTATATTAGATAATTTAGTATTAAAAGTTATTTAACGTAATAGCGTATTGAATACTCTAGTTATTAGGCGGGAAGTAAAGTATTATACTAAATGGTGCCCGTGTGATGTACGATTTTATTAAACTTTCCAACATAAATAACACGGATTTATTAAACTTTCCGATATTTCAAAATCAAATTAAACCCAAAACATATACAATTATTTTATAAAAGTTTAAATGAAAAAATAGTTTTTGTCATGAAAAATATAATTGACTTATATAAAAGGGAAATTTCATGATATACCACTGAGTTTCTTCATAATTCACCCTATACAACATCAAATGTTGTAGATCACCACATACCATTGAGTTTTAATCTGTTAGCACAGAATACCATTAATGACAAATTCCGTAAGTCTGTCGTTAGTGTTAAATTACCATATTGCTCTTACTCATTCAACTGGCGCCATTTTTGACCCCAAACATAACGTATCTCTTCAAAAAATCGAATCCCCATCTTCTCTTTCTTCTTCTCCAAACTCTCTGCTCTATTCATTCATCTTCAACCCTAATAATCCATTTAAAATTTGCAAAGTCTCAATTTTGTGATGTGAATAGCTCTTGGGAAAACAAATTGGGACTAACGGATTAACTTAGAAGCGAAACTAAGTAAGGGTTTCAGGAAAACTGAATTTCGCCCAAAGTTGTTGATTTGGTGGATTTAGTATACCTAAGGTATTACTATCTTTATCCATTAGCATTTTCGAGTTCTGATGTAGGTTGTTTTGTGCAAAATTGAGTTAGGGTTCGCGTTTATTTGCAAAATGACCATTTGTGTTGCATGCGATTTTGATTTGGAAATTTTACAAAATTGATTTTTTTTTGTTTTGTATCCCTTTTAGTTTGAATTGTGATGTAATGTGTTGTTGGTAAATGTTGTTTTTAGGATAAGTGCATTATTGTTGTTAGTTCGTTCTCTAGGGCGTTCTTTTGATGTGAGGGTG
This sequence comes from Amaranthus palmeri, assembly GCA_019776075.1. NCBI lineage: Eukaryota > Viridiplantae > Streptophyta > Magnoliopsida > Caryophyllales > Amaranthaceae > Amaranthus > Amaranthus palmeri. Next base: position 17,849 of record JAAKBH010000521.1, read on the forward strand.
GATGACACTGATAAGACCAATTTGATGCAATTGTTTGAGTACATGTTTGAGGATTCTGTGAAGCAGAACGTATATCTCCCTAAATGCTTCACCCTGCTTGTGTGTAAACTTGGAACAAATTGTAAGTTAGAGCTAGTTGATGATGGGGAAATGTTGAAAATGTGGGAGTGGTAAGAAGGGCAAAGTGAAATTGAGGTGTTTATAGAAGAGATAGAAACACCATCTCTTGTGTTTGAGTCTGCAGAAGCTAGTTGGGCAAAAACTATGAAGAATAGGGCTGAAAATATTAGCCTAGTAGAGGAAAAGAGTAGAAGGAGAGCAGAGGAAGCAAAAGCTGAGGAGCATATTTTGGCCCAACAGGCATATACGGTGGTTGTAGAGTTACCTGTTGTGGATGCTGATGATGGTGTGGTTGAATATGTAAGAGTGTTTGCTAACCCAACAGCTGATGAGGTTATTCCAGGAGATCCACAACCTCAATCCTCACAACCTCCACCCTCACAACCAAATAACCCTTCAAGAAGAAAAAAATCACTCCAAAGAAGAAGAAAAAACCCCCTTCTCCACCCAGGCAGCCTACACCCCCTCCTCAACCCTCACCAACAGCCCATCCCAGGCAGCCTTAACCCCCTCCTTCACCCTCATTAACACCCCATCCTAGGCAGCCTACACCCCATCCAGCACAATCATAACCAACCCAGCTTAAACCTCAAACCAGGCTTAAACCCAAAGAGTGAGGGGTGCCTAAAAGCACTGCCAAAAATTTTGGCCTTGATGTTGCCAAGAAAACTGTAGCGGGAGGCAAATCAACACTAGGAGCAAACGAAGAATGGTGGTTGAAGAAAATGATGTTGAGTCTAATGCTTGGCCTTCTGATGATAGTGAAGATTTTGATTATGAAGCTTCTGATGTTGAGGTTGATTCTGATATGGACTTGGACTTGGACATTGAGGATGAGTATATTGTGAGAGAAGAAGATGTTCCTGATAATATACATGAGAAGGCTTTTGAGGATTACTTAGATGGGCCTTTGAGGTGTTCCCAAGAGCTACAAGGACAATATGCTGCCAACATTTGTACTCAAATTGCAAGGCTGTAGGTTGGAGTGGGACAGCATTTCATAAGCTATTTTGGATTTCTGCAAATGCCAACAATTAGTACGTGTTTGTAAAAGTCATGTCCATGATAAAAGAGTATGATGCAGCAACATATGATTATCTCACAAAGGTAGAAGAACAGTGGAGTGTTCACATGTTTGACAGGACAGTTTGTTGTGATCATAACACAACAAACTTCGTAGAGTCATTCAATGCAATAACAAGGGCCAATAGAGATAAACCTATGTTGACATTGCTGGAAGGTAAATTTGTGTCCATGTTTTAAACATGTAATGCAAAAAAAAATAGTGTTGCTTTCTATGGTTTTTTTGTTAATAATTTAGTTGGAGTTGGTGCATGAAAAGGATGGGTTCTAGGTTTGATAAAGCAGTGGACATGGAATCTAGTGAGCTGACAAAGCATGCAAAGGGGGTGCTGGAGAGTAGGACTGATGATCTAGGTTTTGTCATGCCACTGCAGCTGGTGGTGAAGAGTTTGAGGTCAGGCATGGCCATGTCAAGTTCCCTATCACCTTTACAAATATGACTTGTGGGTGTGGGAAATGGCAAGGATCAGGGATCCCTTGCAAGCATGGTCTTAGGGTCATTTACAACCAGAGACTTGAACCTAGGGACTTTGTCTCACCTTTCTACAAGGGGGCTGCATATAAACTCACCTATGGAGACCACATCCACCTAGGGATGGCAATTCAATTCGAATCCGACCCTAGTCTGACTCGATCCAAGGAAAATAATCTGATTTGAGTCCGAAGAAAAAGTCATCCGACTACGACTCGACTTTACGATCCGAGTCCGAGTTAGAGACGGACCGGAGTTGGACCTTAATAAAAATCCGACACTCCGACCCGACTCCGACCCTGAAGGGAATCTGACTTGGAATTTGAGTTTTACTTCAATATTTTGTTTCCTTTAAAACTCTAGACGTGACGAATACAAGCTCCCTCTCATACTAATTGTAATTTTCGGTTTTAAAATACTACTATTTTTATTTAGATTAATCAATCAGAATATGATAAATCTGATCAAGAGAAATAAAATACGCCAAATCAAAATGCGAGAATTTTTTAAATTATAGTATATGACTATTTCTCTTGTTAAGCTAATATTTTTTGTTAATTTGAAAAATATATTTTGTTAATTTTGTATGCTTTAAAATCATTAGTACAATATCACAAGATACTGTTTGATAATAATCCGACTCCGCATTCGACTCCGTTGGAGGTCCGAGAGTCTATGCATAGTCCGACTCTTAGTGGAGGTGGACTGAAAAAAAAAACTACGACTATTATCCGGAGCAAAGTTAGAGTATGAATAATCCGAGCCGAGTCCGACCCATTGCCATCCCTACATCCACGCCATGGCTGATCCAACTCAATGGCCTTCACATGATGTGCCAGAAATTGCACCACCCCTAGGGAAAAGAAATGTTGGCCGACCACCTAAACAAAGGAGAAGAGCTGCTCACGAGGCAAGAAAAAAAAGGAAAGAGGCACAAGATCAACAAGTGCAGCCTATGCAAAGAACTTGGCCACAATGCAAAGACAGGCAAGCCAAAAAAAGGCATCAGCGAATACAGTAGTACAACAAGCTTCCTCTTCACAGCCGGGCATAACAAGGGGGACGAAGAGAAAGACTACTAATTAGCATTGGCTAATGTAACTTTTGTGTGAAACTTGGTTTGTATGTAACTATATTTTGCTAAATACTTCATTTAGATGATACTTCTTTTGAATATAACTATGTTTTAAAACGGTGGTATTTGACGCAAAAAAACAAAAAAACTAATGGTATATGGTTAATTAATAATTACCACTAATGGCATACTAACAGAATTTGTCATTAATGGTATTCTGTGTTAACGGACTAAAACTCAATGGTATATGGTGATCTACAACATTTGATGTGGTATATAGTGAATTATGAAGAAATTCAATGGTATATCATGAAATTTTCGTATATTAAAATAGTCACAACCTGAATCATATTAGAATTAATTAGTATTGCATTTAAGCAACCAATTGTATAAATAACAAAAAATCCTAATAAAAGTATGTTATGTTTTAGCTATCTCAAAATATCCAATACACCAGATAATACTCATTTAATAAATAACATAAAAAAGATTTTATAAGTAAATGAAAAAAATAATATACTTCATATGATTTTCAAATACATCATATGATGTGAGTAATAAAGGCAAAGATAAAAAAGTAGTCATAAAAACAATAACAACAGCATTATTGAATGTTGCAGAGAAAGTTTTGTAGAGGTTGTGACACGTAAGCAATTTTAAATAGTGATAATTTCAGTAGTGTTTTGTTTTAGTAATAGTTATGGATATAGTCATATAGATATACATACATGTGTCGTTATTGTTTAATATCATTCAAAACTTAAACACGTTTTTTGTAATTTAACAAGATTGGTTAAAAATATATCATAAATTTGTTATAAGCGCATAGAACGAGTGAAAACCTAGTAATAATTATATTAATAAAACTTGGGAACAAAATGAGCTCTAATTCATGGCATGAAATAACTTTTGTACCTTATCTAGATTAGTAATTAGAGTAATTATTTCAATCTCCACGTAAAATCAGCCGTAAAACATGCCAGATATGAAAGTTATGTGGAGGTTCTTGGCTATTGGACAAAAGGAATTTTTCGAAAATTCATAAAATTGTATTTGTAAATAGTTAACTCATTTTAAATTGTTAATTTTAATTATAAAATCATAATGAAAAAATTTGCGAATAATAAGATTTGAATGACAAGGTTTGAAGTTATTCTCAAATTCTCAATTATAACTACTTCTAAAATAATTGTATGGTGAAATTGACTTAAACCCAAAATTAATTTTACTAATATGCAAAATATTAAATTTGAGTCAATTCTAAATTTCCTAATTTAATCATTTTGCTTTAAGGGTATCCATGTTTCATTTAAAGAATGGTTTCTAGAAGGTTTTTTTTATATAGAGTTAATTTATATGATATGTTGGTATATATATTTTTGTAGTGAATGGGAAGTAATCTTAATCATTATCATTATTATTATTATTATAATTAATAAAGAGAATTTCTATAAATCAGCATCATCATCATACTCAGTGTATCCTGTTCATAGAAAACTACGATCAGGGTCTGGGGTGGGAAAACGCTAGCAACTCATACCCATAGAAGAGAGTGTGATCAAAGAGTCCCCCAGCTTGCGAAAGATCTTCCAGAGAGAGAAACTTGCAGCTGACAAAAACAATAAAAAGCATATGCCCAAATACGAAGATAAGAGCAAAAAACGGGTAAACATCGACCCAAATATAAAGAGTCCCATGTTCTCCTAGGTCTTCCTCGACATCTCTTGCCCTCCACTATGATGCACTCGATTCTTCTTATTGGGGCGTCATGTGCCTTTCTCTACACATGCCCAAACCATCTCAACCTATTATCCCGCATCTTTGCGGAGATAGGTGCAACCCCTAACGTCTCCCTGAACTTCTGGTTTCCTATTCTATACATCATATTATTACCACACATCCACCTCAACATATGCATCTCTGTTACTTTAATCCTCTGCTTGAGAAAATCTTCTTTGCGGGCCAACATTTTGTCTCATATAATAACCCTGGTCTTATTGCAACGTTGTAAACTTTACCTTTTAATCTCCTCGAGACTTCTTATCACAAAGCATCCCGGTTGTTGCTCGCCACTTAAGCCAATCCACTTGTATACAATTAGTAACGTCTTCATCAATCTTTCCATTACTCTAAATCACAGAACCTAAATATTTGAACTTTGTCGTACATGCAACAACTTCTCCCCTATCGCTTCAGTCCCACTGAAATTGCATCGCACGTATTCTGTCTTCGTACAACTTATACGCAACCTCTTACCCTCCAAAGCTTCTCTCCACTCTTCCAATTTACTATTAGCCTCCTCCTTGATTTCAGCGGCCAAAACTATATCATCGGCAAAAAGCATGCACCATGGTACAACTTCCGAGATGGATTTAGAAATTTCTTCTATAATGACCGTAAAAGTGAAAGGACTTAATGCTGATCTCTAATGTAATCCCACCTTAATTGGGAAAGACTCTGTCATACCCACCGGTGTATGTATGTTAGTCGCGATTCTATCATACATGCTTTGTATTGCCTCAATGTACCTTCGTGAAATACCTCTATTCTTGATGCTATTTCAAACGATACTTCGTGGATATTAAAAAAAAACGATACTTCGTGATATGCTATTTTACTATTTCTCCTTATTAATGAATACCAAATGCAAATCCTTCTTTCTCTCCCTTTACTTTTCCATCAGCCTCTGCAAAATATGGAGTGCCTCGCTGGTTGATCTTCCCGGCATGAATCTGAATTGGATCTCTCAAATTATCATCTCTCGTCTAATCATTTTCTCGATTACTCTTTCCCACAGTTCCATAGTGTGGCTTAAAAGTTTGATCTCTCTATAGTTCCCGCATACTTATGCATCACCCTTGTTTTTAAACAGTGGGATAAATGTGCTAAGCCTCCAATCTTCTGGCATTTTACTGGACCTCAAGAAGAGATTAAGGTGGTTAGTAAGCCACTGAATCCCCTACTCTTCTAAACCCCTCCACACCTCAATCGGAATGTCATCAGCTCCAACTGCCTTTGATCTCCCCATTTTTTTTAGAGCTTCTCCTACTTTCGTTGTAGTAACATCAGTAACTGAACCATGCTCTTGTTTCCTTTGTACGTCTGAAGTTTGTTGAATCCCATCCTTTAGACCCCTAGTCTCAATGAGCAATTGGGAGAAATACTGATGTCATCTCAGCTTGATGTCCTCTTGTCTAAGAAGTACTCGTCCACCTTCATCTTTAATGAACTTCACGGTCTTTGAAGTTTGTTGAATCCCTACGTCCTCCTATATCTTGCTTTTGCCAACTTATAAATATACTTCTCCCCCTCTTTGGTCTCAAGATTTTGATAAAAGGCTTGTAACGCTCGATTCTTTGTCTCCACTACTGCTTTTTTGCCGCCCGTTTAGCTTCTCTATACTTCTCCCTCTTATGGGTCCTATCCTGCTCCACCGTGCAAGCCATGAGCTCCATAAATCTTCTTTTTGTCATTTATCTTCTTTTGCACTTCTTCGTTCTACCACCACGACTCTTTGAACACCTTGGTTTTCCCCGTCGACACCCCTAATGTCTCTTCTACCGCCCTTCGAGTGGTTTCCACCATGGTCGTCCACATTTGGTTTGCATCGTCTAATATATTTGGGTAGTCCGGCGTCTTGATCTTGTTAGACATGGTTGCTACAATATCCCCTTTAAGTCATCCTCACATGATCTTATGCTTGACCTTTATCTTTCCCTCGACAATCTTTCTCCTTATACGAAACACTAGTACTAATAGCCGGTGTTGGGTGGGCATCTCTGTACAGTCTATACGCGAGCTCCGATCACCCTTCTGTACTAAACAGTAGTCAATTTGGGTTGCATGCCCCTCATCCTTCTTTCTAAAAATCTGATAGCCGGTTTCTAACACGTCGTGTAACGCTAGAAGCCTTGGTCAATCAAACACATTTATAAACACCCTAAATACAACTATAACGAGTATAGCGGTAAGTCGGGGGTCGAACCACAGAGACAAGGGATGTTAGACTAAAGACTTAGTGTGGGAAAGGTTGATGGTTGGTAGGTAAGAGGATGGGTGCACTAAATTAATGAGAAAAACAAGTAAGGAAAGAAAGCGGGCTTAGGCTAGGTCCACCCTAGGTAGGTCTTATTGGAAATAGAGATAGGTTAGGTCGAAGGAGATCGAACAAAGGTCAATCGAGACACTCTAGATGACATGGGGAAGTTGATGACCTATAGTCAATACGAACGACCCATAATCGCCCTATGTCTCACTAAGGAGTGGCAGGACAAGATATGTACCGAATATCAATCAATCAAACCAATATCAACCTCAATCATCTTCCTAAACATTAAACACAAGACCAAAGCCCTAAGGTTTCTCTAACCCAAAACCCTAAAGTCTACTCTAGCATATGAAAAGTAAAAGCATGAAAGAAAGAAACCATTAAAGAAAGCAATAAAGAAAGCAATGAAAGAAATGAAGAACAACAAGGCATAAATGAAAGAGATAACATGAAAGCAATAAATCTAGACTATAAAAGCATTAAAGGAAAGCATAAAGGAAAGCATTAAATGACATAAAAACAATAAATGAAAGTAAACTTACAATAATGAAGAGGAAAGAAACATAAATGAAGAACTACATTAAACTAGGGCAAGAAATGGAAAGGAAAGCATTAAAGATGATGAATAAGAGAAGGAGGGTTACTCCCAATCAAGTGATGCCCTAAACATTCAGATTAAGGCCTTTATATAGGCTGTACAAGATGGGAGGAATAACCCTAAAAGAATCCTACGTGGCAAGCTTCGAAGAGAAAAACATTTCGCAGATTTTTCAGCCCATTCGACCAAATGGGAGTGCCATTCGCCCGAATGATGTCCGTTCGAGGTTTCCAGAGACTTCAAATGCATTGCTCGAGAAAAAGTGTTGCATTCGCCCGAATGAAAATGTCCATTCGCCCGAATACCTTCATTCGCCCGAATGGTTCTCTGATTCGCCCGAATTAATGTGATATTAGGCCGTGACAATTCGTCACATAATCTCACCGTGGCCCACTCGTGGGGACACGGGACACCCGTGGGCTCGGGCCCACAAACCCACGGGTCAAGAGCGTTGACTTGCACATACACTCTGTGAAGTTCATTGTTTCCTAAAACCATATGGCAATATGAGAATTAGCTCACCAAGTATATATGCAAGTCTACAACCCACTTTTTTTATTGATGTGGGATCTTGTCTCACATGTGAAGTATTTCCAACACTCCCCCTCACATGTGAGCCACATCATTCCAGGAACCACCTTCGGCTCTTGATACCATATTAGGCCGTGACAATTCGTCACATAATCTCACCGTGGCCCACTCGTGGGGACATGGGACACCCGTGGGCTCGGGCCCACAAACCCACGGGTCAAGAGCGTTGACTTGCACATACACTCTGTGAAGTTCATTGTTTCCTAAAACCATATGGCAATAGGAGAATTAGCTCACCAAGTATATATGCAAGTCTACAACCCACTTTTTTATCGATGTGGGATCTTGTCTCACATGTGAAGTATTTCCAACAGTGCTGAAGGCTGCTTTCTTGGGTTGCTTAGGTACATTCGCCCGAAGGGTTAGTGCATTCGACCGAATGCAAGGCTAATGGGCTCCTTTTGATCTTTTTCATCTTCGAATGAGCATCAAATGTCTTCCGAGCTTCGCGAGGTCTTAGTATAGTACTTGAAATGCTCGGGAACGCCTCGGAATGTAAGCTTCATCTTCGATTCACATGCCGAAATCTCGTACGCAACGAAAACACCTCAAAATCTCCCGAAAATACCTAAAAACACTAAAAAGCACATGGAGACAAGATCGAAGTGAAATCATGCGTAAATCATATAAAACTAAAGCAAAACATCAAGATACGACACCAAAGTAGGGCTATAAATGTGCTCTAAATCGAGCACATCAAAATCGAGTTTGCTATAACCAACTCCTTTGCTAACGCAAACTCCACCGGGTTCTCACCACTTTCGTTCCTTACACCATAGCCAAACCCACCATGAATCGAGTTATAGTTAACTCCCTCCTTACCTATGTGACCATTGAATTCTCCCCCTACAAAAGATTTTTCATCTACAGGAATGGTATCTATAAGATTACCTAGGTTATCCCAAAACTCACCTTTAATTTTTTTACTTAAATGTTGGATATTGTTTCAAAATTCCCAAATAATACTATATGATATTAAATTACAAAATTATTCTCCACCAATGATATGTTATCACCTCCATTATAAAAAAAGGATATGTTATCCCTTATTAATTAGGCAAACTTGAAACTACTATACTAGAAACAAAAACCGCTTAATACTCACTTGTACAACTTAACATCTTGACATTTCTTAAATTATAGTTTTCTATTTCTACAAAATCCAATATCATCCTTCCATACCATCAAAAAAAATACAATTTTTGAAAACTAAATTAACAAAACTAATACTACAAAATATGGTTTTTAATAAATCATAATAACATTGCAAATTTCATTGATGTTTCCTAAAAAATGATAAAAGTATGTTGTCCAACATTTATATCTGGCAATGTATTTTAAATTGGTGTGTGGATGTTTCGTAACGTATATTATGCAAGACATAGCACCCAAGTAGCAAAAGGTCAAGTGCATCCGAAAAAACCTCTTCCATTTCAATTAGGCCTGTTAGTAAAAACCTGATCCAATTGATTAGAACTGCTGACCCGCATCATAGATAGCAGGTCAAGATCTCAAAAAAAATTTATAAGTGCGGGTCGGGTACATGAACCGTCTTAACCGGATCGGATCATAGGCTGCAATTTATTTTTAGCAGGTACTCGCTTACCCGTTAATACTAAAGGATATTTTTTAGGATTTCAAATCTAGCATTTAGGCACCTAGTGCGAGGAAGGCCACTGCCTAGGACCCTGAAGTCTAGTGTAGGAATATGTAGAGTCTGTAACTTTGTGGCAGTTGATGAGGGTTTAAGTTATTAGATGGGGATGAATAAGCTGAAATCATGAAAGTGTTTTGGGACTTCAAAATGTTTAGACCTTTTTTATTTTTTAAAGATTTTAAGGTTTATTAGACTAACTTTCAATACTCATTTTAGTATTAAATTGTTGTGTTAGACGGTCTCAACTTTAGAAGTTGTTCATGTATGGGTTGAATAACTCAACTAATAGAATTATTATTAATATATGTGTTTTGTATTATTCTTAATTTGTTTATAAGATGTGTAGGGGCTTTTAGTGTAAGGGAAACAATGAATATAAAAACGCGTGCAACGAATATAATGAAATGAGTCAGTTTACTACAAGGTAATTTTTTTATTAAGTTATGATCCTATCACTTCTATAATTAAACTTTTTTTTTAAATAAAATTAATTTTATGGTGTAAAATAATCATTTAAATGGAATAAAGAAATTTCAATTGATTAACATATTTTTTTACTGGTTAAAGTTATTTAAATATTTTAATTTGGAGTTCTTAATTGTTATAGATTTCTACCCTTGATAATTTTAATATTTTAGAATATATAAGTATCGAATTTCCTAATTATAGAAACTTATATCAATAAATTGTTGTGCAGTTATTTATATCGTAAAATAAAAATTAGGGGCGCTATCATACTATATACAAAAGCAGGTTAAGACTTACATACATATCCTTACAACAATAAAAGTTTTCTCTTCCACTTTTACTAATTAAATTATTTAAGTTGATTTTAATTTTGGTTGATGAGAATATATTTTTGTTAATGATAATTTTATTTTATTGTAACTTTCTACTTTGATTATGATGTTTTTTTATTTTTTATTTTTTACATTATCGAGTATTATACCATTGATATAAAACAATAAATATAATCATATCATACTTTAAAACAATATATGTTCATCACAACAACGAAAGTTTTTATCCCAATTATAATAATTATGTTATCTTAGTTAATTGTAAGGTATTTTAATTAGTTTTAATTTTAGATTGAAGATTCACATACTAATAGTGATTGAATAATGATTAAATATTCACATAATAAATCTATTAATTGCATTGTACATTCTAGAATATATGTATTGATGCGCTGTAACCCGGAATATTGTTGTAACAACATTTTGTCGTTAACTACGTACCCATCGGTATACACTTTATAAAAAAGGTACATTGCAGTGAAGAATCAACATTCCATCACTCCTCCACCAACACAACTTTTTTCTTTTTTCACTAATTATCAGAAATTCATTCCTATCTTCACTCATTATCAGAGATTCATGGCTCGACATTCATGTCCACTTGTAGAAGAAGCTATGATACAACATATTAAAATAAGTATAAAAACTCGTACAACGCACAAATATATTAATGTGACATATATAAAAAATTTCAAATAGGTGATGTAAGTATTGTATACTATCGTTATTAAATTTACCAAATAGACGAGTTTTTAGGTCAAAACATAATTATTGACGTTTAATTCAATTATTTACCTGATAGATTATAATTTTTTTTTCATTGAACATATTATATTGCAAGTTAATTAAATAGAATCAATATCATACAAATACATTACCTAATTTAACTTAAAACTTAAACAAAAAATATTAGACTTAAATTTGATAAATATTTTCATGCTTTCTATAGTATTGTATGATTAACAGAATTGTCTTTATCCTCTTATACTTTCGTGTGATCATTGGCAATTTTGTTTAATGTTGTCAAACTTAAAGAATGAGCTCCTTGCTTTTCATATACTCTCATATAAGCATCACCATTAACCGCTCTATCGTAAATGACTGGCTTTCCTACAATAGGTAAACCAGTCAAGTACAAAACGTTCTCCAAAGTGGGGTTTAACCTCTCGTCATCTATGCAGAAACACATAGAATACTTTGGCGTTAAATTAAAGTGATCAACCCATTTATATTCATTTAAGAACAATTCTAATAATCGAACGTGAAGTTCAAAGTTTTTTGTCTTTTAATGAAGTAGTCGTAGCAAAGAGCTTCTAAGACTATTAGAATCAATTTTTACTTTGGTATGAGTATAAAATCATCATCAAGCTCTGAATGTAGTTTATGTACATTTTAAGCTTCGAACTCCCTTTGGAAGAATGTCCTTCATCCTATAAAATAAATAAGCTAAGTTGCATCTTTAAATAATTTAAAAAATCGAATATAGTGAAGAATTAAAGTAAATTTATTTATTATTCTGATTATCTTTGCGGTTGAATGTCTCATTGTTGAAAAAGAAACGTTTGTGAATTTAGGAAGTAAACAATGTCAAACCACATAGATACTTAAAGTCAGGAATATGAAAAACAAACCATATATAACACGAACTAAATTTTATTGGTCTTTCGAGTTTTATGGTTATTAAGTTACATTGATAATTATATTTATTTTATTTATTATTTTGATTAGAATATTTTTTTATTTTTTAATTTTATATTACCGAGAATTGTGTTGGAAATGTACTTTAATTTATAATGAACAATAAATTAAATTACAAGTTTGTGTTAGAAAAACCAAATTACATATGACGATCAAGCCTCGCTTATATTCACCACCGAGATCTCCGATACACCAATCCTTTAAACGATCAAAGTAACACAGAAGATTTTGTTGGAATTTGATAAGAATTCTAGGCGAGATGCTCTTTCTTAAAACGTTATTTTCTTCCTACCACGGTGGTTGGGATCAAACCGAAAATACGTTCTGAGATACAAAGAATGACAATAACACTAGTGGAATAAAGCTATTAGCTGCTGTTAATTGGTAGAGGTGAAACTTATTCGGATTAAAAGCGCAAATCGAACTAGACCAAACCGAATAACAAATATGGTTTGGTGATTTTTAAATTTGGTTTGGATTAGGTTTGAAAATTCAAAAACCGAAATATTAAGGTTTGGAATTTTCAAAAATCGAAAACCGAATTTCTAGATCGCAAACCGAAATATTTAAGAAATTACATATAGCTAGGGGCGAAGCCACACCGGGAACCGGCGGAGGCCCGGCCCCCCTAAATCTATTTGTCAAATATAATTTTTGCTATGATTCAAGTTAATTATGTCTATATGATTCAAATTTTCATAGTCTAATCAGTTTATATATAATAAATAACTTGCTCGTATATTGACAATTCGGCCCCCCCAAACAGTAAATCCTGGCTTCACCCCTGCATATAGCCCACAAACATTAATGTATCAGCCCAAGCCCAATACATTCTAAACCTAAAAAATTGAAAACCCTAACCCTTGATAATACATGTACTACCGCTGTACTTTTTTAGTATTTTGCAAGATTTGTTATTTTGAATGACTTTGTAAGACATTATGTCTATTATTATTAATCTTGTATGATCTGCTATTGTCTTAATTATTGTAATTATAGTTTAAACTGTTATTCGGCCCAAAAAGAAATATTCGGTCTGGGCAGTTTGGTTTGGTCTACAAATAAAAAATACGGTTCGATTTGGTTTGGTCTAGAAACTAATTTGGTGCGGTTTGGTATGAAAATATGGAGACCGAATAAAATATGGTTCGATTTGGTTTCAATGAAAGTCCAAACTGTAGACTGAAGTTTCACCCCTACTAATTGGTGTATACGCAGCCAATGTATAAAATTTTTTAAAAAATTGATCAATGGCTGCGGTTTGCTCAAATGTCCGCAGCCAATAAGTTGATTCATGTTAAGGGTTGCGGTTTTCTTCAGTGTCCGCAGCAAATAAGTTCAAAACCCTAATGATCTCTTATTATACCCTCTCACATGATCCGCGCCTCATTTCCCTAATTTCTTCCTCTCACTTCTTCCGTCTCATTTCTTCCGCCTCCTTCTCACTTCATTAGCAAGAGTTATACACAATGAAGATGTGTATACAAATTATACAATCTCAGAGTAATATACAATCTCACTTCCTCATTTCTTCCGCCTTTATTAACTGATTGAAGATTTCAAGTCATTGAAAGTGAAGAGCTATATACAATGAAGATTTCAAGTAAAAGCTTTTTGATTGTAATTTTTTTAGATTTCTAGATCTAGATTTCTATTATATTTTATTTCGTTCATTGTAATTCATCATCATCATCATCATCATCATCATCCTACCCAGTATATCCCGCACATAGAAAATCTATGGACAGGGTCTGGGGAGGGAAGGACGGCGGCAACTCATACCCGTGAAGGAGAGCACGGCCAAAGAAAGGAGTCCCCCGGCTTCGTAAAAGATAAGGAAGGTAGGGATTACATACCTGCCACGCGATGAGAGAAAAGGGCATATAAAAGATCCAAATGCATGTAACACAAAAAGACTTAAGACGAGGGAACTAAGCAAGACACATAAGAGACTATAGCAGACAAGAAGAGACACGATTGCCTAAAAAGACTCTAATGAGAAAAGCCTGAGTCTAAAACCTGGATACGACGCCTCCAACTACTCCTATCCCTAGTCAGGTCCTCCGAGAGGTTTAACTCACGCAAGTCCACTCTTATTTGCTCGTCCTAAGTTTTCTTAGGTCTTCCTCGACCCCTCTTACCTTCTACTATAAAGCTTTCAACTCTCCTCACGGGGGCATCAAAAGTCTTTCTCCTTACATGTCCGAACCACCTCAATCTTCCTTCACGCATTTTTCCAGAGATAGGAGCAACCCCTAGTCTGTCTCTAAACTCTCGGTTCCTAATTCGATCCAATAAAGTATGACCACACATCCACCTCAACATACGCATCTCTGTGACTTCCATCTTATGTTCAAAACTCTTCTTTACAGGCCAACATTCTGTCCCATATAGCATGGCCGGTCTGATTGCCACCCGATAAAATTTTCCTTTTAACTTATTTGGGATCTTTTTGTCACATAGCACCGCGGTAGCTGCTCTCCATTTGAGCCACCCTGCCTGGATGCGATGATCTACATCGCCGTCAATCTCCCCATCCCTCTGGATGATCGATCCCAAATACTTGTACTTGGTCGTACTTTTAATGACTTCTTCCCCTATGGAAACTTCCGGCTCCCCTATCGGTTGTGTCCCACTAAAGTCACAACGTAGGTACTCGGTCTTCGTACGACTAATGCGCAAACCTTTTCCTTCCAAAGCTTCTCTCCACTCGTCCAATTTACTACTAACCTCCCAAATGACTTGCCTCATTGTAATTGTTGAGTATTTTTGATAGTTGATTGTAATTCTTTAACAGATCTTGATGTTCTTCGTTTTTTGATTGTAATTTTTTTGGATTTCTTTTAGATCTCCTGAAGTACTTTTATTTCGTTTTTGTTTTTGTTCTCATTATCTTAATGAATTTCCTTTGTGTTTGAAATTTCCTTTGTGTTTGAAATTGTTCTTTGTTCTTTGTTTGTTGAAATTTCCTTTGTTCTTTTTTAATATCTATACGAAAATTGTTCTTTGTTTGTTGAAATTTCCTTTGTGTTTGAAATTTCAGATCTGGGTTAATGTTTTTTGTTTGTTTGATGGCCTTTTCGTTTGTGTATGAAATTTCAGATCTGGGTTAATGTTCAGATATGGGTTAATATTCTTGCATTAAACCAAAAAAAAAAAAAACCATCAAAGGTTGCGGTCATAGCCAGAACCACAGCCTTTGATGGCCTTTTTTTTGTTCTTCAAATGGACTATAGGCTGCAGTTTTTAGGACCGCAGCCAATGAAAAAATCTCATCTGCTACTATAACAAGTGTTGCGAGCTAAAACCACAGCCTATACTGGTCAAAAAACCGCAGCCAATGTCGTTTGTTCCACTAGTGTAATCTCCTGGCACATCGAAATTAGAATGACACAAGAATAACTTAAATGGAAGGCAATATGGAAATACACAATCAAGGTTTGTAAGTTTTTGATTGAAATGCTTAAGAAGAGAAGAAATCAGAAATTATATATATATATATATATATATATATATATATATATATATATATATATATATATATATATATATATATATATATATATATATATATATATATATATATATATATATATATATATATATATATATATATATATATATATATATATATATATATATATATATATATATATATATATATATATATATGTAAAATAACACACAAGCATCCTATATTTATAGAATAGCTCACACATCTTCATGGAGCAAGGTGTTGCTCCATGAAACACTAGGTTGATACGTAAAAAATGAGATCGATTCACGAACCAATATCGCTCTTCACTCAAGCCATATAACCCAAGGAACACGGCTAATGTTAACCATATTAACCTTAGAAATTTATAATATAACTACCAAAACGAACAAGAACAAAGCACGAAACAACCTGGAAAATCTAGGGACTCGCGGCTCACGATAGCCTGTGCACATTTTCCAGAAACTTTTTCCCCATTTTTGCGAGCCGCGATCTGGATCACGAGCCGTGACTTTTATGTTTTAACTAAAACATATATTTTACAACCTTGCGATTATATACATTAATTTAATTAAATTATTTTTTTGATTTAATGATTTAAATCAATTCCAATATCTACTATACACTCTAAATTCCAACAAATTGTACCATTGCTATAAAACAATAATTTAACAGACATGTCATAACTTTATTAATATATAGGATCATTTACCAACTACAGCCTCTAAGTTTACTCAATTTCAAATAAGTAGCCGCAAACTTTATTTTTTATCAACTACATCCTCCAACTTAACAAACATGACATCGAGACAGCCAAAACACCCCATTTTAACCCAATTTTTTTTACCCTTTTTTTGGTTGTTTTGGCTGTCTCGATGTCATGTTTGGTAAGTTCGAGGCTGTAGTTGGTAAAAAACAAAGTTTACAGCTGTTTATTTGAAATTGTGTAAACTTAAAGGCTATAGTAGATAAATGATCCTAATTTATAACATTTACAATTTTTTATTTAAATAATTAATAAATTGTGTTTGCCATGAGAATCTGTTTCGTTATATATGTTTCGCTCCAGGCCCTTTAAATGACAGGATTGGCCATTATTTTTATTTTCCTAAGACAATAAACATTATCGTGTTTTTTTATTTTTTTCAACTTTGCTCCTTCATTTCTTGTTTAATTTGTTATTCCTAGTTTAGTTTGTTCTTAATTTTTTCCTTGTTTTGATTGAATATGGTATTTTTATTTACTTTTAATTGTTGATTTTGATTTTTTTTGTGTTATTACTCATCACTCTCTTTATATCACAACTATTGTCCTATTTTCTTATTGTTTAAATTCACCTCAAATGTCTCATTTCTATTTTTAGTCGTGATTTTTTTTTACCTATGTTCCACTTCTATTTTTAGTCATGATTTTGATTTTGATTTGTACCTATTTTTACTGCAAAGCTGTTAAAATCATGATTCTAGTTTCTTATCATTATTATCCAATTCAAAAGTTTAAATTTATGAATTAATTTTTTTTGACTTTACTTTTTTAGAATATAACGAAAACTATTAATAATTAGTTTAAATTTTCATACCGATTAGTAAATTTGTTTCTTTTTATTGTTTTTTGATGGAAAATTTGAAATTTAACTGTGTATGTGAAAGAGATTAGTAAAATACGGTTCATAAGAAAAACTAAAAATAATTCATACTAAATTACTAGAATCGGATAATTAAATCTTAAAATCGTAGAATCGCGTTATGATTCAAACTCTAAAAAATGTATTCCGACTAGAATCGTTAGATTCTACAACTTTAACATTCAATCTGTGATTCACATCGCTCGCTTGTTTTTGGATCGTAAAATCGTAGAATCATAGATCAGAATCGCGATTTCAACAACCACCGTGCTACCTGGTCTGCTACCCGCCCAAACCCGCCCATGAACAGCTCTAATTGGAACTAGAAAGTTTGGCCTATAAGTCCTATTACGAAATGTATATAATGACAATACAAATTACAATCAGGAATTTGTATAAACTCCTTTGTTGATGGCAAAATAAAATTACAATAACTATGCTATGAATAATGAAGATATATTTGTAACGACAGCCGTTACCCGGAAACTTGATACAAGTTGTAGGCGTGTGCTCACTTTCCTTTTGTGATATTTTCCCCCACAAAGGTACTTGGGTTGATAATTGGAAATTCACAATGAGATACAAACAACTTCAATACACCCTTAGTACTTAAGAAATATTACTTATTAACAAAGTGTTTAGAATTATGAGCAAAGGAAAGCAAAACAAGAGTTAATTACTCTCTTGAAATAGCAAAGACAAATGAGAGAAAGAGGAGTAGAAATTCAGAAATGTTTGTGTGTATAACTAAATGCCAATAACCTCTATTTATACTACTCCTAAGGGTTATGGCATACAATCACTCAAATGATCATATTGATGATCATAGCATTCAATGACATTAATCTTGGCATTCATGGGCATAATACACCATTATAGCCCATAGTAATCTCAGAAATTATGAGTATTAGTGAGAGAATCTTAAGCATTAACTCAAGAAAATGGGAAGAAAGACCAACGGTCACTTCCAGCCTAAACCGCCGACTCAGCGGTCTGATACCCTCCAAGAAAAGCCGACTCGGCTTTTCCTTCTGGACAAAATCCACTTTCCAGAAGCCAAAGCCGAGTCGGCTTTAGCTGCACCAAAGGGAAAGCCGAGTCGGCTATTTGTGCTGACTTGGTTTTTCCCTTTGCTCATTTAACCTATCTTTCAATACCCTTTGGACCTAGTATATTAATACATATTGTCCCACTACTTTAGTAGTACTTAGTGATTGTAATTACAGGATTATTAGACCCTAAATGTTCAACAATCCTCCCCCATTTTGGGTATGATAAGCCTCTCATTTACCAAAACTCATAATACATTTCATGCATCAATGTTAATATCCCTTCAGATTGAATTAACGCCTAGTACAAAACACTTAACAAGTGATTGAGCCAGAATTGATTTCCATAAGGAATTGAATCAAATAACCCTTCCAACCACTTGAAGATGAAGTACACACAAAACAAATAACACAAAGTTATTAAGCTGACACATTATAAGGCCGTGTCCGTATCTTATTCATAAGTTTATCATAGTCATTATGCCAATCTTGACTACTTGAAGCGGCGACACTTCAAACTTATATAGGTAGGTTCTCAATATGTATAAAGACATATCCCCGTGACATGGATATAACACCAAGAGCTCTTCAACCCTTATCTTGAGAACTTTCAAAGACGACTACCATGTCTCATCACGGTACAAAGCAACGATGGGTCATTAATCATGTTGCTTTACAAAAATCAAGAGGACTTTACCACATTGAATTCAGACACGATGTTACTCATGCGTTAATTGGGCCTTCCCAAATGATTTTATTGACATAAACCGATTTCAACTGAAGCTTTTTCAATCGAATCTCTATTCATGGCTTTCGTAAACGAATCCACCACATAGAACTTAATGTTCACATAGTCAAAAGTTATGACCCCGTTAATGATAAGTCCTTGCACTAAGCTATGCCTAAGGGCAATATGACGAGACTTACCATTATATACTTGACTATAAGCTCTACCTAAAGCCGTCATGCAATCCGCATGTATTGCCACCGGTGAAATTGGCTTAGGTTACAAAGGTATCTCGAACACGAGATTCCTTAACCACTCCGCTTCATTAGCTGCTGAAGCAAGTGCTATAAACTCAGCTAACATAGTAGAATAAGCTATGCATGTTTGTTTCTTAGAGGACCAAGAAACGGCACCTCCCCCATAAACAAACACCCATCCACTAGTAGAAGAGTTATCCTCTTCATTAGTGATCCAACTAGCATTGGAATAACCTTCTAGAATAGGAGGTTCTCCGCTATATGTAATACCATAATCCTTGGTACGCAACAAGTATCTTAATACTCTCCTTATCGCCATCCAATGATGGGGACCCGGGTTACTAGTAAATCTACTAAGTTTACCAACCGCAAATGTTATGTCAGGCCTAGTATTAGTCATAGCATACATCAAAGATCCTATGACCTTTGAATACTCCAATTGATAAATTGGTTGACCGGTATGTTTGGCAAATTTCATACCTGGTTCCATGGGAGTAGAGACCGGCGCTTTAACAAGCATATTAAACCGCTTAAGTATCTTCTCAATATAGTGACCTGGACTTAACTTAATGCGATTACCTTGTCTTATGATCTTAATACCTAAGATCACATCGGCCTCCCTCATATCCTTCATCTGGAAGGATCTAGACAAAAAATCTTTTGTCTCTTGTACTTGTACTAAACTAGTACCAAAGATAAGCATGTCATCAACATATAGGCAAATGATAACGCCATTCCCATGGCTATCAAACTTGCTATAAACACACTTATCGGCTTGATTCAACTTGAATCCAAAAGACAATATTGTTTCATCAAATTTTTGATGCCATTGCTTAGGTGCTTGTTTAAGTCCATACAAGGATTTAACAAGTTTACACACCTTTTGCTCATGTCCTTTCAAAACAAACCCTTCGGGTTGTTTCATATAAACCTCCTCATCTAATTCCCCATATAGATATGCGGTTTTAACATCCATTTGATGTATTTCTAGATGATAGACCAAAGCTAACGCTACCAATAACCGAATAGTGGTTATTCTTGCAACCGGTGCATATGTATCGAAATGATCGATACCATGCTTTTGTCTGAAGCCTTGAGCCACTAATCGGGCTTTGAACTTATCAATATTACCATCGATTTTCATTTTCTTTCGGAAAATCCACTTGCAACCTATTGGTTTACAAGTAGGAGGAAGATCCACTAACACCCAAGTGTTATTACCCATGATGGGTTGCATCTCATCATCAATAGCCTCTTTCCAAAAAGCGATATCATGTGATGCCATAGCATCGCTATAAGTCAATGGGTCACCTTCCACATTATACAAATATGGAACACTAGAAGATACTTCACTTCTATCACCTTCAACCAAGTATATTTGGAAATCTGGTCAAAGCTTTTAGCTTTCCGTTGTCTCTTACTCCGTTTAGGAATAGGATCAACTAAATCTTGTTCATCTAGTTGTTGACTTTCATCAGCACCTATAGGTGAACCTTGTTGACTATCATTAACATTCTCATTGGTACAAACTTGTAGATTTGTTTGTCTACTCAATGATGAAATTCTATTTTCATCAAAAATTGCATCTCTTGACTCTATGATCGAATGAATCAATATATAGTCATTTTCTTCTATAACATAGTACCTAAAAGCTTTGCTATGAATAGCATAACCTATAAAGATGCACTCAACACCCGTTCACCGAGTTTCTTTCTTTTGTTACCAGGCAATTTTAAATAGTGATAATTTCAGCAGTGTTTTGTTTTAGTAATAGTTATGGATATAGTCATATAGATATACATACATGTGTCGTTATTGTTTAATATCATTCAAAACTTAAACACGTTTTTTGTAATTTAACAAGATTGGTTAAAAATATATCATAAATTTGTTATAAGCGCATAGAACGAGTGAAAACCTAGTAATAATTATATTAATAAAACTTGGGAACAAAATGAGCTCTAATTCATGGCATGAAATAACTTTTGTACCTTATCTAGATTAGTAATTAGAGTAATTATTTCAATCTCCACGTAAAATCAGCCGTAAAACATGCCAGATATGAAAGTTATGTGGAGGTTCTTGGCTATTGGACAAAAGGAATTTTTCGAAAATTCATAAAATTGTATTTGTAAATAGTTAACTCATTTTAAATTGTTAATTTTAATTATAAAATCATAATGAAAAAATTTGCGAATAATAAGATTTGAATGACAAGGTTTGAAGTTATTCTCAAATTCTCAATTATAACTACTTCTAAAATAATTGTATGGTGAAATTGACTTAAACCCAAAATTAATTTTACTAATATGCAAAATATTAAATTTGAGTCAATTCTAAATTTCCTAATTTAATCATTTTGCTTTAAGGGTATCCATGTTTCATTTAAAGAATGGTTTCTAGAAGGTTTTTTTTATATAGAGTTAATTTATATGATATGTTGGTATATATATTTTTGTAGTGAATGGGAAGTAATCTTAATCATTATCATTATTATTATTATTATAATTAATAAAGAGAATTTCTATAAATCAGCATCATCATCATACTCAGTGTATCCTGTTCATAGAAAACTACGATCAGGGTCTGGGGTGGGAAAACGCTAGCAACTCATACCCATAGAAGAGAGTGTGATCAAAGAGTCCCCCAGCTTGCGAAAGATCTTCCAGAGAGAGAAACTTGCAGCTGACAAAAACAATAAAAAGCATATGCCCAAATACGAAGATAAGAGCAAAAAACGGGTAAACATCGACCCAAATATAAAGAGTCCCATGTTCTCCTAGGTCTTCCTCGACATCTCTTGCCCTCCACTATGATGCACTCGATTCTTCTTATTGGGGCGTCATGTGCCTTTCTCTACACATGCCCAAACCATCTCAACCTATTATCCCGCATCTTTGCGGAGATAGGTGCAACCCCTAACGTCTCCCTGAACTTCTGGTTTCCTATTCTATACATCATATTATTACCACACATCCACCTCAACATATGCATCTCTGTTACTTTAATCCTCTGCTTGAGAAAATCTTCTTTGCGGGCCAACATTTTGTCTCATATAATAACCCTGGTCTTATTGCAACGTTGTAAACTTTACCTTTTAATCTCCTCGAGACTTCTTATCACAAAGCATCCCGGTTGTTGCTCGCCACTTAAGCCAATCCACTTGTATACAATTAGTAACGTCTTCATCAATCTTTCCATTACTCTAAATCACAGAACCTAAATATTTGAACTTTGTCGTACATGCAACAACTTCTCCCCTATCGCTTCAGTCCCACTGAAATTGCATCGCACGTATTCTGTCTTCGTACAACTTATACGCAACCTCTTACCCTCCAAAGCTTCTCTCCACTCTTCCAATTTACTATTAGCCTCCTCCTTGATTTCAGCGGCCAAAACTATATCATCGGCAAAAAGCATGCACCATGGTACAACTTCCGAGATGGATTTAGAAATTTCTTCTATAATGACCGTAAAAGTGAAAGGACTTAATGCTGATCTCTAATGTAATCCCACCTTAATTGGGAAAGACTCTGTCATACCCACCGGTGTATGTATGTTAGTCGCGATTCTATCATACATGCTTTGTATTGCCTCAATGTACCTTCGTGAAATACCTCTATTCTTGATGCTATTTCAAACGATACTTCGTGGATATTAAAAAAAAACGATACTTCGTGATATGCTATTTTACTATTTCTCCTTATTAATGAATACCAAATGCAAATCCTTCTTTCTCTCCCTTTACTTTTCCATCAGCCTCTGCAAAATATGGAGTGCCTCGCTGGTTGATCTTCCCGGCATGAATCTGAATTGGATCTCTCAAATTATCATCTCTCGTCTAATCATTTTCTCGATTACTCTTTCCCACAGTTCCATAGTGTGGCTTAAAAGTTTGATCTCTCTATAGTTCCCGCATACTTATGCATCACCCTTGTTTTTAAACAGTGGGATAAATGTGCTAAGCCTCCAATCTTCTGGCATTTTACTGGACCTCAAGAAGAGATTAAGGTGGTTAGTAAGCCACTGAATCCCCTACTCTTCTAAACCCCTCCACACCTCAATCGGAATGTCATCAGCTCCAACTGCCTTTGATCTCCCCATTTTTTTTAGAGCTTCTCCTACTTTCGTTGTAGTAACATCAGTAACTGAACCATGCTCTTGTTTCCTTTGTACGTCTGAAGTTTGTTGAATCCCATCCTTTAGACCCCTAGTCTCAATGAGCAATTGGGAGAAATACTGATGTCATCTCAGCTTGATGTCCTCTTGTCTAAGAAGTACTCGTCCACCTTCATCTTTAATGAACTTCACGGTCTTTGAAGTTTGTTGAATCCCTACGTCCTCCTATATCTTGCTTTTGCCAACTTATAAATATACTTCTCCCCCTCTTTGGTCTCAAGATTTTGATAAAAGGCTTGTAACGCTCGATTCTTTGTCTCCACTACTGCTTTTTTGCCGCCCGTTTAGCTTCTCTATACTTCTCCCTCTTATGGGTCCTATCCTGCTCCACCGTGCAAGCCATGAGCTCCATAAATCTTCTTTTTGTCATTTATCTTCTTTTGCACTTCTTCGTTCTACCACCACGACTCTTTGAACACCTTGGTTTTCCCCGTCGACACCCCTAATGTCTCTTCTACCGCCCTTCGAGTGGTTTCCACCATGGTCGTCCACATTTGGTTTGCATCGTCTAATATATTTGGGTAGTCCGGCGTCTTGATCTTGTTAGACATGGTTGCTACAATATCCCCTTTAAGTCATCCTCACATGATCTTATGCTTGACCTTTATCTTTCCCTCGACAATCTTTCTCCTTATACGAAACACTAGTACTAATAGCCGGTGTTGGGTGGGCATCTCTGTACAGTCTATACGCGAGCTCCGATCACCCTTCTGTACTAAACAGTAGTCAATTTGGGTTGCATGCCCCTCATCCTTCTTTCTAAAAATCTGATAGCCGGTTTCTAACACGTCGTGTAACGCTAGAAGCCTTGGTCAATCAAACACATTTATAAACACCCTAAATACAACTATAACGAGTATAGCGGTAAGTCGGGGGTCGAACCACAGAGACAAGGGATGTTAGACTAAAGACTTAGTGTGGGAAAGGTTGATGGTTGGTAGGTAAGAGGATGGGTGCACTAAATTAATGAGAAAAACAAGTAAGGAAAGAAAGCGGGCTTAGGCTAGGTCCACCCTAGGTAGGTCTTATTGGAAATAGAGATAGGTTAGGTCGAAGGAGATCGAACAAAGGTCAATCGAGACACTCTAGATGACATGGGGAAGTTGATGACCTATAGTCAATACGAACGACCCATAATCGCCCTATGTCTCACTAAGGAGTGGCAGGACAAGATATGTACCGAATATCAATCAATCAAACCAATATCAACCTCAATCATCTTCCTAAACATTAAACACAAGACCAAAGCCCTAAGGTTTCTCTAACCCAAAACCCTAAAGTCTACTCTAGCATATGAAAAGTAAAAGCATGAAAGAAAGAAACCATTAAAGAAAGCAATAAAGAAAGCAATGAAAGAAATGAAGAACAACAAGGCATAAATGAAAGAGATAACATGAAAGCAATAAATCTAGACTATAAAAGCATTAAAGGAAAGCATAAAGGAAAGCATTAAATGACATAAAAACAATAAATGAAAGTAAACTTACAATAATGAAGAGGAAAGAAACATAAATGAAGAACTACATTAAACTAGGGCAAGAAATGGAAAGGAAAGCATTAAAGATGATGAATAAGAGAAGGAGGGTTACTCCCAATCAAGTGATGCCCTAAACATTCAGATTAAGGCCTTTATATAGGCTGTACAAGATGGGAGGAATAACCCTAAAAGAATCCTACGTGGCAAGCTTCGAAGAGAAAAACATTTCGCAGATTTTTCAGCCCATTCGACCAAATGGGAGTGCCATTCGCCCGAATGATGTCCGTTCGAGGTTTCCAGAGACTTCAAATGCATTGCTCGAGAAAAAGTGTTGCATTCGCCCGAATGAAAATGTCCATTCGCCCGAATACCTTCATTCGCCCGAATGGTTCTCTGATTCGCCCGAATTAATGTGATATTAGGCCGTGACAATTCGTCACATAATCTCACCGTGGCCCACTCGTGGGGACACGGGACACCCGTGGGCTCGGGCCCACAAACCCACGGGTCAAGAGCGTTGACTTGCACATACACTCTGTGAAGTTCATTGTTTCCTAAAACCATATGGCAATATGAGAATTAGCTCACCAAGTATATATGCAAGTCTACAACCCACTTTTTTTATTGATGTGGGATCTTGTCTCACATGTGAAGTATTTCCAACACTCCCCCTCACAAGTGAGCCACATCATTCCAGGAACCACCTTCGGCTCTTGATACCATATTAGGCCGTGACAATTCGTCACATAATCTCACCGTGGCCCACTCGTGGGGACATGGGACACCCGTGGGCTCGGGCCCACAAACCCACGGGTCAAGAGCGTTGACTTGCACATACACTCTGTGAAGTTCATTGTTTCCTAAAACCATATGGCAATAGGAGAATTAGCTCACCAAGTATATATGCAAGTCTACAACCCACTTTTTTATCGATGTGGGATCTTGTCTCACATGTGAAGTATTTCCAACAGTGCTGAAGGCTGCTTTCTTGGGTTGCTTAGGTACATTCGCCCGAAGGGTTAGTGCATTCGACCGAATGCAAGGCTAATGGGCTCCTTTTGATCTTTTTCATCTTCGAATGAGCATCAAATGTCTTCCGAGCTTCGCGAGGTCTTAGTATAGTACTTGAAATGCTCGGGAACGCCTCGGAATGTAAGCTTCATCTTCGATTCACATGCCGAAATCTCGTACGCAACGAAAACACCTCAAAATCTCCCGAAAATACCTAAAAACACTAAAAAGCACATGGAGACAAGATCGAAGTGAAATCATGCGTAAATCATATAAAACTAAAGCAAAACATCAAGATACGACACCAAAGTAGGGCTATAAATGTGCTCTAAATCGAGCACATCAAAATCGAGTTTGCTATAACCAACTCCTTTGCTAACGCAAACTCCACCGGGTTCTCACCACTTTCGTTCCTTACACCATAGCCAAACCCACCATGAATCGAGTTATAGTTAACTCCCTCCATACCTATGTGACCATTGAATTCTCCCCCTACAAAAGATTTTTCATCTACAGGAATGGTATCTATAAGATTACCTAGGTTATCCCAAAACTCACCTTTAATTTTTTTACTTAAATGTTGGATATTGTTTCAAAATTCCCAAATAATACTATATGATATTAAATTACAAAATTATTCTCCACCAATGATATGTTATCACCTCCATTATAAAAAAAGGATATGTTATCCCTTATTAATTAGGCAAACTTGAAACTACTATACTAGAAACAAAAACCGCTTAATACTCACTTGTACAACTTAACATCTTGACATTTCTTAAATTATAGTTTTCTATTTCTACAAAATCCAATATCATCCTTCCATACCATCAAAAAAAATACAATTTTTGAAAACTAAATTAACAAAACTAATACTACAAAATATGGTTTTTAATAAATCATAATAACATTGCAAATTTCATTGATGTTTCCTAAAAAATGATAAAAGTATGTTGTCCAACATTTATATCTGGCAATGTATTTTAAATTGGTGTGTGGATGTTTCGTAACGTATATTATGCAAGACATAGCACCCAAGTAGCAAAAGGTCAAGTGCATCCGAAAAAACCTCTTCCATTTCAATTAGGCCTGTTAGTAAAAACCTGATCCAATTGATTAGAACTGCTGACCCGCATCATAGATAGCAGGTCAAGATCTCAAAAAAAATTTATAAGTGCGGGTCGGGTACATGAACCGTCTTAACCGGATCGGATCATAGGCTGCAATTTATTTTTAGCAGGTACTCGCTTACCCGTTAATACTAAAGGATATTTTTTAGGATTTCAAATCTAGCATTTAGGCACCTAGTGCGAGGAAGGCCACTGCCTAGGACCCTGAAGTCTAGTGTAGGAATATGTAGAGTCTGTAACTTTGTGGCAGTTGATGAGGGTTTAAGTTATTAGATGGGGATGAATAAGCTGAAATCATGAAAGTGTTTTGGGACTTCAAAATGTTTAGACCTTTTTTATTTTTTAAAGATTTTAAGGTTTATTAGACTAACTTTCAATACTCATTTTAGTATTAAATTGTTGTGTTAGACGGTCTCAACTTTAGAAGTTGTTCATGTATGGGTTGAATAACTCAACTAATAGAATTATTATTAATATATGTGTTTTGTATTATTCTTAATTTGTTTATAAGATGTGTAGGGGCTTTTAGTGTAAGGGAAACAATGAATATAAAAACGCGTGCAACGAATATAATGAAATGAGTCAGTTTACTACAAGGTAATTTTTTTATTAAGTTATGATCCTATCACTTCTATAATTAAACTTTTTTTTTAAATAAAATTAATTTTATGGTGTAAAATAATCATTTAAATGGAATAAAGAAATTTCAATTGATTAACATATTTTTTTACTGGTTAAAGTTATTTAAATATTTTAATTTGGAGTTCTTAATTGTTATAGATTTCTACCCTTGATAATTTTAATATTTTAGAATATATAAGTATCGAATTTCCTAATTATAGAAACTTATATCAATAAATTGTTGTGCAGTTATTTATATCGTAAAATAAAAATTAGGGGCGCTATCATACTATATACAAAAGCAGGTTAAGACTTACATACATATCCTTACAACAATAAAAGTTTTCTCTTCCACTTTTACTAATTAAATTATTTAAGTTGATTTTAATTTTGGTTGATGAGAATATATTTTTGTTAATGATAATTTTATTTTATTGTAACTTTCTACTTTGATTATGATGTTTTTTTATTTTTTATTTTTTACATTATCGAGTATTATACCATTGATATAAAACAATAAATATAATCATATCATACTTTAAAACAATATATGTTCATCACAACAACGAAAGTTTTTATCCCAATTATAATAATTATGTTATCTTAGTTAATTGTAAGGTATTTTAATTAGTTTTAATTTTAGATTGAAGATTCACATACTAATAGTGATTGAATAATGATTAAATATTCACATAATAAATCTATTAATTGCATTGTACATTCTAGAATATATGTATTGATGCGCTGTAACCCGGAATATTGTTGTAACAACATTTTGTCGTTAACTACGTACCCATCGGTATACACTTTATAAAAAAGGTACATTGCAGTGAAGAATCAACATTCCATCACTCCTCCACCAACACAACTTTTTTCTTTTTTCACTAATTATTAGAAATTCATTCCTATCTTCACTCATTATCAGAGATTCATGGCTCGACATTCATGTCCACTTGTAGAAGAAGCTATGATACAACATATTAAAATAAGTATAAAAACTCGTACAACGCACAAATATATTAATGTGACATATATAAAAAATTTCAAATAGGTGATGTAAGTATTGTATACTATCGTTATTAAATTTACCAAATAGACGAGTTTTTAGGTCAAAACATAATTATTGACGTTTAATTCAATTATTTACCTGATAGATTATAATTTTTTTTTCATTGAACATATTATATTGCAAGTTAATTAAATAGAATCAATATCATACAAATACATTACCTAATTTAACTTAAAACTTAAACAAAAAATATTAGACTTAAATTTGATAAATATTTTCATGCTTTCTATAGTATTGTATGATTAACAGAATTGTCTTTATCCTCTTATACTTTCGTGTGATCATTGGCAATTTTGTTTAATGTTGTCAAACTTAAAGAATGAGCTCCTTGCTTTTCATATACTCTCATATAAGCATCACCATTAACCGCTCTATCGTAAATGACTGGCTTTCCTACAATAGGTAAACCAGTCAAGTACAAAACGTTCTCCAAAGTGGGGTTTAACCTCTCGTCATCTATGCAGAAACACATAGAATACTTTGGCGTTAAATTAAAGTGATCAACCCATTTATATTCATTTAAGAACAATTCTAATAATCGAACGTGAAGTTCAAAGTTTTTTGTCTTTTAATGAAGTAGTCGTAGCAAAGAGCTTCTAAGACTATTAGAATCAATTTTTACTTTGGTATGAGTATAAAATCATCATCAAGCTCTGAACGTAGTTTATGTACATTTTAAGCTTCGAACTCCCTTTGGAAGAATGTCCTTCATCCTATAAAATAAATAAGCTAAGTTGCATCTTTAAATAATTTAAAAAATCGAATATAGTGAAGAATTAAAGTAAATTTATTTATTATTCTGATTATCTTTGCGGTTGAATGTCTCATTGTTGAAAAAGAAACGTTTGTGAATTTAGGAAGTAAACAATGTCAAACCACATAGATACTTAAAGTCAGGAATATGAAAAACAAACCATATATAACACGAACTAAATTTTATTGGTCTTTCGAGTTTTATGGTTATTAAGTTACATTGATAATTATATTTATTTTATTTATTATTTTGATTAGAATATTTTTTTATTTTTTAATTTTATATTACCGAGAATTGTGTTGGAAATGTACTTTAATTTATAATGAACAATAAATTAAATTACAAGTTTGTGTTAGAAAAACCAAATTACATATGACGATCAAGCCTCGCTTATATTCACCACCGAGATCTCCGATACACCAATCCTTTAAACGATCAAAGTAACACAGAAGATTTTGTTGGAATTTGATAAGAATTCTAGGCGAGATGCTCTTTCTTAAAACGTTATTTTCTTCCTACCACGGTGGTTGGGATCAAACCGAAAATACGTTCTGAGATACAAAGAATGACAATAACACTAGTGGAATAAAGCTATTAGCTGCTGTTAATTGGTAGAGGTGAAACTTATTCGGATTAAAAGCGCAAATCGAACTAGACCAAACCGAATAACAAATATGGTTTGGTGATTTTTAAATTTGGTTTGGATTAGGTTTGAAAATTCAAAAACCGAAATATTAAGGTTTGGAATTTTCAAAAATCGAAAACCGAATTTCTAGATCGCAAACCGAAATATTTAAGAAATTACATATAGCTAGGGGCGAAGCCACACCGGGAACCGGCGGAGGCCCGGCCCCCCTAAATCTATTTGTCAAATATAATTTTTGCTATGATTCAAGTTAATTATGTCTATATGATTCAAATTTTCATAGTCTAATCAGTTTATATATAATAAATAACTTGCTCGTATATTGACAATTCGGCCCCCCCAAACAGTAAATCCTGGCTTCACCCCTGCATATAGCCCACAAACATTAATGTATCAGCCCAAGCCCAATACATTCTAAACCTAAAAAATTGAAAACCCTAACCCTTGATAATACATGTACTACCGCTGTACTTTTTTAGTATTTTGCAAGATTTGTTATTTTGAATGACTTTGTAAGACATTATGTCTATTATTATTAATCTTGTATGATCTGCTATTGTCTTAATTATTGTAATTATAGTTTAAACTGTTATTCGGCCCAAAAAGAAATATTCGGTCTGGGCAGTTTGGTTTGGTCTACAAATAAAAAATACGGTTCGATTTGGTTTGGTCTAGAAACTAATTTGGTGCGGTTTGGTATGAAAATATGGAGACCGAATAAAATATGGTTCGATTTGGTTTCAATGAAAGTCCAAACTGTAGACTGAAGTTTCACCCCTACTAATTGGTGTATACGCAGCCAATGTATAAAATTTTTTAAAAAATTGATCAATGGCTGCGGTTTGCTCAAATGTCCGCAGCCAATAAGTTGATTCATGTTAAGGGTTGCGGTTTTCTTCAGTGTCCGCAGCAAATAAGTTCAAAACCCTAATGATCTCTTATTATACCCTCTCACATGATCCGCGCCTCATTTCCCTAATTTCTTCCTCTCACTTCTTCCGTCTCATTTCTTCCGCCTCCTTCTCACTTCATTAGCAAGAGTTATACACAATGAAGATGTGTATACAAATTATACAATCTCAGAGTAATATACAATCTCACTTCCTCATTTCTTCCGCCTTTATTAACTGATTGAAGATTTCAAGTCATTGAAAGTGAAGAGCTATATACAATGAAGATTTCAAGTAAAAGCTTTTTGATTGTAATTTTTTTAGATTTCTAGATCTAGATTTCTATTATATTTTATTTCGTTCATTGTAATTCATCATCATCATCATCATCATCATCCTACCCAGTATATCCCGCACATAGAAAATCTATGGACAGGGTCTGGGGAGGGAAGGACGGCGGCAACTCATACCCGTGAAGGAGAGCACGGCCAAAGAAAGGAGTCCCCCGGCTTCGTAAAAGATAAGGAAGGTAGGGATTACATACCTGCCACGCGATGAGAGAAAAGGGCATATAAAAGATCCAAATGCATGTAACACAAAAAGACTTAAGACGAGGGAACTAAGCAAGACACATAAGAGACTATAGCAGACAAGAAGAGACACGATTGCCTAAAAAGACTCTAATGAGAAAAGCCTGAGTCTAAAACCTGGATACGACGCCTCCAACTACTCCTATCCCTAGTCAGGTCCTCCGAGAGGTTTAACTCACGCAAGTCCACTCTTATTTGCTCGTCCTAAGTTTTCTTAGGTCTTCCTCGACCCCTCTTACCTTCTACTATAAAGCTTTCAACTCTCCTCACGGGGGCATCAAAAGTCTTTCTCCTTACATGTCCGAACCACCTCAATCTTCCTTCACGCATTTTTCCAGAGATAGGAGCAACCCCTAGTCTGTCTCTAAACTCTCGGTTCCTAATTCGATCCAATAAAGTATGACCACACATCCACCTCAACATACGCATCTCTGTGACTTCCATCTTATGTTCAAAACTCTTCTTTACAGGCCAACATTCTGTCCCATATAGCATGGCCGGTCTGATTGCCACCCGATAAAATTTTCCTTTTAACTTATTTGGGATCTTTTTGTCACATAGCACCGCGGTAGCTGCTCTCCATTTGAGCCACCCTGCCTGGATGCGATGATCTACATCGCCGTCAATCTCCCCATCCCTCTGGATGATCGATCCCAAATACTTGTACTTGGTCGTACTTTTAATGACTTCTTCCCCTATGGAAACTTCCGGCTCCCCTATCGGTTGTGTCCCACTAAAGTCACAACGTAGGTACTCGGTCTTCGTACGACTAATGCGCAAACCTTTTCCTTCCAAAGCTTCTCTCCACTCGTCCAATTTACTACTAACCTCCCAAATGACTTGCCTCATTGTAATTGTTGAGTATTTTTGATAGTTGATTGTAATTCTTTAACAGATCTTGATGTTCTTCGTTTTTTGATTGTAATTTTTTTGGATTTCTTTTAGATCTCCTGAAGTACTTTTATTTCGTTTTTGTTTTTGTTCTCATTATCTTAATGAATTTCCTTTGTGTTTGAAATTTCCTTTGTGTTTGAAATTGTTCTTTGTTCTTTGTTTGTTGAAATTTCCTTTGTTCTTTTTTAATATCTATACGAAAATTGTTCTTTGTTTGTTGAAATTTCCTTTGTGTTTGAAATTTCAGATCTGGGTTAATGTTTTTTGTTTGTTTGATGGCCTTTTCGTTTGTGTATGAAATTTCAGATCTGGGTTAATGTTCAGATATGGGTTAATATTCTTGCATTAAACCAAAAAAAAAAAAAACCATCAAAGGTTGCGGTCATAGCCAGAACCACAGCCTTTGATGGCCTTTTTTTTGTTCTTCAAATGGACTATAGGCTGCAGTTTTTAGGACCGCAGCCAATGAAAAAATCTCATCTGCTACTATAACAAGTGTTGCGAGCTAAAACCACAGCCTATACTGGTCAAAAAACCGCAGCCAATGTCGTTTGTTCCACTAGTGTAATCTCCTGGCACATCGAAATTAGAATGACACAAGAATAACTTAAATGGAAGGCAATATGGAAATACACAATCAAGGTTTGTAAGTTTTTGATTGAAATGCTTAAGAAGAGAAGAAATCAGAAATTATATATATATATATATATATATATATATATATATATATATATATATATATATATATATATATATATATATATATATATATATATATATATATATATATATATGTAAAATAACACACAAGCATCCTATATTTATAGAATAGCTCACACATCTTCATGGAGCAAGGTGTTGCTCCAT
Source organism: Amaranthus palmeri (assembly GCA_019776075.1). Classification (NCBI taxonomy): domain Eukaryota; kingdom Viridiplantae; phylum Streptophyta; class Magnoliopsida; order Caryophyllales; family Amaranthaceae; genus Amaranthus; species Amaranthus palmeri. The sequence goes on from JAAKBH010000521.1 coordinate 51,272, forward strand.
GAAACACTAGGTTGATACGTAAAAAATGAGATCGATTCACGAACCAATATCGCTCTTCACTCAAGCCATATAACCCAAGGAACACGGCTAATGTTAACCATATTAACCTTAGAAATTTATAATATAACTACCAAAACGAACAAGAACAAAGCACGAAACAACCTGGAAAATCTAGGGACTCGCGGCTCACGATAGCCTGTGCACATTTTCCAGAAACTTTTTCCCCATTTTTGCGAGCCGCGATCTGGATCACGAGCCGTGACTTTTATGTTTTAACTAAAACATATATTTTACAACCTTGCGATTATATACATTAATTTAATTAAATTATTTTTTTGATTTAATGATTTAAATCAATTCCAATATCTACTATACACTCTAAATTCCAACAAATTGTACCATTGCTATAAAACAATAATTTAACAGACATGTCATAACTTTATTAATATATAGGATCATTTACCAACTACAGCCTCTAAGTTTACTCAATTTCAAATAAGTAGCCGCAAACTTTATTTTTTATCAACTACATCCTCCAACTTAACAAACATGACATCGAGACAGCCAAAACACCCCATTTTAACCCAATTTTTTTTACCCTTTTTTTGGTTGTTTTGGCTGTCTCGATGTCATGTTTGGTAAGTTCGAGGCTGTAGTTGGTAAAAAACAAAGTTTACAGCTGTTTATTTGAAATTGTGTAAACTTAAAGGCTATAGTAGATAAATGATCCTAATTTATAACATTTACAATTTTTTATTTAAATAATTAATAAATTGTGTTTGCCATGAGAATCTGTTTCGTTATATATGTTTCGCTCCAGGCCCTTTAAATGACAGGATTGGCCATTATTTTTATTTTCCTAAGACAATAAACATTATCGTGTTTTTTTATTTTTTTCAACTTTGCTCCTTCATTTCTTGTTTAATTTGTTATTCCTAGTTTAGTTTGTTCTTAATTTTTTCCTTGTTTTGATTGAATATGGTATTTTTATTTACTTTTAATTGTTGATTTTGATTTTTTTTGTGTTATTACTCATCACTCTCTTTATATCACAACTATTGTCCTATTTTCTTATTGTTTAAATTCACCTCAAATGTCTCATTTCTATTTTTAGTCGTGATTTTTTTTTACCTATGTTCCACTTCTATTTTTAGTCATGATTTTGATTTTGATTTGTACCTATTTTTACTGCAAAGCTGTTAAAATCATGATTCTAGTTTCTTATCATTATTATCCAATTCAAAAGTTTAAATTTATGAATTAATTTTTTTTGACTTTACTTTTTTAGAATATAACGAAAACTATTAATAATTAGTTTAAATTTTCATACCGATTAGTAAATTTGTTTCTTTTTATTGTTTTTTGATGGAAAATTTGAAATTTAACTGTGTATGTGAAAGAGATTAGTAAAATACGGTTCATAAGAAAAACTAAAAATAATTCATACTAAATTACTAGAATCGGATAATTAAATCTTAAAATCGTAGAATCGCGTTATGATTCAAACTCTAAAAAATGTATTCCGACTAGAATCGTTAGATTCTACAACTTTAACATTCAATCTGTGATTCACATCGCTCGCTTGTTTTTGGATCGTAAAATCGTAGAATCATAGATCAGAATCGCGATTTCAACAACCACCGTGCTACCTGGTCTGCTACCCGCCCAAACCCGCCCATGAACAGCTCTAATTGGAACTAGAAAGTTTGGCCTATAAGTCCTATTACGAAATGTATATAATGACAATACAAATTACAATCAGGAATTTGTATAAACTCCTTTGTTGATGGCAAAATAAAATTACAATAACTATGCTATGAATAATGAAGATATATTTGTAACGACAGCCGTTACCCGGAAACTTGATACAAGTTGTAGGCGTGTGCTCACTTTCCTTTTGTGATATTTTCCCCCACAAAGGTACTTGGGTTGATAATTGGAAATTCACAATGAGATACAAACAACTTCAATACACCCTTAGTACTTAAGAAATATTACTTATTAACAAAGTGTTTAGAATTATGAGCAAAGGAAAGCAAAACAAGAGTTAATTACTCTCTTGAAATAGCAAAGACAAATGAGAGAAAGAGGAGTAGAAATTCAGAAATGTTTGTGTGTATAACTAAATGCCAATAACCTCTATTTATACTACTCCTAAGGGTTATGGCATACAATCACTCAAATGATCATATTGATGATCATAGCATTCAATGACATTAATCTTGGCATTCATGGGCATAATACACCATTATAGCCCATAGTAATCTCAGAAATTATGAGTATTAGTGAGAGAATCTTAAGCATTAACTCAAGAAAATGGGAAGAAAGACCAACGGTCACTTCCAGCCTAAACCGCCGACTCAGCGGTCTGATACCCTCCAAGAAAAGCCGACTCGGCTTTTCCTTCTGGACAAAATCCACTTTCCAGAAGCCAAAGCCGAGTCGGCTTTAGCTGCACCAAAGGGAAAGCCGAGTCGGCTATTTGTGCTGACTTGGTTTTTCCCTTTGCTCATTTAACCTATCTTTCAATACCCTTTGGACCTAGTATATTAATACATATTGTCCCACTACTTTAGTAGTACTTAGTGATTGTAATTACAGGATTATTAGACCCTAAATGTTCAACAATCCTCCCCCATTTTGGGTATGATAAGCCTCTCATTTACCAAAACTCATAATACATTTCATGCATCAATGTTAATATCCCTTCAGATTGAATTAACGCCTAGTACAAAACACTTAACAAGTGATTGAGCCAGAATTGATTTCCATAAGGAATTGAATCAAATAACCCTTCCAACCACTTGAAGATGAAGTACACACAAAACAAATAACACAAAGTTATTAAGCTGACACATTATAAGGCCGTGTCCGTATCTTATTCATAAGTTTATCATAGTCATTATGCCAATCTTGACTACTTGAAGCGGCGACACTTCAAACTTATATAGGTAGGTTCTCAATATGTATAAAGACATATCCCCGTGACATGGATATAACACCAAGAGCTCTTCAACCCTTATCTTGAGAACTTTCAAAGACGACTACCATGTCTCATCACGGTACAAAGCAACGATGGGTCATTAATCATGTTGCTTTACAAAAATCAAGAGGACTTTACCACATTGAATTCAGACACGATGTTACTCATGCGTTAATTGGGCCTTCCCAAATGATTTTATTGACATAAACCGATTTCAACTGAAGCTTTTTCAATCGAATCTCTATTCATGGCTTTCGTAAACGAATCCACCACATAGAACTTAATGTTCACATAGTCAAAAGTTATGACCCCGTTAATGATAAGTCCTTGCACTAAGCTATGCCTAAGGGCAATATGACGAGACTTACCATTATATACTTGACTATAAGCTCTACCTAAAGCCGTCATGCAATCCGCATGTATTGCCACCGGTGAAATTGGCTTAGGTTACAAAGGTATCTCGAACACGAGATTCCTTAACCACTCCGCTTCATTAGCTGCTGAAGCAAGTGCTATAAACTCAGCTAACATAGTAGAATAAGCTATGCATGTTTGTTTCTTAGAGGACCAAGAAACGGCACCTCCCCCATAAACAAACACCCATCCACTAGTAGAAGAGTTATCCTCTTCATTAGTGATCCAACTAGCATTGGAATAACCTTCTAGAATAGGAGGTTCTCCGCTATATGTAATACCATAATCCTTGGTACGCAACAAGTATCTTAATACTCTCCTTATCGCCATCCAATGATGGGGACCCGGGTTACTAGTAAATCTACTAAGTTTACCAACCGCAAATGTTATGTCAGGCCTAGTATTAGTCATAGCATACATCAAAGATCCTATGACCTTTGAATACTCCAATTGATAAATTGGTTGACCGGTATGTTTGGCAAATTTCATACCTGGTTCCATGGGAGTAGAGACCGGCGCTTTAACAAGCATATTAAACCGCTTAAGTATCTTCTCAATATAGTGACCTGGACTTAACTTAATGCGATTACCTTGTCTTATGATCTTAATACCTAAGATCACATCGGCCTCCCTCATATCCTTCATCTGGAAGGATCTAGACAAAAAATCTTTTGTCTCTTGTACTTGTACTAAACTAGTACCAAAGATAAGCATGTCATCAACATATAGGCAAATGATAACGCCATTCCCATGGCTATCAAACTTGCTATAAACACACTTATCGGCTTGATTCAACTTGAATCCAAAAGACAATATTGTTTCATCAAATTTTTGATGCCATTGCTTAGGTGCTTGTTTAAGTCCATACAAGGATTTAACAAGTTTACACACCTTTTGCTCATGTCCTTTCAAAACAAACCCTTCGGGTTGTTTCATATAAACCTCCTCATCTAATTCCCCATATAGATATGCGGTTTTAACATCCATTTGATGTATTTCTAGATGATAGACCAAAGCTAACGCTACCAATAACCGAATAGTGGTTATTCTTGCAACCGGTGCATATGTATCGAAATGATCGATACCATGCTTTTGTCTGAAGCCTTGAGCCACTAATCGGGCTTTGAACTTATCAATATTACCATCGATTTTCATTTTCTTTCGGAAAATCCACTTGCAACCTATTGGTTTACAAGTAGGAGGAAGATCCACTAACACCCAAGTGTTATTACCCATGATGGGTTGCATCTCATCATCAATAGCCTCTTTCCAAAAAGCGATATCATGTGATGCCATAGCATCGCTATAAGTCAATGGGTCACCTTCCACATTATACAAATATGGAACACTAGAAGATACTTCACTTCTATCACCTTCAACCAAGTATATTTGGAAATCTGGTCAAAGCTTTTAGCTTTCCGTTGTCTCTTACTCCGTTTAGGAATAGGATCAACTAAATCTTGTTCATCTAGTTGTTGACTTTCATCAGCACCTATAGGTGAACCTTGTTGACTATCATTAACATTCTCATTGGTACAAACTTGTAGATTTGTTTGTCTACTCAATGATGAAATTCTATTTTCATCAAAAATTGCATCTCTTGACTCTATGATCGAATGAATCAATATATAGTCATTTTCTTCTATAACATAGTACCTATAAGCTTTGCTATGAATAGCATAACCTATAAAGATGCACTCAACACCCGTTCACCGAGTTTCTTTCTTTTGTTACCAGGCAATCTAACAATAGCCCTACAACCCCAAACCTTAAGATAACTTAAGTTTGGTTTCTTTTTGTACCAAAGTTCATAAGGAATTTCCTTATTCGTTCTCATTGGAACTCGGTTAAGAATGTGACAAGCCGTCAACATTGCTTCACCCCAAAATCCATCACTCAAACCCGAGTAGGTTAACATGGCATTAACCATCTCTTGTAGAGTACGATTTTTCCTTTCCGCCACACCATTTGATTGTGGTGCATAACCGGCGGTGGTTTCATGTATAATACCTATTGAATTAAAATAATTAGGATCATAATATTCTCCTCCTTTTTCGGTTCTTAACCTTTTAAGTTTATTTCTAATTTGTAATTCTACTTCATTTTTGTAAATCTTAAAATGTTCAAGAGCCTCATCTTTTGTATGTAAAAGATATACATAACAAAACATTGAGAAATCGTCAATAAAAGTTATGACATACTTTTTATTTCCCAACGATGGTGTACTATGAAAATCACAAAGATCACTATGAATTAATTCCAAAATTTCGGATTTCCGTTCAACACTTTTAAAAGGTGTTCTAGTGATTTATTTAACATGCACGTTTTGCAATTTTTAGACATTTTAATGCACATAGGAATCAAATCATGCTTAGACATAAAAGAAACTTTATCAAAGTTTAAATGTCCTAATCTAACATGCCATAGATAATGCAAATCCTCTTTATCATTAATATTAGAAACATTACAAACAAAGTTTTTATTCAAATCCAATGATAATTTAAAAACAATATTACATAGAAAAGCACGACCAACAAACAAGTTATTCTTAGAAATAATACACCTATCGGCTTCAAACACTAGTTTGTAGCCCAATCGATTCAAAATAGGACCCAAGACAAGATTTCTACTAATTTCGGGTGCAAAATACACATCCCTTAAAACTAAGAGATTCCCCGAAGCGAACAATAGCTCAATTTGTCCTTTGCCTTGGACCATGATAGGTGCATTGTTTCCCATGTAGATATGCTCTCCATCAACAACCTTGTTAAAGGATTTGAACCATTTAGTAGAGTTGCAAACATGCCTCGATGCCCCCGAATCGATCCACCAAGACAAAGAATCATCCTGCATAGCACTGATATTAGTATTCATAGATGAAAGACTTATATTAGAATTTTCTTTCAAAAATGCAAGATTACCTTGAGTGGATGGTCCTTTGCTTGTTGAAGCTTGACCACTCCCCTTTGTCTTCTTTTGTTTGTTCTTTAGAACAAAACAATTTTTCCTTCGGTGCCCGGGTTTACCACACTCCCAACATACCTTTTCGGTATTAAGAATAGTGGCCTTGCCCTTGGAAGATTCATTCCTCTTCCTCTTATCTCCGGAACGGGATGGTTTCCCTTCCGCAACCATGTTAATGGTCCCAAAATTAGGATTATCATCCTTTCGATTCTCATGAATCCGTATGCTAGACTCGACAATTATATATTGTCCAAGATCTGAGACTGTAATCTCCTCTCTTTTATGCTTTAAAGCATGTCTAACATCCCTCCATGAGGGAGGCAACTTGTCTATGATACTTGAAATAAGAAAAACTTCATCTATTTCAATTTTATGTAATTTTAAGTTGGCATGCATCCTTTGTAATTCATGGAATTGATCAATTATTGGGCGATCTTCTACCATATTATACGAATTAAAATTACTTACAAGGAACTTTTTGGAGCTAGCATCCTCCGCTATGTACTTGTTCTACAAAGCATCCCATAACTCCTTAGCGAAGTCATGGTATTGGTAGATGTCGAACAAGGTGTCTTGCATTCCATTGAGAATGTGACCCCGGCAAATGAAATCATCATTGTCCCATTTGCTCCGCTTACGGTTTTGTTCAAGCACTTCGGTCTCCGGATCATCCGGATTAGGTGAACTAATCATATAAGCCACGTTCAAGTTAGTGAGAAGGAACATCATCTTCTTTTGCCAACGTCTAAAGTCGACGCCGACAAATTTCTCCAACTTAGCAAAGTTAGAAGTACAATCCTTAATTGTTGCCATCAATGAAAAATATCACAAAAGATTATTACAAAATGTATATAATGACAATACAAATTACAATCGGGAATTTGTATAAACCCCTTTGTTGATGGCAAAATAAAAATACAATAACTATGCTATGAATAATGAAGATATGTTTGTAACGACAGCCGTTACTCGGAAACTTGATACAAGTTGTAGGCGTGTGCTCACTTTCCTTTTGTGATATTTCCCCCACAAAGGTACTTGGGTTGATGATTGGAAATTCCCAATGAGATACAAACAACTTCAATACACCCTTAGTACTTAGGATATATTACTTATTAACAAAGTGTTTAGAATTATGAGCAAAGGAAAGCAAAATAAGAGTTATTTACTCTCTTGAAATAGCAAAGACAAATGAGAGAAAGAGGAGTAGAAATTCAGAAATTTTTGTGTGTATAACTCAATGCCAATAACCCCTACTACTCCTAAGGGTTATGGCATACAATCACTCAAATGATCATATTGATGATCATAGCATTCAATGACATTAGTCTTGGCATTCATGGGCATAATACATCATTATAGCCTATAGTAATCTCAGAAATTATGAGTATTAGTGAGGTAATCTTAAGCATTAACTCAAGAAAACGGGAAGAAAGACCAACGGTCACTTCCAGCCTAAACCGCCGAGTCGGCGATCTGATACCCTCCAAGGAAAGCCGACTCGGCTTTTCCTTCTGGACAAAATCCACTTTCCAGAAGCCAAAGCCGAGTCGGCTTTAGCTTCACCAAAGGGAAAGCCGAGTTGGCTATTTCTGCTGACTTGGTTTTTCCCTTTGCTCATTTGTCCTATCTTTCAATACCCTTTGGACCTAGTATATTAATACATATTATCCCACTACATTAGTAGTACTTAGTGATTGTGATTACAAGATTATTAGACACTAAATGTTCAACAAGTCCTCTTCATTTTTTGCCATTTTTATGCTTTTTGATGTATGTCTTTTAGGAAAATTTGCTCAAAATAATCCCAACTATCACCCGTTGGCCATAAATAATCCCAACTATCAATTATTTTTTAGTAATCCCAACTATTGTTATAATTTGTTGAAAACGTACCAGCCTCACTTTTAACCGTATGCTACAAGTAATTTTTCCACTTTGTTCATGCTTTTTTGATTAATAGATGTAGGGAAAGGGTTAATTTTGAACATTAAGTGAAAAAATAAAAGAAAAAAAGTGGAAAAGTTACATGTTTTGGCTGGTAATAAGGGGGTGGGTATAATTTCAACAAATTATGAGAATAGTTGGGATTATTAAAAAATAATTGATAGTTGGGATTATTTTTAGCCAACGAGTGATAGTTGAGATTATTTTGAGCAAATTTTCCTATCTTTTAATGGGTTTAATATCATCATCATCATCATCATACCCAGTGTTCCCACTCATAGATAAGTCTATGGTCAGGGTCTGGGGAAGGAAGGTCAACAGCGTCTCATAACCATAAGGAGAGGGCGGTCAAAAGAGTCCTTCGGCTCAAGAGGGGTCTTCAAAGATAAGGACCTGCATATATCCGAAATCCTGCATCTTATACCCACGTTAGCCAAGCATAGGAATCATCAAACTGCAAGCAATGTAGGTGACTCACACAATTAAAAAGATACATACAGGTAACTAAGAAATGATACAGATAAAGGAGGCAGTAAAGAGCGATGATGAAAGGCAAAGAACAGAAACAAAAAAAGTCTAGTAATCTAGGACGTGCATATGACGCCGCTATTTGGCTCTATCCCTGGTCAGGTCTTTAGAGAGGTGCAGTTCGTGCAGGTCGCTTTTAATCTACTCCTCCCATGTCTTCTTAGGTCTTCCTCGGCTTCTCTTTCCCTCCACTATCATGCGCTCGATCCTTCTTACTAGAGCATCATGGGCATGGTTGTTAAAATCGCGATTCTAATCTACGATTCTACGATTTTACGATCCAAAAACAAGCGAGCGATTTGAATCGTAGTTAGAATCTTAAAGTTGTAGAATCTTACGATTCTAGTTGGAATAAAATATTTAGAGGTAAATATATATATATATATATATATATATATATATATATATATATATATATATATATATATATATATATATATATATATATATATATATATATATATATATATATATATATATATAGAGGTAGAATCATAACACGATTCTACGATTCTACGATTTAACAATCCGATTCTACTAATATAGTATGAATTATTTTTTAATTTTGTTTATATACCATATTTTACTAATCTCTTTCACATGTACACATAATTTTAAATTTTCCATCATGAAAACTTTTTAAAAACAAATTTCTTGATCGATTTAAACAAATTATTGAAAAGTTTTCGTTATATTCTTAAAAATAAAGTCAAAAAAACTTTAATTCATAAATTGAAATACTTTTGAATGGTTAATAATGATAAGAAACTAGATATTTTATTATTTTTAATATTATTTGTAGAATCGTCCGATTCTACGATTCGATTCTACCGATTCGATTCTACCTCTCCAAACGATTCTAAGTAGAATCACGATTTTAACAACTTTGATCATGGGTGCTTCTCTGGACATGCCCAAACCATCTCAGCCTGTTCTCCCGCATCTTTGCAAAGGGAGGTGCAACCCCTAACTTCTCCTTAAACTCTTGATTTCTTATCCTGTCCACCATTGTCTTACCACACATCCATCTCAGCATGCGCATCTCTGTTACATCCATCCTCTGTTCGAAAGCCTTCTTTACAAGCCAACATTATGTCCCGTACAACAGCCGACCTAATTGCAACGCGGTAAAATTTACCCTTTAGTCTACTAGGGAATCTTTTATCACAAAGCACCCTAGTCGTTGCTCTCAACTTAAGTCATCTTGTCTGTATAAGGTTAGTAACGTCACCCTCAATCTCCCCATTGCTCTGAATTACTTAACCCAGATATTTGAACTTAGACGTACATGCAACAACTTCTCCCCCGATGGACACCTCTTGCTCCCCTAACGATTCTATCCCACTGAAGTCACATCGCATGTATTCTGTCTTCGAGTGGCTTATGCGCATCCCCTTACCCTCCAAGTCTTCCCTCCATTCTTCCAATTTACTATTAGCCTCTTTTTTAGTTTCTACGGCCAAAACTACGAAAAGCATACACCATGGTACGGTTTCCCAGATAGATTTTAAGATTTCATCCATAATGACCGCAAAGATAAAAGGACTAAGTGTTGATCCCTGATGTACGCTCACTCTAATACTGAAAGACTCTATTAGCCCTACCGGTGTCTGAATCTTAGTCGAAACTCCTTCATACATGTCCTGTATAACCTCAATGTATCTTGATGAAATACCTTTATTATTGACGCTATCCCAAACGATGCTTCGTGGTATGCTATCATACGCCTTCTCCAGGTCGATGAACACGAGATGCAAATCCTTCTTTCACTCCCTATACTTTTCCATCAATCTCCTCAAAATATGAATCGCCTCGGTAGGTGATCTCCCCGGCATGAAACCAAATTAGTTCTGTCTAATCAACGTCTCCCGTCTAATTCTTTTCTCAATCCAAACGAATACATTTCTTAAACCAAAATGGTTTTAATATAAAGAACCAAAAAATTTGCAGAATCTAGATTTTGAGTGGAGAATTGGGGTGGCAACACCGCAACAATAGTTAGGTTCTTAGGTTCAGCATTCGGAATTGTTGGAGGAGTTGGTGGTGGTGGTATTTTTGTTCCAACGCTTACTTTAATTGTTAAATTTGATAACAAATCTGCTACTGCTCTATCAAAATGTACAATTTTCTTTTTCTTTCACTAATTATCTATTTGATTCAATGCTTTAAAGCAAAAAAGATTTTGTCTTTGCAGACATAATTGCCTAAACAACAAGATACCTTGAGTAATCCTTGTGGCGAATGTGAGTAATTTAAGGATTAAAAGTAATTTTCTTGTTTAATGGATTTAATACTTTCTTATTTTTTGTTTAAGAAATGTATTCATTTAGGCTTGTTGATCTACTTGTAGTTCTTATGTTGTGTTTAGCCAATTTGATGAATATGACAAAATCTCAACTTCTCTTATGTTGTGTTTAGAGACCATGATTTTATTTGGAAATCTAAAATTTGCTTGAATTTAATGCTTAGTAAATTTAAAAATACACAAATTTGGACGGAGGGTGTGCTTCTGTAAAATTATTCTGATGTTTTATACTTTAGTATTTAACTTACTATCTACAATTGTGGACAGAAGGAGTGCTTTTGTAAATTGCTATGCCTTTTCACTAATGACGTTGAGTCGTTGATTGTAGAAGAAGAATATGACTGAAACATGGTTCTCTATGTCAAATAATGTTTTTTTGCTTTTGCAATTACAGGGATCAACTCTTCCTTTAGATGACCATAAAGATCCCAAGAAACTGTATGAGGCAACAATTCTTCTGAACGCTCGAAGAGAAATTTCTAAGAAATTATTGGTTGTGCAGTTAAAGGCGAAATTGCAACATAATAAGGTTGGTAAGATTGGAAGATGCATTGGCATAGTTTTTTTTTTACCGTATTTGAGATGATAGCGAGCTTCATGTTGGTCCTGATTGGTCTATGAATATGGATATATGCAATTTTTGTAATTCTAATCACTAACATTTTCTTCTTTATTTTGATTATTTTTCTGTTTTTACGAGTTTGACTTTTTGATTTTGGTCAATTGATTTGGAAATTTCAAATTTGTCATTTGATTTAGGAATTTTAATTCTAATCATTATGTTTTATGCAACAATTTCCTGGAGCAACTCAAACTAAGTTGCTGGGCAAAATGAAACAGAGGATTGGTAGGAGATATTAGGTTATTCTAATTACTAATTAGTAATTTGGTCTCTTTATAATTATTTACTTGAGATCTTTGAAAGGATTTGATGTATGTTGCATTCTTATTCTAATGAGGCTATTTTATGCTTTGATAGTTATTGAGTCAATTCAAATCATACAAGTAGGGTGTAAAGCAAATTAGAAGAGTATGTGATGTAATGTTCTCCATCCAGGTAAGCAACATTAACTTATGCAATACTACCTTTTCTAACTGATGTATGTTCTAGGAAAATTTGCCAAGAATAATCCCAACTATCACCCATTTGCAAAAATAATCCCAACTATTGATTATTTTTTAATAATTCTAACTCTTGATGAAGTTTGCTGAAAACAATTCCAACTATAGCCGGTTAAGTATCGAATGTGACTGTTTTCAGCAAACTTCATCAATAGTTATGATTATTAAAAAATAATCAATAGTTGGGATTATTTCTGGCCAACGGGTGATAGTTGGGATTATTCCTGTCAAATTTTCCTATTTTCTATTGGTTAACAAAGAATTATGATAATGTTGTAAGCTCTAAGGTTATATTGTGCATCAATCATAGTACATTATAATAAAAAGCTTAGAAAATTCCAAGTGTTAATTTTTAAGAGAACTTACCAAAATTCACTTATCGATTAAAGACTAATGAGATGGCAATTATTTTCAAATAAAAAATGATATGACAATTGATATTGAACAATATATCTACTATTAAAGTATCTTTTGACTATTATTTATCTATAGTTAATTTGAGTAAATTAAAGAATATATATACTGTTTAATATATTGTTGAAAATTTTCAATATTACAAAGTTAATTCGTACATATAACTGTCAAAATTGAGTGATTCTACTGCATAATATTTCTAGTTTTTTTTAATATCATATGTTTATATGTGTTGGTGTTAAAAAAAATTATACATTGCACGGGGTTTTACACTAATATGTCATAATTCAAAAGATCCCCCATTTTCTTCAAGTCATAACTACACATGTCATTTCTCTTAATTATAATGGTAAAGTTAGAAAGTATAATACACCTTTATGATATGCTTACAATTTTTGAGAATAATAACAAAAATTCCAAAGTAGTAACAAAAATGCCATTAGCCCTTGCGTTTTTTCAACTCAAAGTTATTTTTGCTTTTAATTTTTTTTCTTAATGGCTTTAAATTTTTATTGAAGAAGTTTATATTTTGTATTGGAGTTATCTAACGAGATTATGTCTGACATGCGATGTTTTTACTAATTCATCATCTCCCTATTCGATATACAACTTTTTCTTTAGGAAAATTTATTGGTCTTGCAGAATAGTGATGCAAAAGTTTAGCCTTTATGATTGAAATTTTCATCTGGGTAACTTTTATTGTTGTTGAATTGATTTGGGTATTACTCCATTATTTTTTTTATTTTCTTCATCAGTTTTTGAAAATTGTAAATGTTGATGGTGCAACTGTGTAAGCAAAGTCAGGTTTTTCTTCAAGGTCGAATGTTATTTTCTTTTTATTATTCTGGTTGTTTGTTAACTCATTTTTAGTGGTTTTAATTTTGTTGAGTCAAGCCCCAAATCTCATGATGATGGAGATGACTTTGATCACCTAGTTGGGTACGCTCTAGCTTGCACGCTTGAGGAGGAGGTGGCAAGCGAAAGGAGGTACAAGGGCTTGCGATTCGGGTCAATTCATGAGGTAATTGATGATGATGGAGGTTTGAAGTGGCTTGATGAAGGCAAGGGACCAAGATTGGAAGGCTTGGAAGATGGCTCGACCAACCGAGCACATCGGCTCGACCAAAGAAGGGTTGCTCGACTGATCCAATAACCTAGATGCATGCGCTCGATCGGGTCGAGCGGGTTGGCTCGGCCGAGCAGTGTGGTCCAGGAACTTTCTGACGCTTTTTGTACTAATCCGAGTAACTTGTTTCTTGCATGTCTTTGCTTGGGCTCCAAGCAAACTTGTACTATGGGATTCTAGAGTGGTCTAAGGGTATATATCAGGGGCGAAGCTACATGGGGGGCCGGCGGAGGCCCGGCCCCCCTTGCCGAAAATGCGAGCATTTGTAATTTTGGTTTTGGCCCCCCTTACTAATATGATATATAGTTTAAAGAAAGTAAAAATATAAAAAAATTACTATAGCTTAATGGTTGGAGTAACACATTTGTAATCTAAGGTTAAGGACTTAAGGGATCGAATTTTCACTTAAACAATTATTTATTTATACACCAATGGATTTATACTATAATGTCATAACTATTTATCTTTCATAATCTAACATTCATCTTTTTTAGTGTGTGTTTATATTTTTCTATCATAATTTTAATAGTGTTTTTTTGGAGAATTATTAGGCAAATATATAGAGCTAAAAACACTTAATTTTTTCAAAAATAATAATTATAGGGGAGCTTCAACTCTATTTATTGTTAAATATAATTTTTGTAATGATTCAAGTTTATTTCAGTCTATATGATTTTTATATTTTCATAGTTTAACTGGTGTCTAATGGTGTTCGTTCGGATCATCGTTGATTTCGGGTTAAGTGTTTCGGGTGGGTTTGAAATCGGATTTCGTGTCCATATTGTTTTTACATAATTGTAAATTTTTAAAGACGAATCAAATCAGATTCGGTTACAATGTCGTGTAAATTTCGAGCCATCGTTTCTGTGTCTAACACCTCTAGTTTTTATACAGTAAAAAAATTCTACTACATCGACAATTTGGCCCCCCCTAATTTAAAATCCTGGCTTCGCCCCTGGTCTATATAAGGGTCTCTAAACACTCTAGAATCATTAGTGGAGTCATAGACAAGATTAAACTAAGGGTTGAGTGAACCTAGGAGTTATTTTCTCTTATTTATGCATTTTATGGTAGCACTAGTGGAAAAAAACAACATTTGCTGCGGTTTTTAGACTAGTATAGGCTGCGGTTTTAGCTCGCAGCCCTTATGGTAGCAGCAAATGAGATTTTTTATTGGCTGCGGTCCAAAAAACCGCAGCCAATAGTCCATTTTAAGAACAAAAAAAAGGCCATCAAAGGCTGCGGTTCTGGCTATGACCGCAGCCTTTAATGGCTTTTTTTTGTGTTTTTTTTTTAATTTGGTTTAATGTAAGAACATTAACCCAGATCTGAACATTAACCCAGATACAAACGAAAAGGCCATCAAACAAACAAAGAACATTAACCCAGATCTGAAATTTAATTTCAAACACAAAGGAAATAAAACGAAATTACAATAAAATCTAAAAACAAAAACGAAATAAAACGAACGAAATACTCAATAAATAAAACGAAATTACAATAAAATTACAATGAAATTTCAAACACAAAGGAAATAGAACAAAAACAAAAACAAAATAAAACAAACGAAATACTCAACAAATATTTAAAAGAAATCTTAAAAAATTACAATTAAAAAACGAAGAACATCAATATGTAAAAGAAATCTAAAAAAATTACAATAAATTATAAATGAAATCTAGATCTAGAAATCTAAAAAAATTACAATCAAAAGCTTTTACTTGAAATCTTCATTGTGTATAACTCTTCACTTTCAATGACTTGAAATCTTCATAATATATCCTCCATTTTTATTATAAGAATCGAAGAAAACAACAATCTTAATCGATTTTGTTGTTTTTTAAAGATAGAAGTGAACTTACATATGATTTTTCGGATCAAAAATTCTGAGACTAACCCTTTAATTTTTTTAGCAACCAAAAAAAAAGATATTAGTGAACTTACATATGATTTTCTGGATCAAAAAGCCAAAGAGAATCAAAGAAATTTTTTTGGGGTTATTTGGGGTTGTTCAAAATTTAGAGATAGAGAATTGATTTTTTTTGGGGTTGTTCAAAATTTAGAACGGCTGGAATAATGTCCATTGATTGCGTTATACCAAATTTAGAGAGAGAGAGAGAGAGTAAGTAGGGTTATTTGGGGTTGTTCAAAATTTAGAGAGAGAGAATTGATTGAGTTATTAAAAAACGGCTGGAATAAAAGTAGGGTTTCGATTTGGGCTGGGCTTCTTTCATATTCTAATTTTTTTTAATGTCCATTAGCTGCGGTCCAAGTGAATATCCGCAGCCTATATATTTTTTTTGGGTTATTTGCTGCGGTTGTTCTAAAAACCGCAGCTAATGTATAAATTTTTTTTTTCGCGTTATTTTTCTTCTATTTTAAGCTGCGTCTTTGAACAACCGCAGCCTATGTCTCGCAGCCAATGACCTTTTTTCCACTAGTGTGGTAGTTTGAAGGTGTGTTTCAAACTTAGTCTTTAGAAGTGTGTTCTAAAGCATTTGGGTTGTATCATTAGTGTAATTTTGGTTTATATTAATGATATATAACTTGGTTTGAGGGGGAGGTATCCTAAGATACCTCATACATCTTGTGTTGTGTGTTTTTCATTTGTTGGTCTTTTTTTGGTGTTCTTCCTTTGCCTTTCTTTCAGTCTTGTTTCATCATCAAACATATAGCCCATTCACAACAAATTTTAATTTTATTCTTTGTTAGGGGGTCAATTATTGTTCCCTAATTTATTTAGTCAAACTATATACTACCTCCGTTAATTGTTTTGTGCAACCGCAGTACAAATTGCGGTTGCCAATGCAATTTTTCATAAAGCAAAATTAGAGAAAGTGGGGTAATGTAATTAAAGGTAATATAGGAGAGAGAAATAATGGAAGTAGGGATAGGTAAGTAAGAGAAAGAAAGAGAGAGGAAGTAGGGATAGGTAATTTAGGAAAAAGAAGGAGAGAGAAAATGATGGGATAGGTAATTAGATTGGTTATTTTTTACTAAAAAAGGAAAGAAAAAAGTAAGTTGCAAATAACCTTGAGCGGACAAAAATGGCAAAAGTTGCAGATAACATTTAACAGAGGTAGTATTATAAGCTCCATCACCATCACCATGAATGAAAAAAAGGCCTTTTAATCAGTGTCATCACCATCACCGTTCTTCCTCGGCAGACGCAGTCAGACCACCATAACTCCACTGTCTTTTTTGAAGCTCCCTATATGCAGAATATCCCTCATATATATTACTCCCTCCTATTCACACAAAATGGGACATTTGTGTTGGGCACGGTTTTTAAGAGTGGAATTGTGGGGTATTTTAATTGATTAAATTAATTGTAAAGGTGGTAGTTGGGTATTGGGAGTAGTAAAAGTGGGGGTAGTTGGGTATTTTAATTGATTAAATTGATTGTAAAGGTGGTAGTTGGGTACTGGCAGTAGTAAAAGTGGAGGTATTTAGGTAAAGAAATCATTGCTAAAATTAGAAATGGGACAGTTTGTGTGAATTGGCCCAAAATAGAAATGTCCTATTTTGTGTGAATAGGAGGGAGTATTATTATCTTTGGACATCTGCAAGATCGCTCAACACACGGTCAGTAGTCGATAATCGCCAATCACCAGATCGTTCTTACTCTGATTGTTCAGCGGGTTCAACCCACCTTTTTGGGTAGTTTGGAACCCAAATAATATAATTCCGCAATTTCTTTCTGATCTTGACATCTTTAATTTCAAGACAGTTAGTACATGTTTCGTTTGTGGGTAGGGAATATTGGATTGGGGCAATGGCCATTTGTCATAAAAAGCCATGTGAAAATTTTATATGAGCTAAGATTTTGGGTTTATTTTAGGAGAATGAACAAACTCTTTTTTATGGTAATGAAGATAATCAGAACCAAAATGGTCAAACTCGAAAATTGTATTTAATATTAATGTTCAAACTTCAATCGTAGATTGTTCATATCACAATCCATATAATCATTCAATATTGGAGTTCGGTTTGATGCACTTTCTTAAAGAGTTATTAAATCCGTAGAATGTTTCCAAACCAAATTCAATTGACTAAAAAATTCAGTCTCAATGTTGAAATTTGGTTTGATGCACTATCTAATGGATTAGATGACCTGTAGAAAGTTTCCAAACTAGCTGCAACTAAGTGGTTTCGGTCTAAAACATTAATCCACATATTGCCGAATTCGATGTATTGGCTGGATTCGGGTACAATCTGACAGTGGTTCGAGCTATTTATATCCGATCCCCGGAAAACAACCACAGTGACGACTGAATTGGTTGGATCCAGGTACGATCTGATTATGGTTCAAACTCTCTACATCGGATCTCCGGTATACACCTACAGTGACGGCTGTATTGGCTGATCAGGGTATGATCTGATAATGGTTCAAACCATCCACTCGTGAAGAGAAAAATCTTAGGTGACTTGATACATGGAGCAAAATATTACCATCACCTTCTAATGAATTCCTACATAAAGGATACAAGTCTTTGATTAGTATTGCCAAGTGAAGAATATTATATTAATTGATGATCATACGGTTATTCTTGCTTTTATTTATCAATGCATATCGGGTGATTCTTTAGTTGTATTCATGGGTCAGTGATCAAATATGATATTGACACACATGGGAAAAATAGTATATTACTTCTACGTGGGAATTCATTACTTCACCATTATTATTCTTATTATATTGGATCTTACTTATATAGGATTTCCATCGAAGAATATATAAAGTCATTCGAGCTTTCACCTAGTTTGAAAGTCATGTTATTATTCTAGTCCCAAACTGTGGACGTTATTATTCATATTATGAAGTCCTCCGAGCTTTCACCTAGTATGAAAGCCATTATTATTATTGAAGTTCCATAACGTGGACTTTATTTGTCATGTTATGGAATCATCTAAGCTTTCACTTAGTTTGAAAGTCATATTATTATTTAAGTCCCAAAATGATTGATTTTGGGAGATATTTTCTTAGTATTCATCTTCATTATCAAACTTTCACCTTGTTTTAAAGTGGGATCCTTGCGAATGTCACCTTGTTTGATAAGTCAGACTAATGGGGATCATTTGAAAAAGTTCTTCATTTAACAAGATATGCAAGGGGCTAGTATCATCATTATCCGTACCATCATAATCCATACTCTACCATGCTTAGTCATATCATCGGTCATAGTATCAGTGTTTTCAGTATTTTCAGCATTGTCAGTACTTTCAAATTGCGTTTTCATTTAATGTAAGCATTTACAGTCTATTATTTCCGATCAGTTAGTCTAAACATCAGACGTACTTGATGTTTCAACACTAGCAGCTTGTCAGACGTACTTGGCAACCAATGTAATCAATTTTTTCATATCTTCTTAAATTCATTTTATCTCATCATTACGTCACATAGATAAGTCGGACCCTTAAAAAGGGTTCCCTTGTCAAAAAAAAGTTAGCCTGGGCGTATTTGTCAAAGTATTCATAGCGAGTATCACCTAACTTGATAACTCGATCACTTATTCAGTATTCAGTATTCAGCATTCAGTATTCAGTATTCAGTATTCAGTATTTAGTATTCAATATTCAGTATTCATTATTAAATATGCATTATTCATCAATGTTCAAAGGACTCACCTAGTTTGATTCCTTATCTAAGACTCGGGTGATTGACGGCTGGGCAATGCGGACCTATGTCTGATCAATATTCATCAATGCGACCTATGTCCGATCAATATTCACCAATGCGGACCTATGTCCGATCAATATTCAATAATGCGGACCTATGTCCGATCCATATTCATCAATGCAGACCTATCCAATCAATATTCATCTTCGAAGGATTCCCTAGTATGATTCCTTATCAAGAAGTCTTAGGCCATTGACTGCTAGGCCAAATCGTCATTCAAGTGCAAATTTCGGATCATCATATGTTGCTCTAAGGTTGTATCATCAAAAGTGGCCTAAAGGCCAAATATTTATTATTCATGGGGCTTCAACCAAGTATGGACTCATCGAGGCAAGAGTTTAAAGTTAATTTTATTCAGATCTATTTGTATAGTTTCTTTTGTACATTCAATGGATTCGCATCACAAGTATATTTATTTTCCGCATAAAGAATGATGCCCTCGCAACATCAAATTCCCTCCTCTATCACTCTTCATGCGTGGGGCTAATGTTACGGGGTCAATTATTATCCCGTAATTTATTTAGTCAAACAATAAACTGCCCACCTTAGTCTAATAACCTCCTAAAATAACTATGTCATGTAACCGCCACGTAACTTCCACTTACTGCATTAACCGACTAATAACCTCTCTAGAAATAACCTCCTTCTACAATTATAAATAGAGGTTACATACATTATTTGCACTGAACAAAGTTTTCATCTTCCTAACCGCTACTCCATAAAAATACATTGCCCTCCTACTTACGACCAATATGTAGCCAAATATCCCTTCATGATCTGAACTCATCCTACTATCCGTTATTCTGTTTTCATTAATTATCATATATTCATTACTTTCGGTTTCCCGATCTGACTTAAGCGTCAAAGGGGTTTTCCGAGAAACCATCTCCAGGCAAGGCTAACATTGTATTGCAGGATTTGAGGTCTCATCATCGAAAAGATCAAGCATGTTGACAATCGTCCCCAATTATACCTATCTCCAGATATTTTTAAGTGTCTTTTACACTTTCTCGTTTCATTACCGAAACATGCTTTTTTTGTTTTTAGGATTTAGTCCATAAAAAGTGCAGAAAGTCTCCTGAGAGACCGTCTACAGTAAAGACGACTCTCCCAACAACCTAGACTAATGATTTTAAATTTAATTTAAGGCTGATGACTAATGATAACTCTCTATTTTACCCTTGTTTTATGCCTATTCAGTGTGTATTTTCATGCGGTTGTTGCTCCTTCTTATTAATTTTATGGGATTTAATCTCCCTTGTGTAGGGTATCTTGTGTTTTGCTCGTTTTTGCAGGATTGGCCACCTTTTTCCGAGAAAAGCAAGTTGGGGACGATGCACCCCTAATCTCCCGAAGGTTTGCGAGATAGAATGGAGCTAAACCGAGGGTAGGAGATAGTCCTAAGCATTCATATAGAGGCAAGAAGGACAAAAGGACTTGGAATTGAGCAAATTAGGAGCCTCATTCCAAAAGACAAGCCAACAGCACTTGGAGATCGATTAATCGATCCCCTGAAATCGATCGGTCGATCTTGCACCTTGGATTTCCAGAAACTTTCCTTGAAGAGCAAGGAGATCGATTAGTCGATCACTTTAGATCGATCGATCGATTTTGTAGCCTACATTATCCAGAAGCTGCTGTTTTGAGGAGCAATATGATCGATCGATCGATCACTTTAGATCGATCGGTCGATCTCTTTTCGCAATTGGGCTTTTTAATGTTTTCTCTGACTTGGCGGCTCTCTACACGTCATCCAAGGGAATTATTCTCTGATTTCAGGCAAATAGGTTTTCACTATTTTAGGAGGTAGTATATAAGAGGAGTTGGTGTAAACTTTAGAGACACTTAGTTTTTGCCCTATTTTTCATTACTCTAGTTTTATTGCTTATTTAGTTTTCATTCTAGCAAGAACCCTAGCTTTTATTTCTTTTTGCAACCTAATACTTGAAAATCACAAAAACACTTTAATTAAGGTTTATTGTAGTTATTATTCATTCAATCCACTAGTTTATTGCAAGTTTGGAGTTTTCTTCTTCATCAACCTCCATTGTTCAGGGTTTGAGCTTCATTATTTTTCTGGGTTTTACAAGTTTGTTGTCCAATCGTTCTCATCTTTTGTGGGTATCTTCTAATACTTCTTCTTAGTTATTATTGATAGTTTGTTCTTGTTTTTATGCTTGTTTGTGTTTTTCACCATTGTTGTTCAATAACTTTGTGATTTGGGTTCTTGTGTTTGTTGATTTTACAATATCTTATTATATTATCATTTATGGTGTCTTTAAGCATTAAAATGAGTAGTGAGTAGTTATTTAGGGTTGATTCTAGGGTTGGAGTTAACTCAACCCTTGTGATGGCTTGAAGACAATGAAACTCTAGTTGATTTTGGGTTGATTAAATGCTTAGATATGGGGTTATTCTACCCATTGGCTAAGGATTCTCATGATTGCTTCCAATATACCAACGAGAGTTGGATTTTGAGTAATCTAATCTTTGATCAATGGATGGAATCAGGTGTAAGGGATCAATGACGATTGAACCTTGCATCTATCCTCTCATCTAAGGGCTTTATCATTCACCTACGAGAGTAGGGAAGGATGAGCAAGTAGCGGATAATTAATAGCCCGAGATCTTCATCTTCACTCACGAGAGTGAGGATCGTGAAGAGCTTGGAGGCAATCCCAAGCCCGATCAAGGATCGGATTGCTCCTCTTAGTGTGATTCGCTACTCTTTTATCACCCTTAAGAAGCTAGTGTATCATCATTGAATAGTCATCATGAAAAAGTTAGCCCGACCCCCTTTTTATCATTGATTGTTAAACCTCTATTTATTTTGCATATCTTTCTATTATTGCATTCAACAAATCCCCCTTTTTATCCGACTAATCCACAAAGAAAATTGCATACCCCTTCTCCTTGTGTTCGACCTGTATGTGCTCCGTGCACTTGCGGTAAATCACATGTTGAGATAAATTTGTATGAACAACTAATCAGTTATTTATTTTCCAAAATGGGTTGGCACATATTTACCCGTCTATATACTATAGACGATCTATAGCAAGAATTTGTGTAAAAAGTGGGTTTGTTGTGAATTATGGTTTATAATTTGGGATTTTGGGGTTTAATTTTGGTACAAGAGATCTCCAAGGATGTAATCTAGAATTTGTTTTAAAAAGTTGAAGAATCTGAGATTTTGAATTTTTGCCTCTGAAACTGCGCTCCGATTCACTAGGCGGGTGAATACCCCCATTGCACACATTCCGAATTTCACTCTTATTGATGAATTTTAATTATTGAGTTTTGTAACAACCCGACTTACCGTTGACTGAGCAAGACAGGTCGTCACGGGGTTTACTAACCCAAAGATCTCAAATCTCAAATCATGACTCGTGAGAAGGGTCACAATGTCTAAAACATAACCTAAGCAGCCAATCTTAAATCCGAATAGCTAAGCCAAAGTCTAGATTAATCATACAAAGGCGCTATGTAAGTCTAACGTAATCAATATACAAAGACTATTACACACCTACTAAAATCCAACACAAACACTACCACTTCTATACAACTTAAGTCTAATGAATCTTCACAGTATACACTAATCACCTCCGTTATCCCATCGTTCCCGACTGGTACCGACCTGTAAACAATCTAAAATATGGAAACAACAGGGGGTCAGATTAAACCGAATGAGAAGTAACAATCCAAAACACAAAACATAGTAATTCAAAACATTGGTTTAAAAGCAACATCCTTTCCTTAGATCTATGTGCGCACAGGGAGTCTAGTTTGAGAGGTGCGCCCATAGCTCTATGACTATGTCGCTCTAGGGTGAGGCTAGTCAATATTTAAATGACAATTCACCTCAAAAACAAGGAGAGGGGACGATGTCCCTCAACTCCGTCAATGACCGGCTCGCAGCTCGATCCATTGACCATATAATCAACAAAATCATAATCAATTCATCATCAATAATCATCAGTTCAAAACAATTTGAGAAAGAAACATTTCAAAACAGTAGCCTGGCCAGGCCCTTTAAGGGACTGCAACTACTCACCAAGCCCGACGCTTCCGATAGCCAAGATCGATGCACCGTAATCAATTAGAGAAGGTCCTTGATGACAATGTATCCTGAAGCATAACAATAAACAATAAATCACTAGCGTGCGCTCGATCGTACTTTATAAACATACATCTAATTACATCTCCTCCTAAACTGTAACTTAACCAAGATTCTATTCTAACATATCTGAATCATTCATAATCTACCAAACACAAACATTTTATCCACATCCTACTCCTTATAATTTACTAATCATCAAGATTCAACAAACTTTACTCTAACATTCGTCAATTTACCATTAAATCAACATTTTTCCATTCTACACTTAAATTAACGATAAAAAGAATAGTCAATCTCCCTATAATCCACAAGTTCACCAAAAATCTACTAACTCATCCAAGAATCATCAAATTATTTAATTAATTGCCTTAATCATTATTTTCCAATTAAAAATCAATAATCTTCCAAAGAACCTTATAGGACTTTCAATAACATCAAATTGAACCATACTTTATCAATACTAAACTTTCCCTAACAAATCCTCGATCTCAACATCAATTAGTCTAGAATCAATCCACAAGATCCATCTAATTTATCGAATTTAATTAATACGTATGTACAACAAGTCTTGATTATTACTCAAATAATTTTATATTTGCAATAATTCCTTGTGAAATATGGTAAAATAATGAAATGTCAAAAGAAAGAAAAGGAGAACATTTATATAGAAATGGCAAGAAAGAATTAGGCAATTAAAATAAAGCAATGTTACCTTTGCTTACAATTTTCCAACGTAGGAGATAAGAATAGGTCTGGGTTGCAGTACAGCGGGGCAATGTTGAAGACTGTCCAGATTCAACAATTCAAGTGGGATTCTGGGACACGAGGCTTCGAAAATTTCAGAGGAAAAATTAGGGCATTTGCTTGGCTTCGATAAACAAATGAAGGACTGTTTCTATGCAAAATTCAGGACGAAGATCAACTTATTTGGTTTTGTTGCTTCGAAAATCAGATAGATTATGGATGTGTTTTCTTTCGAAAATTGAAGATGACGAAAAACTAGGATGTGAGGCTTACCATTTTCAGAAGAATGGTGTGAGGAGGGAGAAAGAAGTAGTGGGTTGGGGTCTTGATTTCTCACGAAAATGAAGAGAGAAGACGGGTATTGGGGTTTGGGTTAATTTAGATTTTTTTTTATATATATATTTTTGATTTTATTATTATTATTATTTATTTATAATCCCCGAATAAGTTTCTCGAATGTTACATTCTACCCAAATTGAAATGAACTTCGTCCTCGAAGTTAAACTAAGTCTCAAAGTCTAATACATTTTCGAGTATACAACGCACCACGTACAAAGCTATGTCTATGTTACGCAACAGACTATGATATGAGTGACATAAAGGACTATGTTAACCAACTAACCTTAGACTTCTATCAAGACCTAACATCCCACGTAATTTTTACGATTCTACCCAACTTTGAATAAAGTTCTTCATTAAACATACCTCTCAAATCTTAGGAGATGTAATAGTTATAACGATAAGCTTAATACTACTAGAGCATGTAACCAAGAATAAATGTATTTCATAGCATCCTTTGCTTCCCATGTGACTTCTTCGATAACGTGGTTAGATCATCGAACTTCACAAGTGCTGCAATATCTTGACGTGTATCGTGCGTTTCCTATCTAGGATCGGAACAATTGTCTCCTCGTTCATGATACCTTCAAGAGTTAGCTGCTTGGATTGGAGATCGTGTGAGTCGTCTCTAATGTAATGTCTCAGCTAAGATACGTGAAACACATCATGTATTTGCTTGATAGGAGTTGGTAACAAGACGATAAGATACTTCACCTATGCGTTAAAGGATCTCGAACAATAATATTAGTTAATATGCCCTCCTACAAGCCAATTGAAATCATAACAAAACGTATATATAGCAATACCAAATCACACAATTTAATACTTCTCGCAATGTACAAAATTGCTATGCTACCGTAGTCAATCGATTTACACAACTCTAAATTAGAACATCATATAATCCCAAAGCTTATCCTTATCAAACAATAAACATCTAAATCCCAAAATCCTACATTTGTCACTTTTGTTTTGACTTCAACGCAAATCTTCGCTTATATTATCTTCAATATTGATAAACTTCAAAATATACTCACAACATTCCATTAATTGATACTCACTACAGAACTAGACGACTTCCTTTATCTAATAGCCTCGACTCTTATAACCCAAAAGTCACAAGCATGGAATATAATCATTGTAACATCTATACCATACCGTTAATATATTCTAAGTCTACCACTCTAGATCCTCTAAAACTTTTGCTGATATCACACTATAGTTTTCTATGTTGAATCTTAAATTCACCAATGACATTCCATCATCAACTTATGTCTACATTTGTTAACATCCGAATTAACTTGTTATATTCTCCTTCATAGTTGTATGATCTCCAAATAGTGCACTCATGTCAGAACAATAAGTCGCTATCTATTCATGAAGCTTCTCTCGACATATTAGTCTAACTCGTATCATATAAGGAAATTCCTCAATGATGGTCGATAAAACACTAAGCTCAAGTATAATTCTACGTATATCCATTATAAGATAATCCAATACGCTTCGTTCCTCGAATTATCTTAACCCAAGGTTTTAAACATAAATCTTGCAATGTATAACCTTAACATTTCAATATCCAAAATTTACATCTCTAGCTCCTTTGAAGTAACTTACGTTGGCATCCATACATATACAGTTGCAACTAATATCATCATATCATACTTAACAAAACCTCAAGTTAACGAGTGACATCCCATCTTCATGTCGTATTTGCTCTTCTAACCAGTAAAAGAAACTTTGTTGATTCTTAATAATAATCACTCGATCTTCTAATCACTCTATTCTATAAGCTCCAGTATCCAAATATACTATAACGTATGACTTGATCCAACAACATTAAAAGTTCATCGTTTACACCAACATATGAACATCGTATGCATCTCATCACTAGACTTTGAAAATTCTCGTATGCTCTTATCTTAGGCTTTCTATCGCACAGACTTGCAGTACTTTGTCTTCACTAAATCTCCTACTATGTCATGACATTCTCAAAGGTAACTCACTTGCAACAAGACACTTTCGATGCTTCACAACAATATTATCTCATCTTCGCGCATCATGAATCGACAAACAAAAGTTGTTAGCAAAGAGCTAGCAACATGAAATGTGACACGATTCATACTCTTAATATATACTATTCTAGTTACTAAAACGATAATAGACAAGGAACTATAATAATCAACAAGACATTTGCATCATCAGAAAAAAAAAATTATAACGTTGCATCGACGAACTGAATCTTCTTGTCGTCACGATCAATCGTAAGAGCGTTTTCCCGTTTTTTCCCCGTAATCCTCACACCTCACATCTTACATATCCTAAGAAGACTTAATTACTCAAAAACCAAGTTTAGTATCACAATCATATTCACTTTTGTTCCCATCTCTTATCTTAAACATCTAAGTCCTCATATCATGCTTTTCCTAATTCCCAAGATTGTATGCCCGCTAGGTAAACTAACCCTAAGGATTAGTCACGGTCGCGAGTCGGCTCTGATACCAACTGTAACAACCCGACTTACCGTTGACTGAGCAAGACAGGTCGTCACGGGGTTTACTAACCCAAAGATCTCAAATCTCAAATCATGACTCGTGAGAAGGGTCACAATGTATAAAACATAACCTAAGCAGCCAATCTTAAATCCGAATAGCTAAGCCAAAGTCTAGATTAATCATACAAAGGCGCTATGTAAGTCTAACGTAATCAATATACAAAGACTATTACACACCTACTAAAATCCAACACAAACACTACCACTTCTATACAACTTAAGTCTAATGAATCTTCACGGTATACACTAATCACCTCCGTTATCCCATCGTTCCCGACTGGTACCGACTTGTAAACAATCTAAAATATGGAAACAACAGGGGGTCAGAATAAACCGAATGAGAAGTAACAATCCAAAACACAAAACATAGTAATTTAAAACATTGGTTTAAAAGCAACATCCTTTCCCTAGATCTATGTGCGCACAGGGAGTCTAGTTTGAGAGGTGCCCCCATACCTCTATGACTATGTCGCTCTAGGGTGAGGCTAGTCAATATTTAAATGACAGTTCACCTCAAAAACAAGGAGAGGGGACGATGTCCCTCAACTCCGTCAATGACCAGCTCGCAGCTCGATCCATTGACCATATAATCAACATAATCATAATCAATTCATCATCAATAATCATTAGTTCAAAACAATTTGAGAAAGAAACATTTCAAAACAGTAGCCTGGCCAGGCCCTTTAAGGGACTGCTACTACTCACCAAGCCCGACGCTTCCGATAGCCAAGATCGATGCACCGTAATCAATTAGAGAAGGTCCTTGATGACAATGTATCCTGAAGCATAACAATAAACAATAAATCACTAGCGTGCGCTCGATCGTACTCTATAAACATACATCTAATTACATCTCCTCCTAAACTGTAACTTAACCAAGATTCTATTCTAACATATCTGAATCATTCATAATCTACCTAACACAAACATTTTATCCACATCCTACTCTTTATAATTTACTAATCATCAAGATTCAACAAACTTTACTCTAACATTCGTCAATTTACCATTAAATCAACATTTTTCCATTCTACACTTAAATTAACGATAAAAAGAATAGTCAATCTCCCTATAATCCACAAGTTCACCAAAAATCTACTAACTCATCCAAGAATCATCAAATTATTTAATTAATTGCCTTAATCATTATTTTCCAATTAAAAATCAATAATCTTCCAAAGAACCTTATAGGACTTTCAAGAACATCAAATTGAACCATACTTTATCAATACTAAACTTTCCCTAACAAATCCTCGATCTCAACATCAATTAGTCTAGAATCAATCCACAAGATCCATCTAATTTATCTAATTTAATTAATACGTATGTACAACAAGTCTTGATTATTACTCAAATAATCTTATATTTGCAATAATTCCTTGTGAAATATGGTAAAATAATGAAATGTCAAAAGAAAGAAAAGGAGAACATTTATATAGAAATGGCAAGAAAGAATTAGGCAATTAAAATAAAGCAATGTTACCTTTGCTTATAATTTTCCAACGTAGGGGATAAGAATAGGTGTGGGTTGCAGTACAGCGGGGCAATGTTGAAGACTGTCCAGATTCAACAATTCAAGTGGGATTCTGGGACACGAGGCTTCGAAAATTTCAGAGGAAAAATTAGGGCATTTGCTTGGCTTCGAATAAACAAATGAAGGACTGTTTCTATGCAAAATTCAGGATGAAGATCAACTTATTTGGTTTTGTTGCTTCGAAAATCAGATAGATTATGGATGTGTTTTCTTTCGAAAATTGAAGATGACGAAAAACTAGGATGTGAGGCTTACCATTTTCAAAAGAATGGTGTGAGGAGGGAGAAAGAAGTAGTGGGTTGGGGTCTTGATTTCTCACGAAAATGAAGAGAGAAGACGGGTATTGGGGTTTGGGTTACTTTTTTCCGCCTTTATTTTATTTTCGACATGAAAACTTTTATTGATTGGTTAGATTTTTAAGCAAATAATTAACTCATTAAAAATTTTAAATATTTTTAAATCGACTATAAATATATTTCCTTATTAAACCTATAACTTTTTTACCTCAAATTTATATCAATAAGGAGTGACCCAATCACAAAAAGACAAAAATAAAATAATTTAATTTTCTATTTTAAATACACAATAGTAAGCTTAAGCTCAAAATTTATATTATATTTTATATTCAATTTATATTATATTATTCTTTTAAAAATATTTTATAATCATACATAATAATAATCTACAAATTAAGTTTAAATATAATATGTTGATGGAAAATCTAAAATATTCCAATGATAGGATCGTAGAAAAGAAAATATTTTTTATGATAAACAAAGTATTCTATTACATTTTAAAGTTGGAGTAACTAAAATTTAATTTAATAGAAACTATTGACGGACATTTCTTGACTTTTTTGAGTGATTTCATCGATATATTATAGCTTCACGATAATCAAATTGATAAAAATTATTGATTGATTGTTATTTTTTTTGTCTATTGATTTGCATATATCATTTAATATAAACGTATAATAAATTATTGGAAAAATTGTCGGGAATAATCCCATTTGTTGACGAACCGCTATGAATAATCCGAACTATTGATTATTTATGATTAATCCCACCTTTTCACATTTTTTGCTCGTGGCACCCCCTAATGAAAAATAACAGGTTGCTGCAGGTCACCTTTTAGCCATTGTAGGTTGTCTTCTCCATTTCCTTTTTATGTCTTCATTCTCATTTCTTTCCATATTTTCTCCGTCATTAACCCTAAATTTCTTCATTATTTTTCACCTAATTTCTTCCATGTTCTTCTTCTCCCTTCTTTACCTACTTCCATCTCCATAACACAAGTTAATTATTTTTTCTAGGAAAATGAACTCCAATTGTTACGTCAGCCCTAGTAGATGATGGTTCCACACCCAATTAACTTACCATTTTGATGGAGACAATTGCAATGATGGTTTCACACCCACGGTTTGCACAACAGTAATCCAATCTCGTTCTAGATCCACAGTTCGCAAAAAGAAAAAAAAACCAATTTTGGTAAGAATTGCAAATGCAGATGGTGGAATGAGGAAGATTTAGAAAATGGAGATTAGGAAACAGTAGCCGGTAAGAAATTTGATGATGGAATGAGAGGATTTTGAAGATGGAATGAGGGAAATAATAGGTTGAAGATGGTGAGAGAAGTTTGAATGTAAATGAAAATGAAATAAAGGGGATGAATAGGGATATATCAAAGACTACCTGCAGTAGCCGGTAAAACATTACAAGGGGGTGCCATGAGCAAAAAATGTGAAAAGGTGGGATTATTCATAAATAATCGATAGTTCGGATTATTCGTAGCGGTTCGTCTAAATGAGATTATTCCTGACAATTTATCCTAAGGAAAAATTACAAAAAACTACCTATTCTGAAGGGTAACTTGCCAAAAACTACCTATTCTAATTTTTTTTCAAAAAACTACCTTATATGATATAAACGTTTTCAAAACACTACCTCTTAACGGTTCCAGTTAGTTGACCGTCAAAAGTAAGTTTGACTTTGCATGTGACCTTCTTTTAAAACCTAGAAACGTTTTATTTTTTTATTTTTTGTCATTTCCCTCCTTTTCTCCATTAACATTCACGATCATTGCAGAGATTTTAAAACCCATTTGCACTCCATTAATTGAATGCTGCATTAATCAAAACATCAAATCATCAGGTAACTTCTTTAATTGCTATTTATTGCTTTAATCCAACCTCACTTGTCTGAATCATAAAACATATTAAAAGGACTGAGATTAATTACACGTGGCATCTCCTCTATCAACACTGCCACCTGTCGGATAATGATTGGCTTTGGATATTCATCTTTTCTCAAATTGGCATTTACTCAAATAGGCATTTAATTCAAAAGAATAAGTAAGTAAATAGGCATTTAATTTAAATTGACATTTACTCAAATAGGTATTTAATTTAAGGAGGTAAGTAATAGGATAATTATTGCATTTTAATTGGCTAATTATTGTATTTTAATTGGTTTACATAAATGGTCAAACTTTTTAAGAGGCAACTATATTAATCATACAAATCAACTATCCGAATTGGGAGAATGAGATTTGGTGAATACAAATCAACTCCTATTAAGATATTGACCATACGTTGAAATCATAAAATATATCAAAAGAATAAGTAATTTAATTTTAAAAAGTAAGTGTTCATACATATGATATTAGCAATTTTAAAAAGTAAGTAATAGGGTAGTAATCTTTGACAATAAGTAAGTAAATAGGCATTTAATTCAAAGTGACATTTACTCAAATAGTCATTTAATTTAAGGAGGTAAGTAATAGGATATTGACCAAACGTTGAAAAAAAAAAATAATAGGTAAATTATTGCATTTTAATTGGTTTACATAAATGGTCAAACTTTTTAAGAGACAACTTTATTAATCATACAAATCAACTATCCAAAATGGGAGAATGAGATTTGGTGAATACAAATCAACTCCTATTAAGATATTGACCATACGTTGAAATCATAAAGCATATGAAAAGAGTAACTAATTTAATTTTAAAAAATAAGTGTTCATACATATGATATTAGCAATTGAAGAAATTCAAGCCTAAATATAAGATTTCAACGTATGGACAATATCCTTTACATAAATGGTCAAACTTTTTAAGAGGCAATTTTATAAATCATACAAATCAACTATCCAAAATGGGAGAATAAGAGATCTGGTGAATACAAAAAATGCAATAATTGTGTGTTGATTGGAGAAATAACTATGAAAAATTAATATTACAGCATAATAATAATAATAATAATAATGGAGAGAAATTTTGTCCATATTTAAATCAGAAAATTAATATCATACATATTTATATATCGTTGCTAAAAAAACCGTGCGTTGCACGGGTTTCTACACTAGTTCTCTTATAAAATCCTTCATTTAGTTTGATATGCATGGTACCATTTCAGTGTTCTTCCAATCTCTGCGTCTTTTCATTCTAATCTACCTTCTTTTTTTTCATTTGAAATTTCAAGTACTGTTCAAAAGGTTTTCTGGTTTATGGGAAAAAAAAAGATCTTATTCAAGGGAAAAAAGGGTTGATTTCAAGTGGGTAACTAAACAAGGGTAAATTCTTCTTTTTAATTGTTGTTTCTAAATTAGGGTTTCTGTTTTGTCTTGATGCTTTTTGATTGTTGTTTACGTGTTGTTTCTAATTTATGTATGTGATTTTTCAATTGATTTTTATGTTGTAGAAATTTTGCACATTATTATTCCACATTCGAGATGATGAAGCCAGTGAATATTCGTCTGTATTTTGGTGGGTTTTTTGTTACTAAAAGTTGCAAAACAGAATATAGACATTTAGGGCTTAGCTTGCACCCAAATGTAGAAGAAGTTTGTTATTTTGAAATGGCTTATTGGATTAGAAATGAATTAGGATATGCTGATGTTGGTAGAATTTGGTACAAGAGGAATGGGTTTACTATGTATGCAGGAAGGGCAGAGATCAAGGATGACAATAGCATCCCTGATTTCCTTCAAAGCCTTGAACCTGATGGTTGGTACCATCTTTATGTTGTTCATGGAGGTGATGATAGAGGTGAGGAAATCAATAAAAGAAAATTGTGGAAGCTGATGTGGTAGATGACATGGATTTGGTTGATGATGTGGTGGTCATAGATAAGGCTGATGTGGCAGATAAGGTAGGTGGTGTTCATGTGGATAGTTGTAGTGGTAAATTGAAGAGGGGACCACAACTAAAGGACAAGGTTGTAAATGCACTGTAACACCCCTGAATTTTCGACCCCTTGTACGAAACCAAAACCGTAAAGGACGGGAGGAAATTCGGGTGTTACATATAATGGAAACTATTGACGGACATTTCTTGACTTTTTTGAGTGATTTCATCGATATATTATAGCTTCACGATAATCAAATTGATAAAAATTATTGATTGATTGTTATTTTTTTTGTCTATTGTTTTGCATATATCATTTAATATAAACGTATAATAAATTATTGGAAAAATTGTCGGGAATAATCCCATTTGTTGACGAACCGCTATGAATAATCCGAACTATTGATTATTTATGATTAATCCCACCTTTTCACATTTTTTGCTCGTGGCACCCCCTAATGAAAAATAACAGGTTGCTGCAGGTCACCTTTTAGCCATTGTAGGTTGTCTTCTCCATTTCCTTTTTATGTCTTCATTCTCATTTCTTTCCATATTTTCTCCTTCATTAACCCTAAATTTCTTCATTTTTTTCACCTAATTTCTTCCATTTTCTTCTTCTCCCTTCTTTACCTACTTCCTCTCATTCCATCATCAAATTTCTTGCTGATGTGGAGGTGATGATAGAGGTGAGGAAATCAGTAAAAGAAAATTGTGGAAGCTGATGTGGTAGATGACATGGATTTGGTTGATGATGTGGTGGTGGTCTTTGAAGATGGAATGAGGAAAATAATAGGTTGAAGATGGTGAGAGAAGTTTGAATGTAAATGAAAATGAAATAAAGGGGATGAATAGGGATATATCAAAGACGACCTGCAATAGCCGGTAAAACATTACAAGGGGGTGCCATGAGCAAAAAATTTGAAAACGTGGGATTATTCATAAATAATCGATAGTTCGGATTATTCGTAGCGGTTCGTCTAGATGAGATTATTCCTGACAATTTTTCCTAAGGAAAAATTACAAAAAACTACCTATTCTGAAGGGTAACTTGCAAAAAACTAGCTATTCTAATTTTTTTTCAAAAAACTACCTTATATGATATAAAAGTTTTCAAAACACTATCTCTTAACGGTTCCAGTTAGTTGACCGTCAAAAGTAAGTTTGACTTTGCATGTGACCTTCTTTTATAACCTAGAAACGTTTTATTTTTTTATTTTTTGTCATTTCCCTCCTTTTCTCCATTAACATTCACGATCATTGCAGAGATTTTAAAACCCATTTGCACTCCATTAATTGAATGCTGCATTAATCAAAACATCAAATCATCAGGTAACTTCTTTAATTGCTAATTATTTCTTTAATCCAACCTCACTTGTCTGAATTCTCTTATAAAATCCTTCATTTAGTTTGATATGCATGGTACCATTTCAGTGTTCTTCCAATCTCTGCGTCTTTTCATTCTAATCTACCTTCTTTTTTTCGTTTGAAATTTCAAGTACTGTTCAAAAGGTTTTCTGGTTTATGGGAAAAAAAAAGATCTTATTCAAGGGAAAAAAGGGTTGATTTCAAGTGGGTAACTAAACAAGGGTAAATTCTTCTTTTTGATTGTTATTTCTAAATTAGGGTTTCTGTTTTGTCTTGATGCTTTTTGATTGTTGTTTACGTGTTGTTTCTTATTTATGTATGTGATTTTTCAATTGATTTTTATGTTGTAGAAATTTTGCACATTATTATTCCACATTCGAGATGATGAAGCCAGTGAATATTCGTCTGTATTTTGGTGGGTTTTTTGTTACTAAAAGTTGCAAAACAGAATATAGACATTTAGGGCTTAGCTTGCACCCAAATGTAGAAGAAGTTTGTTATTTTGAAATGGCTTATTGGATTAGAAATGAATTAGGATATGCTGATGTTGGTAGAATTTGGTACAAGAGGAATGGGTTTACTATGTATGCAGGAAGGGCAGAGATCAAGGATGACAATAGCATCCCTGATTTCCTTCAAAGCCTTGAACCTGATGGTTGGTACCATCTTTATGTTGTTCATGGAGGTGATGATAGAGGTGAGGAAATCAGTAAAAGAAAATTGTGGAAGCTGATGTGGTAGATGACATGGATTTGGTTGATGATGTTGTGGTCATAGATAAGGCTGATGTGGCAGATAAGGTAGGTGGTGTTCATGTGGATAGTTGTAGTGGTAAATTGAAGAGGGGACCACAACTAAAGGACAAGGTTGTAAATGCACTGTAACACCCCTGAATTTTCGACCCCTTGTACGAAACCAAAACCGTAAAGGACGGGAGGAAATTCGGGTGTTACATATAATGGAAACTATTGACGGACATTTCTTGACTTTTTTGAGTGATTTCATCGATATATTATAGCTTCACGATAATCAAATTGATAAAAATTATTGATTGATTGTTATTTTTTTTTTGTCTATTGTTTTGCATATAT
Source organism: Amaranthus palmeri (assembly GCA_019776075.1). Lineage (NCBI taxonomy): Eukaryota > Viridiplantae > Streptophyta > Magnoliopsida > Caryophyllales > Amaranthaceae > Amaranthus > Amaranthus palmeri. The sequence goes on from JAAKBH010000521.1 coordinate 86,613, forward strand.
CATTTAATATAAACGTATAATAAATTATTGGAAAAATTGTCGGGAATAATCCCATTTGTTGACGAACCGCTATGAATAATCCGAACTATTGATTATTTATGATTAATCCCACCTTTTCACATTTTTTGCTCGTGGCACCCCCTAATGAAAAATAACAGGTTGCTGCAGGTCACCTTTTAGCCATTGTAGGTTGTCTTCTCCATTTCCTTTTTATGTCTTCATTCTCATTTCTTTCCATATTTTCTCCTTCATTAACCCTAAATTTCTTCATTTTTTTCACCTAATTTCTTCCATTTTCTTCTTCTCCCTTCTTTACCTACTTCCTCTCATTCCATCATCAAATTTCTTGCTGATGTGGAGGTGATGATAGAGGTGAGGAAATCAGTAAAAGAAAATTGTGGAAGCTGATGTGGTAGATGACATGAATTTGGTTGATGATGTGGTGGTGGTCTTTGAAGATGGAATGAGGGAAATAATAGGTTCAAGATGGTGAGAGAAGTTTGAATGTAAATGAAAATGAAATAAAGGGGATGAATAGGGATATATCAAAGATGACCTGCAATAGCTGGTAAAACATTACAAGGGGGTGCCATGAGCAAAAAATTTGAAAAGGTGGGATTATTCATAAATAATCGATAGTTCGGATTATTCGTAGCGGTTCGTCTAGATGAGATTATTCCTGACAATTTTTCCTAAGGAAAAATTACAAAAAACTATCTATTCTGAAGGGTAACTTGCCAAAAACTACCTATTCTAATTTTTTTTCAAAAAACTACCTTATATGATATAAAAGTTTTCAAAACACTACCTCTTAACGGTTCCAGTTAGTTGACCGTCAAAAGTAAGTTTGACTTTGCATGTGACCTTCTTTTATAACCTAGAAACGTTTTATTTTTTTATTTTTTGTCATTTCCCTCCTTTTCTCCATTAACATTCACGATCATTGCAGAGATTTTAAAACTCATTTGCACTCCATTAATTGAATGTTGCATTAATCAAAACATCAAATCATCAGGTAACTTCTTTAATTGCTATTTATTTCTTTAATCCAACCTCACTTGTCTAAATTCTCTTATAAAATCCTTCATTAAGTTTGATATGCATGGTACCATTTCAGTGTTCTTCCAATCTCTGCGTCTTTTCATTCTAATCTACCTTCTTTTTTTCGTTTGAAATTTCAAGTACTGTTCAAAAGGTTTTCTGGTTTATGGGAAAAAAAAAGATCTTATTCAAGGGGAAAAAGGGTTGATTTCAAGTGGGTAACTAAACAAGGGTAAATTCTTCTTTTTGATTGTTGTTTCTAAATTAGGGTTTCTGTTTTGTCTTGATGCTTTTTGATTGTTGTTTACGTGTTGTTTTTAATTTATGTATGTGATTTTTCAATTGATTTTTATGTTGTAGAAATTTTGCACATTTTTATTCCACATTCGAGATGATGAAGCCAGTGAATATTCGTCTGTATTTTGGTGGGTTTTTTGTTACTAAAAGTTGCAAAACAGAATATAGACATTTAGGGCTTAGCTTGCACCCAAATGTAGAAGAAGTTTGTTATTTTGAAATGGCTTATTGGATTAGAAATGAATTAGGATATGCTGATGTTGGTAGAATTTGGTACAAGAGGAATGGGTTTACTATGTATGCAGGAAGGGCAGAGATCAAGGATGACAATGGCATCCCTGATTTCCTTCAAAGCCTTGAACCTGATGGTTGGTACCATCTTTATGTTGTTCATGGAGGTGATGATAGAGGTGAGGAAATCAGTAAAAGAAAATTGTGGAAGCTGATGTGGTAGATGACATGGATTTGGTTGATGATGTTGTGGTCATAGATAAGGCTGATGTGGCAGATAAGGTAGGTGGTGTTCATGTGGATAGTTGTAGTGGTAAATTGAAGAGGGGACCACAACTAAAGGACAAGGTTGTAAATGCACTCTAACACCCCTGAATTTTCGACCCCATGTACGAAACCAAAACCGTAAAGGACGGGAGGAAATTCGTGTGTTACATATAATGGAAACTATTGACGGACATTTCTTGACTTTTTTGAGTGATTTCATCGATATATTATAGCTTCACGATAATCAAATTGATAAAAATTATTGATTGATTGTTATTTTTTTTGTCTATTGTTTTGCATATATCATTTAATATAAACGTATAATAAATTATTGGAAAAATTGTCGGGAATAATCCCATTTGTTGACGAACCGCTATGAATAATCTGAACTATTGATTATTTATGATTAATCCCACCTTTTCACATTTTTTGCTCGTGGCACCCCCTAATGAAAAATAACAGGTTGCTGCAGGGTACCTTTTAGCCATTGTAGGTTGTCTTCTCCATTTCCTTTTTATGTCTTCATTCTCATTTCTTTCCATATTTTCTCCTTCATTAACCCTAAATTTCTTCATTATTTTTCACCTAATTTCTTCCATTTTCTTCTTCTCCCTTCTTTACCTACTTCCATCTCCATAACACAAGTTAATTATTTTTTCTAGGAAAATGAACTCCAATTGTTACGTCAGCCCTAGTAGATGATGGTTCCACACCCAATTAACTTACTATTTTGATGGAGACAATTGCAATGATGGTTTCACACCCACGGTTTGCACAACAGTAATCCAATCTCGTTCTAGATCCATAGTTCGCAAAGAGAAAAAAAAAACCAATTTTGGTAAGAATTGCAAATGCAGATGGTGGAATGAGGAAGATTTAGAAAATGGAGATTAGGAAACAGTAGCCGGCAAGAAATTTGATGATAGAATGAGAGGATTTTGAAGATGGAATGAGGGAAATAATAGGTTGAAGATGGTGAGAGAAGTTTGAATGTAAATGAAAATGAAATAAAGGGGATGAATAGGGATATATCAAAGACTACCTGCAGTAGCCGGTAAAACATTACAAGGGGGTGCCATGAGCAAAAAATGTGAAAAGGTGGGATTATTCATAAATAATCGATAGTTCGGATTATTCGTAGCGGTTCGTTTAGATGAGATTATTCCTGACAATTTTTCCTAAGGAAAAATTACAAAAAACTACCTATTCTGAAGGGTAACTTGCAAAAAACTACCTATTCTAATTTTTTTTCAAAAAACTACCTTATATGATATAAACGTTTTCAAAACACTACCTCTTAACGGTTCCAGTTAGTTGACCGTCAAAAGTAAGTTTGACTTTGCACGTGACTTGCACGTGACCTTCTTTTAAAACCTAGAAACGTTTTATTTTTTTAATTTTTGTCATTTCCCTCCTTTTCTCCATTAACATTCACAATCATTGCAGAGATTTTAAAACCCATTTGCACTCCATTAATTGAATGCTGCATTAATCAAAATATCAAATCATCAGGTAACTTCTTTAATTGCTATTTATTGCTTTAATCCAACCTCACTGGTCTGAATTCTCTTATAAAATCCTTTATTTAGTTTGATATGCATGGTACCATTTCAGTGTTCTTCCAATCTCTGCGTCTTTTCATTCTAATCTACCTTGTTCTTTTCGTTTGAAATTTCATGTACTGTTCAAAAGGTTTTCTGGTTTATGGGAAAAAAAAAGATCTTATTCAAGGGAAAAAAGGGTTGATTTCAAGTGGGTAACTAAACAAGGGTAAATTCTTCTTTTTGATTGTTGTTTCTAAATTAGGGTTTCTGTTTTGTCTTGATGTTTTTTGATTGATGTTTATGTGTTGTTTATGTGTTGTTTCTAATTTATGTATGTGATTTTTCAATTGATTTTTATGTTGTAGAAATTTTGCACATTATTATTCCACATTCGAGATGATGAAGCCAGTGAAAATTCGTCTGTATTTTGGTGGGTTTTTTGTTACTAAAAGTTGCAAAACAGAATATAGACATTTAGGGCTTAGCTTGCACCCAAATGTAGAAGAAGTTTGTTATTTTGAAATGGCTTATTGGATTAGAAATGAATTAGGATATGCTGATGTTAGTAGAATTTGGTACAAGAGGAATGGGTTTACTATGTATGCAGGAAGGGAAGAGATCAAGGATGACAATAGCATCCCTGATTTCCTTCAAAGCCTTGAACCTGATAGTTGGTACCATCTTTATGTTGTTCATGGAGGTTATGATAGAGGTGAGGAAATCAGTAAAAGAAAATTGTGGAAGCTGATGTGGTAGATGACATGGATTTGGTTGATGATGTGGTGGTCATAGATAAGGCTGATGTGGCAGATAAGGTAGGTGGTGTTCATGTGGATAGTTGTAGTGGTAAATTGAAGAGGGGACCACAACTAAAGGACAAGGTTGTAAATGCACTGTAACACCCCTGAATTTTCGACCCCTTGTACGAAACCATAACCGTAAAGGACGGGAGGAAATTCGGGTGTTACATATAATGGAAACTATTGACGGACATTTCTTGACTTTTTGAGTGATTTCATCGATATATTATAGCTTCACGATAAACAAATTGATAAAAATTATTGATTGATTGTTATTTTTTTTGTCTATTGTTTTGCATATATCATTTAATATAAACGTATAATAAATTATTGGAAAAATTATCGGGAATAATCCCATTTGTTGACGAACCACTATGAATAATCCGAACTATTGATTATTTATGATTAATCCCACCTTTTCACATTTTTTGCTCGTGGCACCCCCTAATGAAAAATAACAGGTTGCTGCAGGTCACCTTTTAGCCATTGTAGGTTGTCTTCTCCATTTCCTTTTTATGTCTTCATTCTCATTTCTTTCCATATTTTCTCCTTCATTAACCCTAAATTTCTTCATTATTTTTCACCTAATTTCTTCCATTTTCTTCTTCTCCCTTCTTTACCTACTTCCATCTCCATAACACAAGTTAATTATTTTTTCTAGGAAAATGAACTCCAATTGTTACGTCAGCCCTAGTAGATGATGGTTCCACACCCAATTAACTTACTATTTTGATGGAGACAATTGCAATGATGGTTTCACACCCACGGTTTGCACAACAGTAATCCAATCTCGTTCTAGATCCACAGTTCGCAAAGAGAAAAAAAAAACCAATTTTGGTAAGAATTGCAAATGCAGATGGTGGAATGAGGAAGATTTAGAAAATGGAGATTAGGAAACAGTAGCCGGCAAGAAATTTGATGATGGAATGAGAGGATTTTGAAGATGGAATGAGGGAAATAATAGGTTGAAGATGGTGAGAGAAGTTTGAATGTAAATGAAAATGAAATAAAGGGGATGAATAGGGATATATCAAAGACTACCTGCAGTAGCCGGTAAAACATTACAAGGGGGTGCCATGAGCAAAAAATGTGAAAAGGTGGGATTATTCATAAATAATCGATAGTTCGGATTATTCGTAGCGGTTCGTTTAGATGAGATTATTCCTGACAATTTTTCCTAAGGAAAAATTACAAAAAACTACCTATTCTGAAGGGTAACTTGCAAAAAACTACCTATTCTAATTTTTTTTCAAAAAACTACCTTATATGATATAAACGTTTTCAAAACACTACCTCTTAACGGTTCCAGTTAGTTGACCGTCAAAAGTAAGTTTGACTTTGCACGTGACTTGCACGTGACCTTCTTTTAAAACCTAGAAACGTTTTATTTTTTTAATTTTTGTCATTTCCCTCCTTTTCTCCATTAACATTCACGATCATTGCAGAGATTTTAAAACCCATTTGCACTCCATTAATTGAATGCTGCATTAATCAAAATATCAAATCATCAGGTAACTTCTTTAATTGCTATTTATTGCTTTAATCCAACCTCACTGGTCTGAATTCTCTTATAAAATCCTTCATTTAGTTTGATATCCATGGTACCATTTCAGTGTTCTTCCAATCTCTGCGTCTTTTCATTCTAATCTACCTTGTTCTTTTCGTTTGAAATTTCATGTACTGTTCAAAAGGTTTTCTGGTTTATGGGAAAAAAAAAGATCTTATTCAAGGGAAAAAAGGGTTGATTTCAAGTGGGTAACTAAACAAGGGTAAATTCTTCTTTTTGATTGTTGTTTCTAAATTAGGGTTTCTGTTTTGTCTTGATGTTTTTTGATTGATGTTTATGTGTTGTTTATGTGTTGTTTCTAATTTATGTATGTGATTTTTCAATTGATTTTTATGTTGTAGAAATTTTGCACATTATTATTCCACATTCGAGATGATGAAGCCAGTGAAAATTCGTCTGTATTTTGGTGGGTTTTTTGTTACTAAAAGTTGCAAAACAGAATATAGACATTTAGGGCTTAGCTTGCACCCAAATGTAGAAGAAGTTTGTTATTTTGAAATGGCTTATTGGATTAGAAATGAATTAGGATATGCTGATGTTGGTAGAATTTGGTACAAGAGGAATGGGTTTACTATGTATGCAGGAAGGGAAGAGATCAAGGATGACAATAGCATCCCTGATTTCCTTCAAAGCCTTGAACCTGATAGTTGGTACCATCTTTATGTTGTTCATGGAGGTGATGATAGAGGTGAGGAAATCAGTAAAAGAAAATTGTGGAAGCTGATGTGGTAGATGACATGGATTTGGTTGATGATGTGGTGGTCATAGATAAGGCTGATGTGGCAGATAAGGTAGGTGGTGTTCATGTGGATAGTTGTAGTGGTAAATTGAAGAGGGGACCACAACTAAAGGACAAGGTTGTAAATGCACTGTAACACCCCTGAATTTTCGACCCCTTGTACGAAACCAAAACCGTAAAGGACGGGAGGAAATTCGGGTGTTACATATAATGGAAACTATTGACGGACATTTCTTGACTTTTTGAGTGATTTCATCGATATATTATAGCTTCACGATAATCAAATTGATAAAAATTATTGATTGATTGTTATTTTTTTTGTCTATTGTTTTGCATATATCATTTAATATAAATGTGTAATAAATTATTGGAAAAATTATCGGGAATAATCCCATTTGTTGACGAACCACTATGAATAATCCGAACTATTGATTATTTATGATTAATCCCACCTTTTCACATTTTTTGCTCGTGGCACCCCCTAATGAAAAATAACAGGTTGCTGCAGGTCACCTTTTAGCCATTGTAGGTTGTCTTCTCCATTTCCTTTTTATGTCTTCATTCTCATTTCTTTCCATATTTTCTCCTTCATTAACCCTAAATTTCTTCATTATTTTTCACCTAATTTCTTCCATTTTCTTCTTCTCCCTTCTTTACCTACTTCCATCTCCATAACACAAGTTAATTATTTTTTCTAGGAAAATGAACTCCAATTGTTACGTCAGCCCTAGTAGATGATGGTTCCACACCCAATTAACTTACCATTTTGATGGAGACAATTGCAATGATGGTTTCACACCCACGGTTTGCACAACAGTAATCCAATCTCGTTCTAGATCCACAGTTCGCAAAAAGAAAAAAAAAACCAATTTTGGTAAGAATTGCAAATGCAGATGGTGGAATGAGGAAGATTTAGAAAATGGAGATTAGGAAACAGTAGCCGGCAAGAAATTTGATGATGGAATGAGAGGATTTTGAAGATGGAATGAGGGAAATAATAGGTTGAAGATGGTGAGAGAAGTTTGAATGTAAATGAAAATGAAATAAAGGGGATGAATAGGGATATATCAAAGACTACCTGCAGTAGCCGGTAAAACATTACAAGGGGGTGCCATGAGCAAAAAATGTGAAAAGGTGGGATTATTCATAAATAATCGATAGTTCGGATTATTCGTAGCGGTTCGTCTAGATGAGATTATTCCTGACAATTTTTCCTAAGGAAAAATTACAAAAAACTACCTATTCTGAAGGGTAACTTACAAAAAACTACCTATTCTAATTTTTTTTCAAAAAACTACCTTATATGATATAAACGTTTTCAAAACACTACCTCTTAACGGTTCCAGTTAGTTGACCGTCAAAAGTAAGTTTGACTTTGCACGTGACCTTCTTTTAAAACCTAGAAACGCTTTATTTTTTTATTTTTTGTCATTTCCCTCCTTTTCTCCATTAACATTCACGATCATTGCAGAGATTTTAAAACCCATTTGCACTCCATTAATTGAATGCTGCATTAGTCAAAACATCAAATCATCAGGTAACTTCTTTAATTGCTATTTATTGCTTTAATCCAACCTCACTTGTCTGAATTCTCTTATAAAATCCTTCATTTAGTTTGATATGCATGGTACCATTTCAGTGTTCTTCCAATCTCTGCGTCTTTTCCTTCTAATCTACCTTCTTCTTTTCGTTTGAAATTTCAAGTACTGTTCAAAAGGTTTTCTGGTTTATGGGAAAAAAAAAAGATCTTATTCAAGGGAAAAAAGGGTTGATTTCAAGTGGGCAACTAAACAAGGGTAAATTCTTCTTTTTGATTGTTGTTTCTAAATTAGGGTTTCTGTTTTGTCTTGATGTTTTTTGATTGTTGTTTATGTGTTGTTTATGTGTTGTTTCTAATTTATGTATGTTATTTTTCAATTGATTTTTATGTTGTAGAAATTTCGCACATTATTATTCCACATTCGAGATGATGAAGCCAGTGGATATTCGTCTGCATTTTGGTGTGTTTTTTGTTACTAAAAGTTGCAAAACAGAATATAGACATTTAGGGCTTAGCTTGCACCCCAATGTAGAAGAAGTTTGTTATTTTGAAATGGCTTATTGGATTAGAAATGAATTAGGATATGCTGATGTTGGTAGAATTTGGTACAAGAGGAATGGGTTTACTATGTATGCAGGAAGGGCAGAGATCAAGGATGACAATAGCATCCCTGATTTCCTTCAAAGCCTTGAACCTGATAGTTGGTACCATCTTTATGTTGTTCATGGAGGTGATGATAGAGGTGAGGAAATCAGTAAAAGAAAATTGTGGAAGCTGATGTGGTAGATGACATGGATTTGGTTGATGATGTGGTGGTCATAGATAAGGCTGATGTGGCAGATAAGGTAGGTGGTGTTCATGTGGATAGTTGTAGTGGTAAATTGAAGAGGGGACCACAACTAATGGACAAGGTTGTAAATGCACTGTAACACCCCTGAATTTTCGACCCCTTGTACGAAATCAAAACCGTAAAGGACGGGAGGAAATTCGGGTGTTACATAAAAGAAAAGGAAAAGAATTTAAATAAATGTCAAACGGTTAACTTTAAAAAGGTGAGGGGAAAATTTGGCAGCATCTACCCTAAAACTGTACGCCTTTTGTAGAAAAAAATAAAAGTTTTTTAAAATCTGATAAAGCAAAGGCATCAATGGCCTACCAAAATTATATCACGGCAGAAAGATTCATCGCCGGCTTCTCAAATCAACATGCCAAGCATGGATCGTGGTTCCGGTGTCGGCGCTTGCGTTTTAAGGCAACTTAACACTTTAATATCATACACTATTATAAACCACGCAGCGGATATACAAATATTCATATACAACCAAAGTTTACAAAAGATAAACAAGAACTATAAAATCAAAGGATAACGATATGACACAGGTTATTCGTCGCCCTTGTCACACTCCCCCAATGCAATGCAATGCAAAAAGAAGCTTCAATACCTGCTACGACTGTCTATGATCCTCCTGCTACTCAACATCAGACCAAGGCCAATGTGTCATAGCAGGACAATCATAAAAAGTCATCAAACAAACAAACATAAACACAAACACGTACACGTCAGTAACTAGCATAAAAAAAAATAATAAGACCAACCAATAGATACATTATGTTATACAACAACATGAGATGATTTCATAGGACACCAGCACAAATAGTAATCGTTTATCGTCCACCTATGCTTCTTGGATAAAAATGTGAGTCGCCACATTTCTCTTCTCAAAACATAAACTCTTGCAAAACACGCGTAGTATCAACTCAACCAAGGAGTTGACAGACTATCTAACACGTAACCCTATAGAGCTTGTCTAACTTAGAGTAAGCGTATTTATAGCCCATCTTTAGGACTGATAACTCCTTTGAGGTAAGTTAGCTTAGGTGCACTTCTCGCTAGTATGAACTACTCTATCATTGAATACTCAATGAGTCAATGTTCTATTAATGTGTAAGACTTCTATGAATCAATAAGCTTTCTATGAATGAGTAACATTCTATCAGTAGATCTTTTCTTCACTTCATGGCAGTGACACGGCCATGGGCGTTATCGGCCACCCGCGCCCATGGTGAAGTATGAGCTCATACCCCCTCCAGCTGACCCTCTCAGGTCCTACCTTCGGGAAACTAACACTGGGGTACTAATCCAGTGGAGAGGCAACCATATTGGGGTTTGCAAGGCCCGCATGGTGACACCTCAGTCAAGGGGCGTTATCGTCCACCCGGCGCTCAATTGACAAAGTATGCTCATACCCCCCTTACGGTGGTCCCGTCGAACCTCACCTAGGGGACTACTAAATCAACCGGATATAATCCAGTTGAGTCACGCCAGCTAATCATAATTTAGTACTTTATCAAAAGGGGGAATAACTCTCGCTTTTGACTATTAATGAATGCCCTGGGATAGCAGAACGTCGAAACCCACTGAGCAACTCAATAAAATACGAAATTCACCTATAAAAGAGTCATTCTAACTCCAAGGCATAATTCAATTCTTAAATAAATGAGGGGGATGGTCCCCGCCTTCTACGAATACTCTCATTCTCTAAACTATTCTATGCTCAAGGATTTCGTAATCGATATCTCTTCATACAAGGCTTACTCGCTAATATTTATTCAACACCATCCGTTTTATGATACAAGTGATAATCAACACCACTTCTTGTGACTAACACTCTTGATTACAACAACTATTATCACCTCTTCAAAATATAATCATATATTCATAGCTTATACAAATCTACTCAATTTATTCAACACCCTCAAATACACAAAAATAGTAATACTACTATCATTTTCATTGTTACTTTAAACCTTAATTCATAAATAAACTCAACTCACAATCAAACTCTCATTAATAATAAGATTCAATAAAGATTACTACAAAAATCAACATCAAACTCATAAACTTGGAAATTTCCAATTAAAACAAGAAACTAACCACATTCTTACATTACCATAATAAGATTCAATAAAATTTAATAAACAATCAACCCAACTCATTATAAGATTTAACCAAATTAATAAACAATTAACACACAACCAAAGTTTCTAATCACACTTTAAACTAGGGGTGTTCATAACCGGGTACCCGGCTAAACGGGTACCCGGAAAGCCGGGTACCCGGTTAGCCGCGTACCTATTTTTGCGGCCCGTGTCCCAGCCCATTTAATGCGGGTACTCGGTTAGCGGGTACCCGGATAAAACGGGTCGGGACACCGGGATCCCGATTATTATTTTTGGTGATTTTTCAAATTTAATTATTATTTTTAAGATCGAATTCCAAGTAGATATTAGGCAATCGAAGGTAGACAAACGCGAGTTTATATGTTACACTAGCAAGATCGAGTAAACTAAATTGAATTATAAATAATAAATCTAGACTAAATTTAATATTTTATCACTACTTGTAATTTATAATATATTTTCAAATAATTTATAAATGATTTATAACTTAATGTTTTCGCATAAGCAAGGACAATTGCATTAGATTTTCTAGCAGCACAAAACGGTAGCATTAAATATAAGTTGCTTTTCTGATTTTTGAGGTCTTTATTAATATAATTTTCCCCATGTATTTAGAGACTTGTTATGCAATATATCTACAACTTTTAATTTAAGTCTAAATACCTTGAAAATAAAAGAAAAAAAATCAAAATAAGCTATCCGGGTCAAACGGGTACCCGGGTCAATAAATTATCGGCCCATGACCCGACCCGGTTAAGGCGGGTCAGGTACCCGACCCGGAACTTTGAAATTCTTTTAGTTTTTGACCCGCCATTTATGAGGCGGGTCGGGTCGGGCGGGTCGGGTAGTTTTGAACACCCCTACTTTAAACCCTAAGTCATAAACACGTTCAATTCATCAATTAAAATCTTACCCACAAAAAAAGTAACACAAAAACCAACGCCAAACTCATAAACTTGGTAGATCTTAATTAGAAACAAGAATCAAATTGGGGAAGAAGAAGAGGTGTCTTACAATGGTAAAATTAGCAAAGGTGAAGGTATAAGTGAAGTTGTGGTGGTGGTGGCCGGGACACCTACTGCTGCCGTGGGAAACCGCCACAAGACGTGGCTGCTGGTGCTGCTGTCCGTGGTGTACCGTAGGGACAGCTGCCGGCTGCCCTGGTGTGTGGGTGGCGCGGCTGACTGTAGAGGCGAAGCAGGGAGGAGCCGCGGCTGGTGGAGGAGCAGCTGCCATGGGTGAGGCTTGAGGGTGATGAGTTTTCATACGAAGAGAAAGAATGAGAAGATGATGAAGAATGGTTAGGATTGGCTACAAGTGAGCATTCCATGACCTTTTTATCTTCTTCTTTATTATTATTATTATTATTATTATTATTATTATTATTATTATTATTATTATTATTATTATTATTATTATTATTATTATTATTATTATTTTTATTATTATTATTATTATTATTATTATTATTATTATTATTATCATCATCTAGATTCACTTCTTGAAATGCCTAACTAAGAACTCACTACCATGTGCTCACACATTTAATAAAATAAAATAATAATTTGATTTAAACCCCTTTATTTTAGAAATCGTAATTGTATTTTCAATATAAATATATGTTAACATTCAAAATCGTATATAAAAGGAATTTATTAAAACTACCTAAAAATTAATTTAATATAATTATAAAATCTCCAAAGGTTATTAAAATATTAATTAATGACGTCAGAAAATCTCGGGTTGTTACATGCACCCTCAACATCAAACCCTAGATCCAAAAGGCATTCAAGGGTATGTTCACCAACCCAGACAAGTACCCAAACACTTATTAAATGCTCAGAAAACCCACCTAAAATACCCACTGACCATACTCCAGAAAACATCAGGGCAAGTGAGTTTGATTTGGGTGGTGCTGTAGTGGATGAGAGTAGTGAAAGTGCGTTCAGGTGTGGTTCTGGGAGTGAGTCAGAGGAAGCTGATGATGATGACTTGTTTGCTGAGAATGTAGACTTTGATTTGGATGAAGTAGGGCTAGGTGATGAAGAGGTTAGGCAAGCAGTTGATAAAGAGGTGAATGAGGAAGCTGATCAGGATATCTACTTCTTTGAAGGTAATGAACAAGTAGGTAGTGATGATGAAGAGACCTTGAAGGACTTTGAGGATGGCAAAATATCATATCCAACCTTCAATCCTGATGTTGATTTCAGAGGTAAGATTAAGTTGTCCCTTGGATTGAAGTTCCCTTCAAATTCTGTTTTTAGAAAGGCTTTGAGGTATCATGCAATTGAAAGTGGTTATAACTACTATTACCTACATAATGGTAGTAATAGGGTGACAGTGTATTGTTACAATAGATGTGATTGTAAGAAAGAAAAAGTAAGGATAGTTGGGTGTATTTGTGGGAAAAAGAGAAAGTGCAGCTTTAAGGTTCATGCAATTAGGTTAAAACAAGAGGAGACTTTTCAGATAAGGACTTATATTCCAGAACATAGTTGTGGTCATCAACATCACAACAAGGTTAGTGCATTGTACTTAGCTGAGAAGTACTTAGAGGACTGGAGGGAGAATCCTACTTGGGTAGTGAAGGCTTTTCAAAAAAGAGTGAACAGAGAGTTGAGTTGTGAGGTAAAATACTCTAAGTGTTATATGGCAAAGAGGATTGCTATGAGGTTGATTTTTGGAGATGCTAATGAAGAACATAGTAGAGTCTGGGACTATGCAGAGGCTATTAGGGCTTACAGTCCAGTTAGTACAACAATTGTTAAATGCATAGGCATTGAGAATCCACCCCCACTTTTCCAAAGAATGTATGTGTGTCTTCAAGCTTGCAAAGAAGGGTTTATAGCAGGTTGCAGGCCAATCCTTGGTGTTGATGGAGCTCATTTGAAGGGTCAATTCCCTGGCATATTGTTAACAGCTGTTGGGAAAGATGGTAACAACAATATATTTCCTATGGCTTGGGCTGTTGTAGAGACAAAGAATGAGGAAACATGGACTTGGTTTTTGCAGCTACTTAATGAAGATCTAAATTCTGTTGCATCATCAACCAGTGGGGTTGAAGAAAGGGGATAGTCAGTTACCTACATAAGTGATAGGCAAAAGGTAGTTCCACTGATTTCCTTATATTTTGCATCATCAACTGATTTCCTTATATTTTGCATCATCAACTGATTTCCTTATATTTTGCAGGGAATGTTGGAAGCCTTTAATAAAGTAGTTCCACAGGCTGAGATTAGATTCTGTTGTAGACATATTTGGGCTAATTTCAAATTTAAATTTGCTGGAGAGTTGTTTAGACAACACTTTTGGAGTGCAGCTAAAGCATTCAATAAGGTAGAAATTTTTCTTCTTTTTTAGATTTCTACAATTATTCTTGATCATCAACTAACTGTTTGGGTTTTTTGACAGTCAACATTTGACCAAGAAATGAATGCAATTAAAAAGATTTCTGTGGATGCATTTGAATACCTTAATGCTATTCCAACCAAGCATTAGTCTAGACATGCATTCCCAAATAGGAGCAAGTCTGGTATGTTGCTGAATAACTGTTGTGAGTCATTTAACAATGTACTTAAGGAGGTAAGGGGAAAACCAATAACTTCCTTGATGGAATGGATTAGGAGGTATGTTATGCAGAGGAGTGCAGCTAAGAGGGAGGGTTTGAGTAAGTTTGAGGGAGTTATTATGCCATCTGTGCTGAAACTAATACAAAACAATGAGAAGTCATGTCATGGTGTTAGGGTTATACCTGTTGATGTGTTTGAGTTTGAGGTGGATGATGGAGAGGAGTCTTATGTTGTTAACTTGATTAATGAGACCTGTCTTTGTGGTAGGTGGACCCTAATTGGAATCCCTTGCAAGCATGCAATTGCTTGCATTGTGTTGAGGAAATTAGACTACACTGATTATGTCCATGAGGCATATCATGTCAAAACATATGCCCTAACATATGCACCTAAGTTCCATGGGATGCTAGGCCATAAAATGTGGCCAAACTCTACATGTCCTAGGCCATTACCACCCCCTTTTAGAAACATGCCTGGCAGGCCTAATAAGAGGAAGAGAAGATTAGAGGTAGATGAAGCAAGGGGTGGGAAGAAACAGGGGTCTGTGGTGAGGGAGTACAAACAAAGGAAATGTGGCAACTGTGGCAGCTTAGGACATAACAAGAAGTGTAAAAACCCTCCAAAAACAACAACTTCCAAGGAGAAGTCAAAGGGAGGGAGGCCTAGGAAGTGTTTTGTGTCCTTAGCTACTTGCACACCAATATTGCCTACATCAACAGCCCCTACTGCATCAACAACCCCTACTGCAGCAACAACCCCTACTGCATCAACAGCCCCATTTGCACCGATAGCCCCTACTCCTTCAACAGCCCCTCCTGCACCTCAAAGCTCAACAGCATTGCTGACAACCACAACTGCAAGCTCTGTTGCCCACAATGCTGCCAGTGCCAGCACAAGAGTGGTTAGGAAGAAGTCAGTTGTCCATGGTTACAAAAAGAGAGGAGCAAAAGGTTCAGTGCCAATGGTGATTTCAACCCAAGGTTCATCAAGCTCTCAACAACATAGTTGAAAGTGTATTGTAATGTAATTGTAACATTTGCTAGTTTATGTTTGAACTTTAATATTTTGTTGTCTTTGTAAGATATAAGTACTATGTTAATCATTTTGAACCATCTACTCTAATGTAAGATATAAGTAGTATGTATGAACAATTATGGTATGGAAGCAAGTAATCAAAGGATGTTTTATAATTAGCTTCAACATTCAACTTTACAAAAGTGTTACAAAAACATTGCCAAGCTTCATTAGTACAGTTTAATCTAACAATTACATAACTTTCATTAATACAACCAAAAATAAGAAAAAACCTAATAAAAACCCTAAAATAAAGCATGAAATCTCTTTTCCAAGCTTTCTCTCCTTCTTCAATTTCTTCTTAAGCCTTTTGTTTTCAGAAATTGCTTGTTCTTTCTCATGTTCCAAGCAAGAAAGCCTTGTTGTCAATATCTTGATTTCAGTTGACAAATTTCTCTTTTCCTCAACAAGTGTATTCGTTACTTTTCTTTGCCAATCAACCATTTCAGGTTCATCAATCCACTTAAACTTATTACGATGTATATAATTACAATACAAATTACAACTCGGGAATTTGTATAAAACCCCTTTGATTGATGACAAAAATGAACTTACAAGATGTTTACAAAGCAACAATTAAAATGAAGATAATTGTGTAACGATGAACGTTACCCGGAAACTTGATACAAACCGAAGGTGTGTGCTCACTATCCTTTTGTGATATTTCCCCCACAAAGGTACTTGGGTTGTTGTTTGGAAATTCACAACGAGATACAATCGATTACAACACAACCTTAGTACTTAGGTTGTATTATGCAATAACAATGTGTTTAGAGAAATTATGAGAATTGTATCACTTGAACAAAAGTTAATTACTCTCTTGATCAAGCTTAAGAACAAATGAGAGAGGAGAATAGAGTATTCAGAAATTGCTAGTGAAAGGTGCAAGCAACACAATCACCCAAGGTCCTCTATTTATACTAATAGAGGAGCCTTAGCTTTAATCACCCAATTGATTGTGTTTTAATACAATCATAATCACCAAAATGAATGTTGCTAATGAATTAGCATTACTCCCCTTCATAATCTCAGAGATTATGAGAATTATGAAAGAATCCAAGGCATTTACTACAAAGAAAACGGGAAGAAAAAGGCAACGGTACACTCCAGAGGGCAATCGCCGAGTCGGCGACGAGCCCACAAAAGTGGGCGCCGACTCGGCGCCAAGTCTCTGCCTCAAACCAGTTTCTCCAGTAGCCAAGCGCCGAGTCGGCGACGAGGCTACACAAGGGAGCGCCGACTCGGCGCTTTCCTTCTGCCCATTTTCCCTTGTTTTTCTTATGTTTTCTCAAACACCTTATTTGGACCTCGTAATTTAATACGTATATTGTCCCACTATTATAATAGCTTTAATTGATATATTACGGACTTAAACTGTCCCACTACCTTAGTAGTACTTAGTGATTAAACTACTCAGGATTATTATTTAATATATTATTATTATACACTAAATGTTCAACAATCCTCCCCCATTTTGGGTATAATAAGCCTCTCATTTACCAAAACTCATAATACATTTCATGCATCAACGCTAATATCCCTACGGATTGAATTAACGCCTAGTACAACACACTTAACAAGTGATCGAGCCAGAATTGATTTCCATTCGGAATTGAATCAAATGACACCTATGACCACTTGAAGATGTAGTACACACAAAACAAATAACACAAAGTTATTAACTTGACACATTATAAGGCCGTGTCCGTATCTTATTCATAAGTTTATCATAGTCATTATGTCAATCTTGACTACTTGAAGCGGCCACACTTCAAACTTATATAGGTAGGTTCTCATTACGTATAAAACATATCCCCGTGACGTGGATATAACACCAAGAGCTCTTCAACTCTTGATCTTGAGAACTTTCAAGACGACTACCTTATTCCATCACGGTACAAAGCAACGATGGGTCATGCAAGAGTTGCTTTAACAAAAACCAAGAGGACTTTACCACATTGAATTCAGACACGATGTTACTTATGCGTGAATTGGGCTTTTCCAAATGATTTTACTGACATAGACCGATCTCAATCGAGGCTTTCTCAATTGAGTCTCTATTCATGGCTTTCGTAAACGAATCCGCCACATTGAACTTAGTGTTCACATAGTCAAAAGTTATGACCCCGTTAATAATAAGTCCTTGCACAAGGCTATGCCTTAGAGCAATATGACGAGACTTACCATTATACACTTGACTATAAGCTCTACCTAAAGCCGTCATGCAATCCGCATGAATCGCCACCGGTGAAATTGGCTTAGGTAACAAAGGTATCTCAAACATGAGATTCCTCAACCACTCAGTTTCACTAGCTGCTGAAGCTAAAGCGATAAACTCAGCTGACATCGTAGAGTCGGCTATACATGTTTGTTTCTTAGAAGACCAAGAAATGGCACCTCCCCCATAAACAAACACCCATCCACTAGTAGAAGAGTTATCCTCTTCATTAGTGATCCAACTAGCGTCAGAATAACCTTCTAGAATAGGAGGTTCTCCGCTATACGTAATACCAAAATCCTTGGTACGCAACAAGTATCTTAATACTCTCCTTATCGCCATCCAATGATGGGGACCTGGGTTACTTGTAAATCTACTAAGTTTACCCACCGCAAATGCTATGTCAGGCCTTGTACTAGTCATAGCATACATCAAAGATCCTATGACCTTTGAATACTCCAATTGTGAGATTGGTTGACCGGTATGTTTAGCAAACTTCATACCCGGTTCCATGGGAGTAGAGACCGGCGCTTTATCAAGCATATTAAACCGCTTAAGTATCTTCTCAACGTAATGAGCCTGACTTAACTTAATACGGTTCCCTTGCCTTATGATCTTAATGCCTAAGATCACATCAGCCTCCCCCATATCCTTCATCTGAAAGGATCTAGACAAAAAGTCTTTTGTCTCTTGGACTTGTGTTATACAAGTTCCAAAGATAAGCATGTCGTCAACGTATAGGCAAATGATAACGCCATTACCATGGCTATCGAACTTGCTATACACACACTTATCGGCTTGATTCAACTTGAATCCAAAGGACAAAATAGTTTCATCAAATTTTTAATGCCACTGTTTAGGTGCTTGTTTAAGTCCATATAAAGACTTGACAAGTTTACACACCTTTTGTTCTTGTCCTTTCAAAACAAACCCTTCGGGTTGTTTCATATATACTTCCTCATCTAATTCCCCATATAGAAATGCGGTTTTAACATCCATTTGATGTATTTCTAGACGATAGACTGTAGCTAACGCTACCAATAACCGAATAGTGGTTATTCTTGCAACCGGTGCATATGTATCGAAATGATCGATACCGTGCTTTTGTCTAAAGCCTTGAGCCACTAAATGGGCTTTGAATTTATCAATAGTACCGTCGATTTTCATTTTCTTTCTGAAAATCCACTTGCAACCGATTGGTTTACAAGTCGGAGGAAGATCCACTAACACCCAAGTGTTATTTCCCATGATGGATTGCATCTCATGATCGATAGCTTCTTTCCAAAAGGCGCTATCATGTGATGCCATAGCATCGCTATAAGTCAATGGGTCACCTTCCACATTATATAAATATGGAACACTAGAAGATACTTCACTTCTATCACCTTCAACCAAGTATACTTGGAAATCCGGTCCAAAGCTCTTCGCTTTCCGTTGTCTCTTACTCCGTTTAGGAATAGGATCAACTAATTCAAGTTCATCTATTTGTTGACTTTCATCAACATCTAGAAGTGAACTTTGTTGACTATCATCAACACTTTCATTGGTACAACTTTGTAGATTTCTTTGTCTACTCAATGATGAAAATCTATTTTCATCAAAAATGGCATCTCTTGACTCTATAATCGAATGAATCGATATATAGTCATTTTGTTCTATAACATAGAACCTATAGGTTTTGCTATGAATAGCATAGCCTATAAAGATGCACTCAAGCCCACGTTCACCGAGCTTCTTTTTCTTGTTGCCGGGCACTCTTACAATGGCCCTACAAACCCCAAACCTTAAGATAACTTAAGTTTGGTTTCTTTTTGTACCAAAGTTCATAAGGAGTTTCCTTATTCGTTCTCATTGGAACTCGGTTAAGAATGTGACAAGCTGTCAACATTGCTTCACCCCAAAATCCATCACTCAAACCCGAGTAGGATAACATGGAATTAACCATCTCTTGTAGAGTACAGTTTTTCCTCTCCGCCACACCATTAGATTGTGGTGCATAACCGGCGGTTGTTTCATGAATTATACCCATTGAATTGAAATAAAGCGGATCATAATATTCACCTCCTTTATCGGTTCTTAACCTTTTAAGTTTACTACCAATTTGTAATTCTACTTCTTGTTTGTAAATCTTAAAATGTTCAAGAGCCTCATCTTTTGTATGTAAAAGATATACATAACAAAACTTTGAGAAATCATCAATAAAAGTTATGACATACTTTTTGTTTCCCAAAGACGGTGTACTATGAAAATCACAAAGATCACTATGGATTAACTCCAAAATTTCGGTTTTTCTTTCAACACTTTTAAACGGTGTTCTAGTGATCTTAGTTAACATGCACGTTTTGCAATTTTTAGACATTTTATTGCACATAGGAATTAACTCATGTTTAGACATAAAAGAAATTTTATCAAAATTTACATGTCCTAGTCTAACATGCCATAAGTAGTGCAAATCATCACTTTCATTCATAGAAGAAACATTACAAATAGAGTTTTTATTCAAATCTAAAGAAAGCTTAAACAAACTACTACTTCCTCCGTTCTTATTTAGTTGCTACCGTTGCATGGGCACAAATATTAAGGAGTAACTATGCAATGATTAGCAATAGGTGAAAAGTTGCTTTTTGAAATTTTTTAATATTATTTGTTGAAAAATGAAAAAGAAAAATAGGAATAATTAGATATAGAGTAGGATAAAAGTAGGAGTAGGTATAACTTTAAATGATTGGTTTGTTACCAAATAAGGAAATGTAGCAAGTAATAAGAAATTTCCCAAAATGGAATATGTAGCAAGTATTATGGAACGGAGAAAGTACATAAATAAGCACGCCCAATAAACAAATTGTTTTTAGAGATAATACACCTATCGGCTTCAAACACTAGTTTGTAGCCTAATCGATTCAAAATAGGACCCGAGACTAAATTTCTACCTATTTCGGGTGTGTAATACACATCTCTTAAAACTAAAAGATTCCCCGAAGTAAACAACAATTCAACTTGTCCTTTGCCTTGGACCTTGATAGGTGCATTGTTTCCCATGTAGAGATGCTCCCCATCAACAACCTTGTTAAAGGTTTTGAACCATTGCGTAGAATTACATACATGTCTCGATGCCCCCGAATCGATCCACCAAGCCAAAGTATCATCCTGCAAACCACTAATATTAGTATTCATAGTAGAAAAACTCATATTAGAATTTTCAACAAAAGTTGCAAGATTACCTTGAGTGGATGGTCCCTTGCTTGTAGAAGCTTGACCATTCCCCTTGGATTTCTTTTGCTTGTTCTTCAAGACGAAGCAATTTTTCCTTCGGTGCCCGGGCTTTCCACATTCCCAACATACCTTTTCGGCATTGGGATTAGTAGCTTTCCCCTTTGAAGAGTCATTCCTCTTCCTTTTATCTCCGGGACGGGATTGTGGTTTCCCTTCCCCAACCATATTAATAGTAGGTACATTAGGATTATCATCCTTCCGGTTTTCTTGTAACCGAATGCTAGACTCAACAATTATATGTTGCCCAAGATCGGAGAGTGTAATCTCCTCTCTTTTATGCTTTAAAGCATGTCTAACATCCCTCCAAGAAGGAGGCAATTTGTCTATTATGCTAGATACCAAAAACACTTCATCAATTTCAATTTTATGCAATTTTAAGTTAGCATGCATCCTTTGTAGTTC
This sequence comes from Amaranthus palmeri, assembly GCA_019776075.1. Classification (NCBI taxonomy): domain Eukaryota; kingdom Viridiplantae; phylum Streptophyta; class Magnoliopsida; order Caryophyllales; family Amaranthaceae; genus Amaranthus; species Amaranthus palmeri. The sequence continues at coordinate 108,136 of JAAKBH010000521.1, forward strand.
ATGAAATTGATCAATTATATGGCGATCTTCTACCATTTTGTATGAATTAAAATTACTTACAAGGAACTTTTTGGAGCTAGCATCCTCCGCCATGTATTTGTTCTCCAATGCATCCCATAATTCCTTTGCGGACTCATGGTATTGGTAGATATCAAACAATGCATCTTGCATTCCATTGAGGATGTGTCCCCGGCAAATGAAATCGTCATTTTCCCATTTTGACCGTTTCCGATTTTGTTCAAGGATCTCCGTTTCCGGAATCACCGTTTCCGGATCATCCGACTTAGCAACTTCCGGTTTGGGTGAGCTTATAACATAAGCCACATTGAGAGTAGTGAGCATGAACATCATTTTCTTTTGCCAACGTCTAAAGTCGACGCCGACAAACTTTTCTAACTTAGCAAAGTTAGAGGTAAAGTCCTTCATTGATGCCATCGATTGAAGATTATCACAAAAGATTATTACGATGTATATAATTACAATACAAATTACAACTCGGGAATTTGTATAAAACCCCTTTGATTGATGACAAAAATGAACTTACAAGATGTTTACAAAGCAACAATTAAAATGAAGATAATTGTGTAACGATGAACGTTACCCGGAAACTTGATACAAACCGAAGGCGTGTGCTCACTATCCTTTTGTGATATTTCCCCCACAAAGGTACTTGGGTTGTTGTTTGGAAATTCACAACGAGATACAATCGATTACAACACAACCTTAGTACTTAGGTTGTATTATGCAATAACAATGTGTTTAGAGAAATTATGAGAATTGTATCACTTGAACAAAAGTTAATTACTCTCTTGATCAAGCTTAAGAACAAATGAGAGAGGAGAATAGAGTATTCAGAAATTGCTAGTGAAAGGTGCAAGCAACACAATCACCCAAGGTCCTCTATTTATACTAATAGAGGAGCCTTAGCTTTAATCACCCAATTGATTGTGTTTTAATACAATCATAATCACCAAAATGAATGTTGCTAATGAATTAGCATTACTCCCCTTCATAATCTCAGAGATTATGAGAATTATGAAAGAATCCAAGGCATTTACTACAAAGAAAACGGGAAGAAAAAGGCAACGGTACACTCCAGAGGGCAATCGCCGAGTCGGCGACGAGCCCACAAAAGTGGGCGCCGACTCGGCGCCAAGTCTCTGCCTCAAACCAGTTTCTCCAGTAGCCAAGCGCCGAGTCGGCGACGAGGCTACACAAGGGAGCGCCGACTCGGCGCTTTCCTTCTGCCCATTTTCCCTTGTTTTTCTTATGTTTTCTCAAACACCTTATTTGGACCTCGTAATTTAATACGTATATTGTCCCACTATTATAATAGCTTTAATTGATATATTACGGACTTAAACTGTCCCACTACCTTAGTAGTACTTAGTGATTAAACTACTCAGGATTATTATTTAATATATTATTATTATACACTAAATGTTCAACAAAACTTCTTGCATCCCCTCAAATTAGTGTCAGGATCGAAAAATTGGCAAGCATAAAAACGTCTACCTAGATTTTCTTTGGTTCACGAAGTTCTCTGTGCAAAGGGAAATCTGCATCCACATCTGTTAACCTTCGATTGTTTAGAGTGAGAAGAATCCATGAATTGTTGATTTGAGCTTCGAAGAACAAGAGACGGATTAGGGCCAGGGTTCTTAAGAAATTTGGGGGAAAAACGTGCTTTACAACCAAAAATCAGAGAAAGAATTAAAGATAAAGGATTAAAAGAAGGTCACGTGCAAGTCACGTGCAAAGTCAAACTTACTTTTGACGGTCAACTAACTGGAACCGTTAAGAGGTAGTGTTTTGAAAACGTTTATATCATATAAGGTAGTTTTTTGCAAAAAAAAAAAATAGAATATGTAGTTTTTTGCAAGTTACCCTTCAGAGTAGGTAGTTTTTTGTAATTTTTCCTTTTCCTAAATTATTTAATATTTGCTTTGTCAATTATATTATACAAGATTTGATAAGTAAGTTTATGTTGTAAATAAATAAATTTATAAATTAATATTAATATATTCACATAAACAAATATTTATTACATCCGTATTTTGCACGAGACATATAAAAATTTTAGAGTGGCGGATAAATCTGAAAATCTCTCACTTCCGAAAACTAGCGCAAAAAGAAAAAATATCTAAAACTGAGTGACACTTTACCTATACTACTACTTATATCATGAATCCCTAAAAATTCATCCGCCATTAAGAGCATGAACATTGTAGAGGATTTACTTTCCTTTTAAGTCCTTTTAAGTCCTTTTAATCATCCTCTTGGATGTGTGGAGGAAGAAGGAGTCCTCTTGGGCAATAGGAAACCACTTGATCCTCTTCATGAAGAGGAAGTAAAGAGCATGGAAGAGGATTGAAATTGGACCCAAAATGGGCCAATCTCACGTGGGAAGGGAGAAAAAGGAGGAAAAAAAAAAAGGAAAAAAGCTTTTGGAAATTTATGATTGCTCCACTTGGCCCATTGTGATTGGTTTGAATTTAAATTTGATTATTCATAACGGTATTATTTAAAACGGTCATAAAAAAAACGGTAAAGAAGAATTTCAAAATAATTTCACCAACAGCTCTATTTTTTTTCCTCTATAAATAGAACCTAAATTTGGCTATATTGGTATTAAGCATGTTGATGGCTAAACATGTCCTTGATGAAGTTGAAGCGGAAATGTACCGGAAGCTCAGGGACGAATTCAATAATAAGTTTAATCTTTGATTAATGATTTGAGTATTAATATGTATGTGGATGGCTAAACCCATCTTTGTAGTCGTCTTTTTATGTCTTTACTAAGTAATTTGTCTTTATTAAGTATGTTTATTTTATGTTTTCAGTATTTGTAACATCTGCTTAGAATAGAAAAACGTAGTAGTAATTTTTTTAAATTCTATGTTTTCCGAACATTTAATTAATGTATGTGCTTTGTTTTTTTAAGTTATAAAATATTAAATTATGAATATTTTTTTTGTACGTTGCAAGACTAATAAACGCTAATTAATTAATTATACAAAAATTGAGTAATTAATATTTATCATTTACACAAATTACAATTATTAAATTTGGATAGGAAAAAGAATGTGTAGTGGGGTATATATGAGTAGGAGAGAGAAAGTGAAAAGAGGATGAAAAAGTAAACTCTTGGATGTTTGATAAATTAAAGGAATAGAATGAGGAAGAGGATGTAAATAGTGAAAAATGATGTGGAGGAAAGAGAAAATGATGTGTTAAATGGAGAAAAATAGATAGAAATGTGAAGAGGATATATATATCCTCTTCATTGTTCATGGTCTAAACCCCTTTAATAATTCCTCCGCTTGAGACTGCACCACCATAACCATTGACCGGTTGCAACTCCTGCGACAAACTACTGAACTACCACTTCCTCCATTATCGATAATCTTCAACTTTTCTTATTACTTTCTCTCTTAATCACAATCTTTCTTTTCAATTTTATGAAATTGGAGTTTGGATTGTTTAATTGCCATTTTTTAAAGTTCAAATATTTTTCTGTCGGAGCACATCGTGATTGTAATCGCTACTCCAACAGGGGACTGCATCTCTGACAGACTGCCGTACCATTTCCTCCATTTTCGGTACTTTTTAACCTTATTATTCTTTTTGTTTTTTCATAATCTCAGCCATTTTTTCTAAATTATCAAATTGGAATTTGGGTTAAGTAATTGTTATTTGTAATTTCAAACTTCAAATCTTGTTGAGAACAAGAATGAGATTGATGATTTGGAAGATAAGATTCTAGTATGAGATGGTTTCTGGTATTGTTATTTGTAAGGAAAAATTGTTGAAAAATACCTAGAAAAAAATTATTTTTGTGAAAAAATACCTTGAAAATTTTATTTGTTTGTCAAATAGTAACTACTAACAGATTGATTAAACTTAAGGGAAACCCTAGCCGCCCCCCATTTTTTTTCCTCTCTTCTCTCTCCAAAAAAAGACCTAATATCTATAGTGAGTTTGGGGCTATCATCAATCTTTAAAGATTGATGGTAAGCCCCTAATTTCTTCTTTTTAAGTTTTTTAAATATGATTAGAATAAATTTTTACCCATATATTGGGTTTTAAATTCTCTCCTTGTGAGAGTTTGGAGTTATGAATTTTGGTCATTAGTTGATTTATTAGTAGAGATTAATGCGATGATGCAGCAGACACCAAAATTGCAAGTATCATCAACTACATCAAATTTAATTCTATTTCAAGACTACAACAGATCGAAAGACCCCCTCGTAGAAGGCTGTATCAAACAGCGATGTGGAAGAGGATATTCAGAATTGTCAGATCTCATACACAACGATCGTAGTTTTGTTATTTTTGAATTATATTTGGTTTTAATTGCTATGTACTTGCTAATTTTTATCTCTGATGTAGATGTCGTATGACTCTTTATTAATAAATCAGGTATTATTCAAAAAAAAAAAAAAAACAGATTGATTAAACTTCTGTTAAATCTTCAAAATTAAAAAAAAAAAAAAAATTATTTAGAAAAGCAAAATTTAAACACGTGGGTTTCATAAAGGTCACCTTCCCCAAATCAATTTTCCATAAACCCAAAACTTGGTTCAAGAGTTAGGGTTTCATCTTCTTGCTCATTCATCTAACACAAATAGCAAATTGGGTTTTCGAAAATTTATCTTCTTCGGGTCGAAATCTTCCATATTTCGTAGTGTGCATCTACTGTTCTGGTCAAAATTCAAACTTACCTGAGGAAAGAAGATTAATGGAATAATAGGAAGGAGTTCTAGCAGCTTTGAAGATTGAGAATATACTGGGTTTGAGCAAGGTGGGTTTCGAAAACCCTAAGTCAGGTTTCTAATTCTGTTTTCTCTAATTGATTTGGGGGAAAGTTACTCCTATTTGATAAGTTTAACACTCTAAAAATGTTTTCTAATTCTGTTTTTTCTTTTTTTTAAAGTATAAAAATCTAACGGAAGTTCGAGGTTCTGTTATTAGGTACTGTTTGACAAACAAACAAAATTTTCTAGGTATTTTTTGACAAAAAAATATGTTCTAGGTAGTTTTTCACAAAAGTAATATTTTTCTAGGTAATTTTCAACAATTTTTCCTTATTTAAATGCAATAGCAGTACCCAATCATTAACCTGGAAATGTAAGTGGGAAATTTAACACTCGAGGGAATAATTGATTATGTAATGTGTGTAATTTGGGCTTATTTTTGTGTATTTTCTGATGAGAAAGCTAAAGGTCATGTAAAGGGGAACAAATATCAGGTTCAATAATCTGTAAATTAGTTTAGAAAGCTATGAGATTTGACCCAGAAATCTTGAATGGAAAATTTTTATTGATTTGATTTATTGATCTGTCTTTGCTTGCAATTTTCTTTATTGCTTAGTACTCCCTATACATTTTTTTTATTTAAGGAAAGATACCCATGTATATGAAATTCTTGCTTAATACTATTAAGGATGCATTCCTTTAGGTTTACCTTATTTTTAACTCTGATCAATCCTGGTTCGTCCTTATTGAAGCATGTGATTTAAAATTATCACATTTCTCAGCTCTGATCAACCTGCAGGCTAATTTTGTAAGTGGAAGAACTTACATCCTTAAATTATCCTTATTAAAAAAAGTTCTGCCATACTTTTCTTTCATACTATATAGATTTTTTTGGAGGAACTCTTTGTATTTTACTTTTGTTGTGTTTCTCATTGCTACAAATGTTGTGATGAACGATTGACATAATAATAGTAATGTTAGGATATGTGACTCATAATCTCACATGTGATTAGTTGATGTTGGGTGGATTATTATATGCTTGGTATAAATGGGTAAATGAAGGAACTTGAGATTGTGTCAAGATCAAAAGCCACAGGGATGCAGGCTCGACCAAGTGTGGGTGGCTCGACCCAGTCGAGCAGGTTGGCTCGACCAAGTCAGTGAGTTGGCTCGACCTAGGTCCCAGTCGAGCGGTTTCTTTGAGTCCAGCACGCGCATTCTGTTTTGAATGGGATTTTTGCTTGGGCTGTTTTGTATGTCATAGCTTATAAATACCCAATGTAAACATCATTATAGGACATAGATTGAAGTCTTGTGGTGATTTTACTTAGGTTCTTGGGTCGAATTCTAACAAGTAATGATTGTTAAAATGATTTATTCTTGTTTCGTGTGGCGGATTCTGAATCCTTTAGCTTATGTTTTTATGAAAGAGTTTGGAAGCATAGGGAGGGCCGGAGGAGTACTATTGTGAGTTGTAACTTGCATTTAGAATAGTTGACTGATTAATGTGCTTGATTAGTTGTCTTTTGGCTATCAATTAATTATTTCTCAACCAAATCCTAGGGAGTTACAATTCATGATTCAGCTAGCGATTGTCGACTTGCAAATATCTGCATGGCTTCTACGAAACTTTTGTGGGACATTACCAAAAGGTGCTTCACTTTTGGCCTCATATCCTTGACTATCTCTGACCGTTATGCGTGTCTCACTCGTATTTCGGGACACTCGATGTCTCCAACATTCAATCCTGTAGAAAGTAACATTAATGGTAAGCTGTTATATTATAAAAAATTAACAATTTTGACAATTTGTTTTATAGGTAGTCAGTCACAACTAACTTTTCTATGATTGTTCTTTCATAGACTACGTATTGGTGGAGAAATTTTGCCTCCAGAAGTACAACTTTTCACATGGTGATGTTATAGTTTTCTCGTGAGTTTCTTATAGAGCTCCTATACTTTCAGTTGTCAAATCTTGGAACATGCTTGTATCTTGCTGACATTACAGAAGCAACCGTGCTCCATTTTGCTAGCATCATGAGGGATGGTTCTATATTATTGCTTTAGATGACTATTTTTAATAATCTGTACTCTTTAGAATACATTTATGTTGAATACTTAGTAGGCTGTGCCTTTGCATTTGAGATGGACAAGCAATAATATGTTTTAGAAGGGTGCTAAATAAAGCAGTTTAGGTGGATGTATGTTAATAAGGGATAGGTAATAGCTTGCTTAGTTGAAGGGCCTTGCCTCCTTTAAATTAGTTCTGGTTCCAGTCAGCTCGCCTTCCAGGAAACATGTTTGCGATATTGCAACACTATTAAGAAGTTTTAACGACTGGTTGGTAGTAATGCTTTCGATATTTCTGTTGTCAGCTGCTTTTGTACCTGAGGTACTCTTTCATTTTGAAGTTTGTAGGTTTCGGTTATAGACCTGAGTGATTAGATGAATTCTACAAATTTCTCATGTCTTCATATTGTGTATTGCTGAAGCCTTTTGGCGTATTTTCATATTGTTAACATAAAAAGATACGCGTACTTGGTGTGACGTAATTAGTACTCTTCATTTTTATGTTAGCCCCCTTAGTTTTCTATTTAGTTTTTGTTGACCTTGTGAACTTTTTAGATAGCATTCTTTTCCTGTTTTCAACATCTTGGCTTCTATTTGATGCCTTTTGTTTTGTTATTAATTGTTCCAGCTCTCCAACCAATCACAAGGAGAAACTTGTGAAGAGAATCGTTGCTATGCCCGGTGATTGGCTGAGTGTGTCCAATCCATTTGATACAGTGAAGATCCCCCCTGGCCATTGTTGGGTGGAGGGTGACAATTCAGCTGCCAGTGCAGATTCAAGATCTTATGGTCCTGTACGTCACTCTTTTTTTTACCTTAAATGCTTATGTTCTGTTTAATTGATAGTGATGTCTGGCTCAGTAAGTGTCCAAACTCAAACCTTTATTAAGTGGTAAGGCTGTTTGATCGTTAATTCTGGTGGGAAACCATCAAGTTGAATTCGGTACGGTCTATTCATACTTCATATTGCTCATTCTATACCTTAGGCCGTTCTTCCCTAACCTATTCCACCAAAAACCAACTAAATGGTAACAGATAGATTATGCACTCGAAGAAATACTTGCTTGAACATGCTAGTGTTTCATTGTAACACTTAGCATATTCTGCATTTTCTCATAGACTTGAGAAAAATAATTGGGCGATATCACCACTTGTAGCACTTTGCCTATAGATATATTTATCCTGCCACATGACAAACTAGCAGTCGTGATGTTATCTGCAGCTCAGGCACCATTACCCCTTACCACACTCATACCCTAAAATTCAGCCTTGGTAAAATGTAGTAGTTTCTTTGCTCATCGGTGTTATTGATCCAAGTCAATTGGCATGGTAAATATATTCCAGTTGGACGCAAACCCTTTTTTTCTAGGGAGTAGCATCAATTGTATGCTATAAACGAGCAATTTTGTTCGTTGTATCAAAAATTAAAGCCAAGAACTTGAAATGCTGGCATGTTAATAGTCTTTCTTTATATTACTTTTCTCATTTTCTCTCATTTGCTGGTAAGTATCTGATTAAACTTGCTGAACCAAGAACTTTGGGAATTGGGAGTGCAGTAAATTGTAGTTGTATTAGATAGATTGACTTCTAGTGTATGGCATAAGATATGATGAGTACTACAATAACAATAAGGGCATGCTTGTATTGGGTGTAAGGGATTAAAAAAAGTCAAAGTAAGAAAATGAAGTTGATAATTGAGAAATTAGTGAAATTTGATTGTTGTAGAGATGGAAGAATTGTTGCAATGTAAGGAAAAATGAAGGAAATTCTCAATTTTGTGGGGTAAATATTTATCCTAGGGGTGGGTGGAGGATTGTATTACCTCTATAATAGGGGAAATTATCTTCTTTTTCCTTCATTATTTTTATTTTATGCTCATTTTACCTTCTTCACAACTAGCTCAACTACTTCAAATGCATCTCTATTTGCTTTCAATTCATTAGTTTGACTTTATTTACTCCCTTAAATATTTACACCCAATACAAGCATGCCCTAATAACAAGTAACAGCGATAGAATCTTTTTTTTTTTGGCAAGGTAAATTTTATAAAATGCCAGAAAAGTTAGCCGAAGCTTACACAGAGTTCAAATAGACTGAAATGGAAGCCCCTACAAAGCATCTGAGGGACACACCCCTCGTCATTCGCTTGGAGGAGCCGACACTTCCAAAAAAGGAGCTAGACTCCTGGACTATACAAGGATTAGTAGAATACTAAATCAAATTTACAATACAAAATAGACATTAGCCTATGCAAAGACCAAAAGAGTCATAAGCCTGCGAGTCTCTTAAAATGTTCCCATCTACGCATTGAATCAAAGACGCAGTGGCTGAGTCGCCATTACCCAAAAGTATTTAGTCAATACAACACCAAATGCACTAGGGCCCTATTCAATCCAAAAGTATTTTTAACTAACACATCTTGTATTCTTTTCAAGCTTAGCATAGCATATTGAACACAGCAAGAAAACCGTGCTCAAACTCAGCTTAGCATGACAGCACAGCAGGGGCGATTGTGCACAGGCAGCCTCTAGCTTCAGAAAACAGCCATATCCACACACACAAGAGAGCCATACCAACAGTACCTTCATTGAGTCAGACCTGCATAGCAAAACCCATACCAACAGCACAGCTCAAACCCAAAAACCATCTGAGTAGGACCAGCAGCTGGGCTTCCAAGATTGTGCTGTCTATGCATGAGGCAGTCTCCAGCAGAAGGTGAAAATCAGAAGGTGAAGAGACACATGAGGTAGCCATAAACAAACCAGCCAGCAGAACAGAAGGTGAACAAGTAAAACACCAGCCATAAACACACCAGCTGTAGTGGCCATAAACAAACAAACCAGCCATAAACACACCAGGAGGTGAACAAGCAAACAGGCCATATCAGCCATCCCAGCAGTAGCGGCCATCAGACCAGGCCAGAAGACCAGCCCAAACGATACATACATAAGCCAAAAAAACACCAGCCTTTCCATCTAATTATAACAGACCAACAAATCATTCCAATATAAACTCACAAATAATTTAGTTGCTCGATACTAAAGCATACGTCAAAACACAGAATGTACCTCAAGACAGGATTAATTTACTCCCACTACCAAAAAACCATGTTGCAAATTACTTTAGCTGCACAGATTATATTGTATCCCTCCTTTTCCATATACAGTGGCCTAAGGGGAAGGGGCCTTAAGCCTTTTCATCCATGTAGTTTACTATCCATTTGGGTCACCTCTCATTTTGGGAGCGGTGTTCACTGCGATAGAATCTTAAGAACAAGTAACAGCGATATCAATTTGAATGGTCGCTCGTGCGTATAGATTTTTCTTCCCCACTTATTATGATTTTTTGCCATCTCAATATATAAGTTTATATCCTTCATATCCTTGTTCACTCATGCCCTTAAAAAGTCAATTCGGTCTCGAGCTCCAATTTTCTGTCTTCCTTTCCTGTTTGTCAATACTCTGTAACATGTCGAAATCATTTTAAGCGATTTTCTTTCATCTTTTCCTCAATATATACAGCTTCTTTAACCTTCCAATATCTTCTCTTCGAATTCTATCCCTCAAGGTATGTCCATCCATCAATCGAAGCATTCACATTTTCGCCACTCACATCTTCCTACTATAATCCGCTCTCTAAAAGCCCACCATTTAAACCATATAATAGCGTTGGTCTAAAGATAAAACATGCCATTCAGATATGATGAGTGGTAAAGCAAGATAATTATGCGAAGTTTCAATGACTTGATGGAGATAACTTTATTTTCATCTTCAATGGAGCCAAATATTTATAGCATTTTGATTTCAGATAATAATGAGATTTTAGTAAAATGACTCTTCAAATTATATGCACTTCTTATATGCGAGGTTTTTGACAATGTTTTGATTTGATATAATGATGTTGTGTTTTGGACAGGTTCCTCTTGGTTTAGCCCAGGGTAGAGTTACACATGTTTTATGGCCACCTCAACGAATGGGGAAAGTAGAAAGAGTAGTTCCTCAACACAGGCTTTCAATGTTCTCCTGACAACCCAAATGTCTATTTTTGTCTTCCATTTTTTGGATTTAATACAAATTTTGATGAAATACAAAGTTGAAGATATTTGTTCTATGAACTCCGCATTGCTGCTTTTCTTGTTAATGAAATACAAAGTTGGACATGTTGAGCTTTATCAAATCGAGATTATCCGAACCAGCTGGCAACCGAAAATTGGAAAATCGAATTCGAGATACAACTGATTTTTATAATAGACATATAATCATTAACTAATATTACCCGAACCTCTAATTGTGACCAAAGCGAGTCATATTCGATCTAAACCATGCATGTAACTGATCTAAATTCAATTAAATTCGACTTAACATGTATCTATTTTTAATCAAATTGTTGTGAACCCAAATTGACTTTTAACCGAAATGTTGTAAATTCAAATTGATTTTTATTCAAAAATAAGGTGAAACTCTAAACCCATAGCATAATGTAAATTTTTGAAAACTTTTTTCTAGTATATGATTAATTTTAGTTTATCATACAATTTCAACAAATTTTTAACTACGTTAAGTTATCAAATGAAGAATTTTTGAAAAGTATTTTCTAGTATATGATTAAAAACAAAATTTCTCGTGAAATTGCAATCAATTATAAACCAATAGCATAATGTGAAACATAATTTATTTTGCTAACTCAAAAAATTTATTTAGCTGACTTTTCTCCCCTTTTATAACGAGCGTTAACTTTCATTTTATTCCCCAAATAACGTGGGACAAAATTGTTTTGTAAGTGTTTCTCTCTTTTTCTTTATAAAGAGCACTTAACTTTAATTATGTTCTCCAAGTAATATGACACATTTAATAGTCCCCTTCTCTCTCTAGGGTTAGGGTTTGCTATATCTCTAGGTTTTCCTTTGAGATCTTTGGTCCCGTGGTGTCGTTGGCGGTGCTCATGGCGGAGGATCTTGTTGAGCAATGCTCTAAACTTGCTCTAACAAACACTGAAGAGGAAGTTATTGATATTGGGGATAGTGTGGATGAGGGGGTTGATGATAAACTGGCTTTACGGTTGGTAGGAAGGGTGGTTACATCCAAGCCTTTGAACTTTGATGCATTACGGCGGACCCTTCTACACATATGGTGCCTAAAGGAGGGTGTGGTGATTAGGGCGTTGGGCTCAAACCTTTTCCTATTCCAATTCTTCCATTGGAGGGATAGGGACAAGGTGCTCAATGGGAGGCCATGGTCATACGATAATAAGTTACTTGTTATCGAAGAAATCCACAAAGAGCAACAGCCTACCGATCTGATCTTGAACAATTCTCCCTTTTGGATTAGATTGTATAACCTACCCTTTGGTTATCGATCTGACGAGAAGGTGAGGACCATTGCGTCGGCTGTTGGGACGGTTATGGAAATTGAAGAGGACTTCCTCAACATTAACCCTTTTCGTAGGGTTAGGGTTTGGCTCGACATTACCAAACCATTGAAGATGTTTCAACTGATCCGACTCCAAAATCGCAGCACTGTTAAAGTTACGCTCAAATACGAACGTCTCCCTCATTTTTGCTTCCTTTGCGGTTTAATGTGTCACACGGAGAAGGATTGCACAAATGTTTCTGAGGAGGACAAGGAGATGGGTTCGGGATGGGGTATGAACATACGAGCATCTCCACGAAAAGGGCTTAGTAAGAGTATGGAGGAGGAAGCTGTGTTGAAATCTAAAAAAGTTCTGTTTGTCTCCAAACCTAAAGAAGATCTAAGGAAGGTGGGGCCTACTGGGGACAAACAGGAGTTGATATGCTCTGAATTGGAGGGAAACAAAAAGCCACAGGAGTCTTTGTTGCTGCCCAAACAGAAAGGGCTGGTATTAAATGACTCCCTGTCAGATACGGCTAATGATGATGGGCACGACATTCAAGCAGACAATACTGGAACCACTCCTATTATTGGTGCGGGACATACCGTACAAGCTGAGGTTGGTACTTCCATTACTCCTATTTTAGATACTGTTGATTGTGCTAATGAGTATGGGCCCACCGAGGTTTTTGACCAAGGTCCCACTTTTCATATTGGATCCCACATGCCTATTCCTAAAAAATCCATGAAAATGAAAAAGAAAAGGAATGGGGAATATATATCTATTCTGGACAGTAGTTGTAGAAAAGGTAAGGAAAGTAATCTGTCTATCTTTTCTGATGGGGCTGGGAAGAGAAAATCAGGGGATGGAGATGTTGTTATGGAGGATAGTGATTGTTTACTGAAGAAATCTTGCATGATGATAGATGAAAGTACACCAGTAGCGGAGGTTGGGCAACCCCAACCCCGCGAACAGCCATGAAAATCTTCAGTTGGAACTGTCAGGGTATTAATAATCGCCTGACAGTTCAAGCTCTCCACAGCTGGTGTTGGAGAGAACGGCCGGATTTTGTGTTCGTGATGGAAACGATGATGGATAAGAATAAGTTGGAAGGGGTTAGAAATAAATGTGGGTTTCGTGATGGATTATGTGTTAGTAGTGAGGGTCACTCTGGAGGCATTGGTTTATGGTGGCGGGATGCGACAGTGAATTTAATATCCTACTCCCCTCGCCATATCCTTGTAGAAGTGAGAAGTACTCGAGACTGTGATGATCGATGGTTAGCGTGTGGGCTGTATGGTTGGCCAGAACGCATGAATAAGAACAAAACGTGGGCTCTTATGCAGAAACTTCGAGATGAAAATAGGGGGCCCATGGTGATCTTTGGAGATATGAATGAAATTCTTAATAATGGGGAAAAAGAAGGTGGTTGCGTGAGAAGTGACAGTGAGATGATGGCTTTTCGAAACTGCATTGATGCTTGCGGGTTTCGGGACCTTGGTTATAAAGGAAGCACCTTCACATGGAGTAGGGGGAATTCACCCTCGACTATTATCTGGGAGCGGCTTGATAGATTTGTTGCTTGTTCTCATTGGCAGGAGCTTTTCCCTTCATTTGAGGTACGCCATTTTCCCATATATAGCTCGGACCATGCGCCAATAATGTTGCATACTACAAAACCGCAGGTGAATGATTGTAACGCCAAATTATTCCGGTTTGAATCGTTATGGCTCTCAAGTGAGGATTGTCAAAAGGTTGTGGCAGAGGCATGGAATGAACTTCCAGGGGGGAGTGTAGAATTCAGAATTGCAAATTGTGCTGAAAAATTAGCTTCTTGGGCTGATTCGAACTTTGGTGCATTGAGGTCAAAAATCAAGTCCACTGAGCGAAGATTAAAGGCTGCCCAACGCCTAGTTCCGGATGCTCAAATGATCAATACCTGTAAATCTTTGTCGACCAAATTGGATGACTTGCATAGAATGGAAGAATTGTATTGGCATTTGCGTTCACGGGCGAATGAATTGAGAGATGGTGATCAGAATTCCAAGTATTTTCACCACAAGGCGAATTCTCGTCAACGGAGGAATTGGATTAAGGGCCTTAATGATGAGCAGGGCGCATGGAAAACTAGTCGAACTGATATTGAGCGTCTCATTACTTCTTTTTATGGGGACCTTTTTTCTTCCAGTGATCCGTCGGGGTTTGATGATGCTTTAGCAGGGATTGATTCCATGGTCAGCGACACTATGAATGAGGCTCTTGAGGCCGACCCTACTGCGGAGGAAATTCGTGTTGCTGTATTCCAAATGCATCCCACTAAAGCCCCAGGTACAGATGGTTTCCATGCTTTATTTTATCAGAAATTCTGGGATATTGTGGGAAGGGATGTGGTGGGTCTTGTTCGACGGTGGTGGAGTGGTTTAGTTAATTTGCAGGAACTCAACAAAACATGTGTCTCCCTTATACCTAAATGCAATGATCCGAAGTCGCTGAAGGATTATCGTCCTATTAGTTGCTGCAATGTGATTTATAAGATCATCTCTAAGACAGTAGCGAATAGGCTTAAATCCATCTTGCATTTAATTGTATCCCCGAATCAGAGTGCCTTCATACCGGGTCGGCTTATTACTGACATTGCTCTTCTTGCCTTCGAGACATTTCATACCATGAAGAGGTCGGCTAATGGCCGTAATAATGCTTTCGCGCTGAAACTTGATATGAGTAAAGCATATGATAGGGTGGAGTGGTGTTTTTTGGAAAGGGTGATGCTGAAATTGGGGTTCTGTGACAGTTGGGTTCGTAGAATTATGAGCTGTATCACGAGTGTCTCTTTTTCCTTCAAATTTAATGGAGGTGTGTCTGGGCATGTGGTTCCGTCTCGAGGTTTGCGACAGGGCGATCCTATTTCGCCTTATCTCTTTATCTTATGTGCTGATGCCTTCTCCACTTTGATCTCCAAGGCTATGTACAGGAAATCCATTCATGGTGTCAAAGTTTGTAGAAGTGCTCCTCCGTTATCTCATTTGTTCTTTGCAGATGATAGTATACTGTTTGCGAGATCTACTGTTGATGAATGCTCTAGGATAGCTAATATCATTAGCACTTACGAAAGAGCTTCGGGCCAAAGGGTTAATTTTGATAAAACAGAGATCTCGTTAAGCAAGGGTGTTCCATCGTCTCAAAGAATTCTGATTAGGGAGCAGCTTGGTGTTCAGGAAGTGGATAGACACTCGAAGTACTTGGGGTTACCGACTATCATTGGGAGATCAAAAAAGACTATCTTTACTTGCTTGAAGGAGCGCATTTGGAAGAAGATCCAAGGGTGGAAGGAGCGTCTTCTTAGTCGAGCGGGGAAAGAAGTTTTAATCAAAGCGGTTGTACAGGCTATTCCCACATATATGATGAGTATATTCCGCATCCCAGATGGTATTATTTGAGGAGATACATTCGATGATGGCTAGATTTTGGTGGGGCTCGAATGGTGAGGTTCGTAAGACTCATTGGCATAGTTGGGACCACTTGTGCATGCCGAAAAAGCTTGGAGGAATGGGCTTCCGTGATCTTAAGTGTTTTAATCAAGCTCTCTTAGCCAAGCAAGTATGGCGTCTTGTGCATCATCCGACGACCCTGCTGGGGGATGTCCTCAAGGCGCGATACTTTAAACACTCTGATGTTCTTGATGCTCGACGTGGTTTTTGTCCGAGTTATTCATGGAGGAGCATATGGGGTGCTAAGGCTCTCTTGTTGGAGGGATTGGGGTGGAGGATTGGAAATGGGTGTTCGGTGTGGAGCTTGAAAGATAAATGGTTACTTCGTGATGGGCGTTTCTCTACTCCGATTCTCACTGATGAGAGCACACCAGACTGTCTTGTGAGGGACCTCATTAACCATGAGACACACAGTTGGGACTTGGAGAAATTAGACATGTTTGATGAGCATACAAAAGAGGCGATTCTGGCTATCCCACTGAGTTCTATGGCATGTAGAGACACTGTTTACTGGTTTGCTACGAAGGATGGTAGGTATTCTGTCAGATCTGGCTACTGGTTGGGTCGTTTGGGAGTTACTGGTAGTACTAGCAATGGAGGCAACCAGGTTTGGTCCAAAATTTGGCGATTGAATGGCCCACCGAAAATGCGTCACTTTCTTTGGCGGGCTTGCAAGGGATCCTTACCGGTGAATGCTGTGAGATTTCATAGACATATGCACTCATCTGCTGTGTGCACGCGCTGTGATGAGGATGACGAAACCATATGCCATGCGTTAATTGATTGTGCTGATTCTTGAGATGTGTGGTTGACGTCCCCGTTCTGTTCTTTGATAAATGATGCACCACGGGATTCTTTTCTTCTGTTTTTTCAGTGGCTCTATGATCATGCTACAGCCGATGAACTGCTCCTTATTTGTGCTACTTTGTGGGCTTGTTGGATGGGTAGAAATAAGATTGTGATGGAGAGCTCCCAATGTGACGTGACCCAGCTATCAAGCCTAATGTGCAAACTTGTTACTGATTATAAGGAGTACTCTCAGAAGCTGGCTCCTACACACAAGTCTCCTATTCAGAGGTTCGATTCCTGGCAGACACCGGATGTGGGTTTTATTAAGATCAATTTTGATGCCTCTTTGTGTGTGAATGGGCAAAGAGGTCTTGGTGCTGTTCTGCGTAACGATCAAGGTGAGATCCTCATGACGGGTACCAGACGAGTGCAAGCACACTGGGATGCTGAACTGTCCGAAACTGCTGCAGCTTTATTTGGCTTGGAGATGGCCCAAAGATGGGGATACACACGCATACACTTGGAAGGAGATGCCTACAATGTAATCCTGGCCCTTAGTAAGAAGCAGCAATGAGTGTCACCATATCACCTGATTTTAGATAGTTGCTTATCTTCTTTATCTAGCTTTGAATGTATTAAGCTTAGTTTCGTGCGTCGTGTGGGTAATACTTTAGCCCATATGGTTGCTCGTTGGGAGACTGCTTTTGGTACTGATAGAGTTTGTATGCCCCCTTTTCCCGAGTGTCTTCGTACACTCGAGGCGCTTGATTTGAGCTAATATATTCAGCAGGTGATCTTCAAAAAAAAAAAGTAATATGACACATTTTATTTTGCGTTTTTGCTATTCTTCCTATTTCTTTTATAAGGGAACATTAGACTTCCATTTTATTACATAAGGTATGTGGGAAAATTTTGTTTTGTTATTGTCTAATTTTTTCGATTTAGATATTGGTCTTATTGTTTTCCTATAGGCAAAATTTAAAATAGAATTTTCAATTTCATCATTTTAACTATATATAACACTGAATAAATTATTATTTGTTTTAAATAACCTTTTTTTAATACTTCGTTCTAATCAATTCATCAACAGTCTAATAGTTTAATTTAGTTAGTTTAAAGTTTTTTGTAATTAAATAACTTGAAAACTATATACATCTATCATAGTCTAATCAATTGTTTATATCAATTTCTTATCACAAAAAACAAACAATTGTTTATATTAATTTCATTCATTCAACTAAATCAAGTTTGGAGTATTCAACATCATTTATAGGCATAATTACAAGTCTATTATTAGGCATATAGATTTTTTAATTTTTTTGAAATTTGGAATTATATAGAATATAAAAATAAAAACACCAACACTGAAACTTGGAACCCCAAAACCTCCGGCATAAAAAAACTCGAGAGGAAAAAAAGCCATTGGAAGAGGGGACCAAGAGTCAAGTCACTCAAAACAGCATAGGAGTGGACTATGCATCACCAAAAAGTTTTTCAAAACAACACCTTACACATCAGCAATTAAAGAAAGTAAAGGCACCACCATATTCACCACCACTATATCACCCCTTACACACCAAAAAACGGACCCACCAAGGTTGCTTGTCACCACGAAAACAACATTTATGCCCCTACAACGAGTAACACACCAAGAGAGACACCACAAGCCATCGATACCGAAAAATCGAACACCCCATCTTCACATGAAATCGATCCCCACCTCCTCCAATCACCATCTGCCGAACTCGACATTCCAGCTATAGAGCCCCATCACCTAAAACACCAATAATGATACCTTGAAAGGCGCCCATCCTAGGAACAAAGACCGCAAAACCACATCCGACAGAGAATAATTTAGTTGGCTTTATTAGGCATATAGATGGTTACAATTAAATTACTTAATTTGTATTGGCTCGATTATCCATAACTAATAATCGAGTTTTTAGTTATTCAACTTTATAATTTGTTGGTTTTATAATGTAGTAGTCAATTGCATAATATAAAATCCAACAAATAATTTAGTTTTAGAATATTGTTTTTTAGTTTAGATTTGTATAATAATTGCTATAAATATTCATTCCAGTAAACTAAGTATAAGGCGACAATAGTCATATATATATATATATATATATATATATATATATATATATATATATATATAGGGAGAAGTTCCAGTGCGAACTGTGCTTAAGTGTGAACCGTGCGAACCTTGCTATTTATTAGCAAACAGGTGTTACTATTTTGTATGAAATTTGTATGATAGAAAAGTAACAGTTTTCTAATGTAAAAGTAACACTTCTGAAAACGTGTTTTCTGATCTTTTGGCAAAAATGTGTTATTTTTCAGCCATAAAAATCAAAGAAAAATATTAGTAACACGATTTTGCTTAAAAATAACAAGGTTCGCACGGTTGACACTTAAGCATAGTTCGCACTTGAACTCGACCCTATATATATATATATATATATATATATATATATATATATATATATATATATATATATATATATATATATATATATATATATATATATATATATATATATATATATATATATATATATATATATATATTTATATATATATATATATATATATATATATATATATTTTTTTTTTTTTTTTTTTTTTGCCAATTGATTTGTATTATATACCAAAAATATACATACAGGGGGAAGACTAAACCGCTCGGTCTGTAAATTAACTGCAGACCAAGCCACCAAAAACGCTATCACTCACAACAAAAAGGGAGCGATAACCCAAAAACTACCAAAAACCTACATAGAAACAAGAATGTCATTCATCCTACTACTAACCCTCCCTGCAACTCTAAACACTATACAATCTGCCACCTCCCTTATATTCAGGGTGTGGTTATCAAAAATCTTCTTGTTACGCTGCTTCCAGATATTATACACCGTCTCTGTCCACAAGCCGACTATGAGTTTTGCCCGATCTGTCTTCTTTCTGTTTACTTTGCTCATTTCCCTGCTTTCTGCGAAGAAGTCTATCCCAGCAAGGCTTCTAGGAAGAAAACTGAAAACTCGATTCCTGATCTCCTGAGCATTTGGGCACTCCAAGAAAAGGTGTTGCACAGTTTCGGTTGCTCTATGACAAAGGACACACTTATCATCAGCAAGATCCATCCACTTCCCAATTCTGTCTTTGGTGGCCAATCTGTTCTGGATAGCCAGCCAAGTAATGAATTTGGCACTAGGTGTAGCCACATTTCTGATCATGATATTACCCCAAGGTACTTTAGGAGCCTCCGCAATAAGACGCTCATAAACCTTTCCAATAGCAAACTCACCTCCTGTAGTTATGTTGTCCCACCCTCCAAGCTGTTCCACAGTATCTCTCTGTTTCATGATTTTCTTGAAAATCCAGGATGCATGGATGGAGACGTTTGCATCATAGATTCCCGCAGTTTTCACGTAATAGCTGTGAACCCATTTCACCCACAGATTCTCTTTGCTCTTCGCTATGTTCCACAAATGCTTGAGGATAGCGGCTTTGTTCCACACATACATATCTCTCACATTTAGACCCCCTTTCGCATAAGGCAGAACAATTTGCTTCCAGGCAATGGGAGCTTTCCTAGAGATACCTTCCTTACCAGTCCAGATAAAGGATCTGCAGACATCCTCAACCATCTTGATGAGTTTCTTTGGGAGGCAGAAGATTTGGGCCCAAAAATTCTGAATGCCCCCAATCACACTTCTCACAAGCTGGATTCTACCTGCATAAGATAACAACCGAGAGGACCAATACCCAATTCTACCAATGATCTTATCTACAAGGGGTCTGCAATCACGAGCATTTAACTTCTTGGCGTGGAGCGGGACTCCAAGGTAACGGAAAGGGAATTCGCCTATTTGCATTTGGAGCAATCTTTGTATTTGCTCCTGACTATGATGATCAACACCCGACAAATAGACATTGCTTTTATTAGTGTTTGCCTCAAGACCAGATGCTTTTGAAAATTTAGCAAAAGTGTTCATAAGCGCTTGGATGGAGGAGCAATCGGCCCTGCAGAACATGAGCAAATCATCTGCAAACAAAAGGTGAGTGATATTGTTTTTCTTGCATCTAGGATGGTATCGGAAGGAAGGAGTGTCTCTCTGATTATGGAGCAGTCTGGACAGGTATTCCATAGCAATAGCAAACAGATAGGGGGATATGGGGTCCCCTTGTCTAAGACCTTTCTTTGCTTCAAACGGCTTGAGCGGCATACCATTAACAAGAATAGAGAACGAGACTGTAGTAACACACGCTTTGATCCACTGAACAAACCTAGGAGGGAAACCCATTTCGTCCATAACTGAGAACAGGAAGTCCCAGCTCACCGAATCATAAGCTTTCCGAAGGTCCATTTTGATCATACATCTAGGGCTATTGTTCTTGCGAGTGTAACCCTTGATGAGCTCCGCAGCTAGTAAAATATTATCCGCCATTAACCTCCCAGGAATAAACCCAGATTGAGCTTGGTCTATCACATCCCCCATGATCTGTTGGAGCCGACCTGCAAGGATTCTAGAAATGATCTTATACACCACATTACAACAAGCTATAGGACGGAAATCTCCCACTTTGTTTGCATTTGAAGATTTGGGGATCAGAGTAACCGAAGTACAATTATACGGTGGAAAGAAATTGAAGCTGTTGAAGAAGCCTGTAATTGCATCAATCAGGTCCTCTTTGATGATTGCCCATGCCCGCTTAAAGAAGTAAGCATTAAAACCATCTATGCCCGGAGCTTTGTTGTCATTAATCCCAAAAAGAGCAGCTCGGATTTCCTCTTCATTCACATCTTTGATGAGCATTTGACATTTGTGATTGTCTATTTGGGGGCCCTCTCTCACAACTCTTCTATCAATCACTTCAAGGTTGGAGGGGGCGGTTCCTTGAAGATTTTGATAAAAGAGGGTGATTTCCTCATGGATCTCCTTTGTCGTAGTAATCCAATTGCCATTTCGATCCTGAAGCTCGTAGATGCTATTTGAGGCTCGCCTTTCTTTAATAGAAGCATGGAAATAAGCGGTGCTTTCATCTCCATTTCTCATCCAATTGATACGAGCCTTTTGAAGAAGAGCTTTATCCTCCACCGTTCTCCATTTTCTCACTTGCATTGCAGCATCTTTTTCCCGCTGATGGAAATCTGTGTTCAAAGGATCGTCTTTCAGATCGGATTGGGCTCTATTCAATGTCTCCTCCCAATACTTGATTCTATCATGGACCCCCTCGAATTCCTGCTTGTGCAACCTTTTTAAAGAAGCTTTCACATTATTCATTTTATACCAGAGCTTCTGTAACCCCACACCCTTGACTTTGATATTCCAAGCCTTCTCGACAACACTGAGGAACTCCTGGTGCTCTCCCATATAATTAAAGAAACGGAACGGTTTGCTATGCGGGTGATCATGTTGGTGAAGATTGAGGATGAGCGGTGTGTGATCAGAGAAAAGATGATTAGCATAATGGACGCAAGCATGACTGAAGGTATTCATCCATTGAAGATTTTTATATATATATATATATATATATATATATATATATATATATATATATATATATATATATATATATATATATATATATATATATATATATATATATATATATATATATATATATATATATATATATATATATATATATATATATATATATATATATATATATATATATATATATATATATATATATATATATATATATATATATATATTTTGAAAATTAGGGAAATATATATCAAAAAAAGGAAGAGAACACCAAACTGAAACATGGGAATCACTAGCCCGCCGGCATAAAAAACTCCGCGAGGAGAAAAAGCTTAGAATAAACTTATTTTTATATAAAATTTAAAATTTTCAAAATATAAAAATGCCTTAAATTAAAATTTGAGTCGGATGTCGGATCGAATCGGGTCGAGTCGGAGTCGGAATCGGTCGTATTATCGGATTTTTTTACGGTCCAACTTCGATCCGGCTCTAGCTCGGAGTTGGATTGTATAAACGGAGTCAAAGTCGGATTTTTCCCAGCTGGGTGTCGAATCGGATAAAAAAATCTCGGGTCGAGTCGGATCAGGGGCGGATTCGACTGAATTGCCATCCCTACTGAGGTATGGGTTATTCTCAATAGTGGCCACTAGGCTTTTTATTCCAATGGTACTCTTAGCATTTTGTGGTAATTATTTGATGATTACTAATATCTACTTAAAATATTTTAAAATACTTATAATAGGCCTGCCCATTTTTTAGACCTAGAGATTTGTTCAAAGGCATATATAACATAGTATATTATTTCTTTATGATCTCCTATAATAGAGGAACATTAACACTTACCTGATTTAATTCTTTGTCATTCACTAATTCAGTTGGTTTTGAAAAAATGGGGAGATTGTTTTTGATTGAATTAAAAGGTCACATTTACATTTGCAAATTTTGCAGTACCCATCTAGGATTGGCTGATGATGTTAAATCTACGGTGATTATATTTCTTTCTTTTTTTTTTTATTTTATTTTATTAAAGTTTTAACCTTTTAGATAATGAATATTATTCTAACCTATTATGAGCCTGTGGGTTGTTTATTGTTGCCAAGAATGCAACTTTTTCATTATTTTATCCATGGCTTTGTTGAATATTTTTAGGGATATTCTACCTGGTAAGCACCAGGTATGGTGAAATTCACAAATTAGCTATTCTTGTTTGCAATTTTACCAAATAGCACTCAACTTTTGCAAATACATCTACCGTAGCTATATTAGACCAAAAACGTTAAAGTACCGTTAAGTGTTGAAATTACTTATTTACCCTTGTTTTATTTCTTAAATAAGGGTCTTCTTCTTCCTGGTTACACTCCTCTTTGCCTTGAATGCCATTGTTGCCAAGTTTGAAGAAGTATCACAAAATGTCTTCATGAAATCCTTTTTGTTAGGCACCATCATAATCATGGAATCCAACTATCTGGGTCTCCATTTTCATCCCTACCTTAAAACTTCACTTACGTATTCTCACACTCTAAAACCCAGAAAATCCTTCAACTTTCCAACTACTTTAACTACCAGGAACAAATTTATTACCACACAAAATTACCATAATCTTGGTCTCTCAGCAACAAATTCATTACCACACAAAATTACCATAATCCATGGTATTGAGACATGGATTGGTGGAGAGGCTATATTTCTATTATTGCCAAATTCAATTAAACAATCAAGTTTATCGCAAATTTTAGCGTGGTTAGGAACTTCCCCACTTGAATTCTCTTGTTTTATTGCATTTTGGTTGGCTCAAGTAGCAATTGTTTCGAAAGGAATGGAAGGCATACGAGTGCTTGAAAAATTTTCAGCTCCAATTTTGATTGCTCTTACCTGGGCTTATGTTAATGCTGATGGATTTGGTCATATGCTTTCTTTATCTTCTCGCCTTTCAATGTCTCAGTTCTGCTCCATCTTGAATCAACCCTAATTTCCAAAATCTGTCCTTGAATACCATTCCCACACCTGCATCTAACAAGGCGAATCTCCTTAACGTTCATGTCTGTCGCCAAAATTGGAGGTTTGGAAGAAATTTTAGAGTGTGTAGATGATGAAGATATTTTGTGATACGAAGAAGACCCTTATTTAAGAAATAAAACAAGGGTAAATAAGTAATTTCAACACTTAACGGTACTTTAACGTTTTTGGCCTAATATAGCTACGGTAGATGTATTTGCAAAAGTTGAGTGCTATTTGGTAGAATTATAAACAAAAATAGCTAATTTGTAAATTTCACTATACCTGGTGCTTACCAGGTAGAATATCCCATATTTTTATAATTTGGCTTGGTATTTGATTGATGATAAATGGGAAATTCCTTTTTTATAAATTAGCCATTATCTACGAATGTAAGAAAATTGCCGTTTGAATTTTGTGAACATCAAACTAGTTTATGTGGGTGTTTGGCAAATTAGCTTATTGAGCTATCTTAGCTTATTTTGATATTAATAGAGGATTGGTTGGTCAAACCAGCTATTGGTAGTGTTTGGTGAATTAGCTGGTTGAAATAGCTTATTGATATGAATAATCTGTTTTTGAACAAGCTGCTTATAGCAGCGAGTTCAAAATCAGCCGATCAAACCAGCTATTAAAATCAGCTGGTCAAATCAGTCACTATAATCAGCTATCAGTTACCAGCTATCAGTCATTTGCTAAACACCCTCTATGTATTGTTGTTTTATGGGTATGTGGGTCTGAGTTTACGGGTGTCCTGTGTCCATACAAGTCCACCATGATAAAATTATATGTCGAATTTGTTCTTATAAAATATATGGAGAACGCCACAGAAGGATGGAGCTTCATTTAATTATATTCTATTTACTCACATTTCTACATTTAAATTTCCAAAATAATTTTGTATCGATAAAACTACTTTTTGCCGTGTAGACTTCAATTTGTAGCTGCGTATTAGTTGTATTTATAGCTCCTTAGTTCCTGGGTCCCTTAACTATACTAGATTCTTTGGTATCATCTACCGTATAGATCTCAATTGATTTTATTTTGGAAAACTTGTTTGAAAATAATTTAATCTTTTACTCATCCGTCTTTAATAACCACAACTTTAAATTGTTATTTAATAATCTAGTCTTTGTTATGTATATGCTTTCAGTATATCTAGTGATCTGAACTACCATAGTATCACCCTTGAACCATCATCTCTCTGCTCCCACATCGGATATGCTGAGAGCAAATTACATAAAAGATAAAATATAAAAAAAAATCATTAGATAAGATTATTCATGACAGATAAGTAAAAATATTAGATTATTTTTGTCAATTTTTCTATTTTTTTCATATGTACAATCTCCATCCTATAGATAGAGGTGTTCAAAAAAACCCAACCCGGTTGATCCGACCCGCTAACCCGCCGACCTGCATCTTTAATGGCAGGTTAATTCCTTCAAAAAAATATGTTGCGGGTCGGGTCATAGGCCGCAAAAAAATTAATCGGGTACCCCTTGACCGACTATTAGAGACTTTATATTTTAAAAAAAAATTATTGATTGCATAGCCTGCTCTTATTCCTACACATTTGATTGAAATTATAACCTTACAAATTTATTATTTATGCAAAATTTCAATTTTCAGTTTTCATATATTATGTATGAGCTTCAATTAGTCTACTATTGGTGTTATAGTAATGCACTCCAAGCTCTTATTCTCATTTCTGATTTTTAAAGTAAGATTTATTTTTTTATTTGAGATTATTTTCTGATTTTTATTTTAGTTCTTAATTTTATAAACTGATTTCGTTTTAGTAAATTTCGGAATTGTTTATTTTTTTTATTGTTAATCTTGTTTTTTATTTTTTTATTTTTTTATTTTTTATTTTCTTTGCAACTTTTTCACGATAATTTTGGCTATTAATGAAAAATCTCGTCCCGATGTGTTTTTAGTACCTTTTCATGCTAATCTTTCACAAATTAAACGGGGTATCTGTGTCCCGACCCGATTTATCTGGGTACCGGATATCCGGGTACCTGGATAAATTGGGCCGATAAACGGGCCGTTAAAATAGGTACCCGGCTTTCCGGGTACCCAAAATGCTGAGTACTCGGTTATGAACACCTCTACCTATAGAGGAGTGTAACAAAAAGGATTCCATGAAGACATTTTGTAATACTTCTTCAAGCTTGGCAACAATGACATTCAAGGCAAGGAGGAGTGTAACTAGGGAGAAAAAAAAACCCTTATTTAAGAAATAAAACAAGGGCAAATAAGTAATTTCAACACTTAACGGTACTTTAACGTTTTTGGCCTAATATAGCTACGGTAGATGTATTTGCAAAAGTTGAGTGCTATTTGGTAGAATCTCAAACAAAAATAGCTAATTTGTGAATTTCACTATACCTGTTGCTTACCAGGTAGAATATTCCATATTTTTATTATTTGGCTTGGTATTTGATTGATGATAAATGGGAAATTCCTTTTTTATAAATTAGCCATTATCTAAGAATGTAAGAAAATTGTCGTTTGAATTTTGTGATTATCAAACTAGCTTATGTGGGTGTTTGGCAAATTAGCTTATTGACTTATTTTAGCTTATTTCGATATAAATAGAGGATTGGTTGGTCAAACCAGCTATTGGTAGTGTTTGGTGAATTAGCTGGTTGAAATAGCTTATTGATATGAATAATCTGTTTTTGAACAAGCTGCTTATAGCAGCGGGTTCAAAATCAACTGATCAAACCAGCTATTAAAATCAACTGGTCAAATTAGTCACTATAATCAGCTATCAGTTACCAGCTATCAGCCATTTGCTAAACACCCTCTATGTATTGTTGTTTTATGGGTATGTGGGTCTGAGTTTACGGGTGTCCTGTGTCCATACAAGTCCACCATGATAAAATTATGTGTCGAATTTGTTCTTATAAAATAATATGGAGAACGCCACTGGAGGATGGAACTTCATTTAATTATATTCTATTTGCTCACATTTCTACATTTAAATTTCCAAAATAATTTTTTGTATCGATAAAACTACTTTTTGCCGTGTAGACTTCGATTTGTAGCTGCATATTAGTTGTATTTATAGCTCCTTAGTTCCTGGGTCCCTTAACTATACTAGTTTCTTTGGTATCATCTACCGTATAGATCTGAATTAATTTTATTTTGGAAAACTTGTTTGAAAATAATTTAATTTTTTACTCATCCGTCTCTAATAACCACAACTTTAAATTGTTATTTAATAATCTAGTCTTTGCTATGTATATGCTTTCAGTATATCTAGTGATCTGAACTACCATAGTATCACCCTTGAACCATCATCTCTCTGCTCTCACATCGAATATGCTGAGAGCAAATTACATAAAAGATAAAATATAAAAAAAATCATTAGATAAGATTATTCATGACGGATAAGTAAAAATATTAGATTATTTTTGTCAATTATACTATTTTTTTTTCATATGTACAATCTCCATCTTATAGATAGAGGTGTTCAAAAAAACCCAACCCCGTTGATCCGACCCGCATCTTAAATGGCAGGTTAATTCCTTCAAAAAAAATATGTTGCGGGTCGGGTCATGGGCCGCAAAAAAATTAATCGGGTACCCGTCGACCGATTATTAGAGATTTTATTTTTTTAAAAAAATTATTGATTGCATATCCTGCTCTTATTCCTATACATTTGATTGAAATATAGAGTATAACCTTACAAATTTATTATTTATGCAAAATCTCAATTTTCAGTTTTCATATATCATGTATGAGTTTCAATTAGTCTACTGTTGGTGTTATAGTAATGCACTCCAAGCTCTTATTCTAATTTCTGATTTTTAAAGTAATATTTTTTTTTATTTGAGATTTTTTTCTGATTTTTATTTTAGTTCTTAGTTTTATAAACTGATTTCGTTTTAGTAAATTATGGAATTGTTTGTTTTTTTTATTTTTTATTCTTAATCTTGTTTTTTATTTTTTTATTTTTTTATTTTCTTTGCAACTTTTTCACGATAATTTTGGCTATTAATGAAAAATCTCGTCCCAATGTGTTTTTAGTAACTTTTCATGCTAATCTTTCACAAATTAAATCGGGTATCTGTGTCCCGACCCAATTTATCTGGGTATCGAATATCCGGGTACCTAGATAAATTGAGCCAATAGACGGGCCGTTAAAATAGGTACCCGGCTTTCCGGGTACCCAAAATGCTGAGTACCCGGTTATGAACACCTCTACCTATAGAGGAGTCCACAACTTTGCGAATAAAGATTTTCTTTATATATTTGTTAATTATCAATGACAAATAATGTCCCTCCAAGTGCCCAAAATTTCCCTCTGGTTTAGGGGTTGACCGCAACCTTTAATAAGTTATTCTTACTGTGTTTTTTAACTACAACCTTTTTTCAAGCTATCAGCTGCCACCACAAGGGTTCGGGTCCAAAACCGCAGTCTTTAATGGCCATAAACCCGTAGTCAATAGCTTTTTTTTCACTAGTACATTCTATCAAATCCTTTCCACATTTATATAAACGAATTTCAAGTTACTCGTGTGTGGGAATCATATTTATGAGCATGGTTTTGTAGGAATCTATAATGGAATGGATTTGAGGCCATTACAAAATTATGAGACTTTGTCCCATATCGGTTGTATGAGCATCTAATGTGTGGTTTATAGAGTAAATGAGCATTCTCATCTACTAGACTAATTTTTGGGTGAGCTGTTTCGTTTGTTCTATATTACAGACAGAGTCTATTGAAAATTTGGGGTCATGTGCAAAACTTTTATTTGGCGTCTTATTTATAGTAAATATATTTATTTTGATAAATAAATTTAAAATATTTCTTTTTTCGATAAACATTATCATATACGAGAAAAAGAGAAGGTCATGTACATCGATCACTTCGCACGCCCTCAAAGACACTTACAAAATCATATACAAAATGGTTTCTTTTCTTTATCATGTTCATGCTTGAATCTCATTTTTTTTCTTAGTTGAAGACATAGTAATTTTGTTTCTTTTGCTTCAGTCATTCCACAACAAATATGGCAAGCTTTATCATTTTGATACGATGTGAGTGCATATTTTTTACGACTATGTTTTACCTTTTTCCTATTCTACCCATTAGTCACATTGATTTTTTTTTCACTATTCACTTGTTACTCTTAAATTGTAGTTTATTCTTAATCTCTAAGTTAAAACATAGTCATGTTAGATTTTGTTTGATTCGTCTCAATACAAAGATTATTAATTTCTACTTATTATAATTTTTAATTAAAAATAATTAGAGATATTAAAGGTTAAAATATTATCTCGACAAATTGAAAAACCAAATGGGACTAATGGGTTGAATAGGAGGTAGTATTTGATTTCTTGCATCTCGTGTAAGGGGCGTGTTAGAGTATTTAACATATCCTAAAGCCTTAACCTTAAACTTATTTTAATATATATTTATTTTCTCACTTTAATGGGCATGGGCTTATCGAAAACAAAACGATACAGCATGAATATAAGTGTTGTTGAGAAAGAGGATCGGATGCTGATGACAGGAGTGCGCAGATTGGCTGCAATCATTTGTGTTAAATGTGGCTCACTTGTCGGATGGAAATATGTAACCTTAACTTCCCTCTATTCATCCTTCTTTCTTTCTAGTTCATCATATGTGTCAAAGAACCAACTCAACTAAAAGCTGAAGCTGATGGTTGAGGCCCCAAGATATGTTATATACTCTGACACACCCCTTCACACGAGAGCCCTTTGGGCTAGAAGTGTGGATGCAATACAAGCCCTCCTCATACTTGGTGCTTAACATTTCACTTTTAAATGAGGGGTGCTTGAATTCGAACATGTGACCTCTTGTCACATTGGCTTCTGATAGTATGTCAAAGAACCAACTCAACCAAAAGCTTAAGCTGATGGTTGAGGCCCAAAGATATGTTATATACTCTAACAGTATGAGTTTGTATCATTATGAGAAGAGTTTATATATTAGTTTATTTTTTAAATGATTCTTCTAAGAATTTAAATCATCATTTTAAGGTTATAAGTAATCACTCTAAAACTTTTAAAAATCAATGATTTTAAAATTATAAATGATCATTTTAAAGTTATAATTGATCACTTCTAAACAGAAAGTGTGTATTGGATCAACCCAATAAAATAGTTTCACCGTGAGACTATATTATTCAAGATTTAGTGTTTTCTTTTTTCTTCGCCACTTTATTTCATCGTTGAATTTATACTACTTATTGCAGAAGTTGTCACTCAATAAGAAAACTAAGTACAATGAAGGAAAAGTCATAATGAACAGGTATGTACTTTGTATCTTCTTTTAGTGACTAAATCATAGTGTAGTTGCAATCATGTAGTGTTGTGTAGTCCTTAATATATGTATCACAACAAGTCGATCAATAACAATGCTAAAACATTAATCTCAAATGATTGGACGAGAGATCGACTATAAATATAATATTATTATAAGTAATATTACTTTTTCCATTTCATTTTAAATACGTGTGTGAGATCCTCGTCTCTTCGACCTAGACATGACACTTCATTTGGGGCCATATTATGAAAATGTTTAGTAAATTATTGAGTTGGATGGTTGGACATTTGCCTTTAACCCTGTATTTTAGAAATGAGATTACACAATATTTTTAAATACATATTTTAAAGCATGATTAAAACAAAATTTAATTTGGAAATTTAATATTCCTCCGAAGGTTCGGATTTTTCTTTGGCGGGCTCTTGGTGATATCTTGCCTCATGGTGCGAACCTAAGGTAGAAGGGTATTGAGGGTGTTGGGATGTGTGTTCGGTGTGGTGGTAGTGAGACAAATGAGCATGTGCTTTTGGAGTGCCTTTGGGCTCAGCAAGTTTGGCAGCATTTTCCTAACCTTCCTAGTACTATGGCTTGTTCTTCGGTTAAGGAGTGATTTGCGGAGGTTGTCCATCGAAGGAAGGAGTTTGATGTGGAGTTGGTTAGCATGTGTGTATGGCAAGTTTGGAGTGCTCGCAATGAACTGTGTTTTGATAAGGTTGAGGTTCCCGCTGCGGTGTGTTTTGGACGTGCTGCTGACATTCTTTCCGAATACCATAAGGCGAATGAGTGCAAAGGAAAAAGTGGTAGGCCGAGTAAGTCCTGCTGGCAGCGTCCTGAGGTTGGGTGTGTAGGAAAGAATAATATTAGTAGAATATTAGTAGAATATTTTATTTTATATTTTATATTATTCTGATTTAGTTTCCAATATTTTAATATTCTGTAATATTTCGTTTCCTTAGTTTAGTTCTAATCTCTTGTATAATTAGAGATAGTACCTCTCATTATTATTTAATACAAATCAAGTATTCACCAGATTAAACCCAAACCAAATTCCGCATTATGATTTTCTATAGGGTGGGTGAAAATCAACTCGGACGCGGCTGTAGATGTTAGTGCAGATCGTGTGGGCTTGGGGTTGGTAGCTAGGGATTCGGATGGGAGGGTGCTTTTGGCGACGTCGAAGTCTGTGTGACCTTTTTTAGGGGTGGAGCGTGCGGAGATTGATGGGGTCTTATAGGCTGTCCAGGTTGCTGTCTCTCATGGTTGTCATCAGTGATTCTTTGAAAGTGATGCTCGGATCGTGGTTGATGCCCTGCGGGGTAAGTTGGTTCGGGCTGCTCACCATCAAGTCTTCATCGACAATATTATAGCCTTATCGAGTGATCTTCCTGTTGTGGCTTTCGGGTTTTGC
The DNA here is from genome assembly GCA_019776075.1 of Amaranthus palmeri. Taxonomy (NCBI): domain Eukaryota; kingdom Viridiplantae; phylum Streptophyta; class Magnoliopsida; order Caryophyllales; family Amaranthaceae; genus Amaranthus; species Amaranthus palmeri. Next base: position 139,799 of record JAAKBH010000521.1, read on the forward strand.
TTCCGGGAAGCTAATATGGTAGCCCACCGGTTAGCATGATGGAGTGTGTCTAGTCTTTGTAATGAGGTGTGGTCTGAGGGAGGTCCAAAATGGATCTTGGATCTTATTGTAGCCGATTCGGCTTAGTTTTTAGCCTCCCTTGAATATCAAAAAAAAAAAAAAAAAAACAAAATTTAATTTTTGCATTAAGAATGAGATAAAATAATGCATATAAAATGCTAAAAAGAAAAGTAAAACTTTAGTAACTCATTAGCCATTATAATATCTGAAAATAAAGAAATCATCTAGACTCTAACATAACTGTGCACTTGATTGTGTAATTGATTAACCCGGAAAAACCCAATCATGAGTGAGTTAGGGTCGTAAATTTTATGGTGGGTTCAATGGGTTGCAAATGGTTTAATTGTTTTTTAATGCATTTAATAATCAATATATTTTATTGTCTGCATGATATATTAACTAAAATGCATGTGACATTCTTCGTATACTCAATGTGTTGGAAATACTTTACATGTGAGATAACATTCTACATCGATAAAATAGTGGGTAGTTGACTTACATATATATTGTGTGAGCTAATCCACCTACTACCATATGGTTTTGGGAATTAATGAACCTTGCCTAGTGTCTGAGCAAGTCAACGTTCTTGATTCGTGAATTTGAGGGTCGGAGCCCACGAGTGTCCCGTGACCACATGAGTGGTCACGACCTAATACAATGTGGTCGAAGAAGTAAAATTTTTAAATGTTTTTAATGGGATTGCACGGGCAACCCTAGGCACCCACGTAGGTCCACTATTGACCTTGACTAACTTTGGTTTTGTGCACAATGGTATAGGGCTATTGAATTACAGTTGGCTAATGTTATTTCAAGTAACACATACAAATAGAGGTGTTCATTCGGGTGATCAGATCGGTTTTGAACAGATGTCATTCAGTTCGATTGTATTTCAGATCGGTTTTTTTCGGATACGCGTTGCGACAGGTCACACTCGAGTCGAGTTGGTTAAATTTGTATTTTTGTTTCTTCTTTTTACTGGAAACTTCCTAATTTTTGTTTGAAGTTCTTCAATACTTTTAAGTATTTGTTATACTTAATAAAAAAATTTATTTTCTTCATGCCTTTACTTTTTCTGGATAGATCTGTCTTTCTAACCATGCTTAAACAAACATCTGACTTAACGAACACTTGCTTGATTTTGAAGAAGTGTCTGAGTTGGATATTCCATATCTTTATTCACCCCAACTTTAAAGTATTTTCATTAATGAAACATACTTAAAATTTTTACTTTCTGGGGTGTTTTATCTTTCTCATTCTCATGTTTGATATATTTCACTTTTTATCTTCTTCAAACACGATTTAGTATATTTCACTTTTTCTCATGTTTGATATTTTCTTCAAACACTTTCTGAGTTCCTTCGTTACGATAAACCAAAGCTTCTCCATGACTCAACTAGACCAGGGCTTTTAGTCAGATTTTGAACTCAGCTAGGTATCTTTACTATAAAAAGTTAGCGCATACTTACTGGCTCATTTTTCTACCATTTTTTCACAATTTACACAAAATATTACAAGTACAAGATTTTGTATTACTAATTATATTGAATCTGACTATCTTTTACAAATGATTTATTACAAGATTTTAATAAATCTAACTAATACCTCTTCAACATTCTGACATTCCATTTATGTCTAAGTTGGTCGTCATTTGATGTTGTTAATTTGTAAGTGTCATTGCCACAATCTTCTGACACAATGTAGGGGCCTTCCTATTTTTCTGACAACTTCCCATGCTCCTGTTTTTGAGTTGCCTTTGTATTTCTGAGAACTAAGTCCCCCACCTGAAAAGATCTATGTTTAACCTTTCTGTTGTAGAATCTGGCAATTCTGTTCTGATATGCTGTCATTTTCCTGCTGCATTTTCTCTAAGTTCATCAATTAATTCCAGATCCAGCAACCTTAATTCTTAATTTTCTTCTGGACTCAGATGCTTTAGCCTTACTGTTTGTACTCTAATTTAAATCGGCAAGAGTGCTTCTAAACCATAAATAAGCCTGAAAGGTGTTAGGCCAGTTGCATTCTTTACAGTTGTTCGTAATGACAATATTACATCATATATTTTATCAACCTATTTGGCTTTTGCGTCTTCTAGCTTTTTCTGGAGCCCATAAAGAATTTGTTTATTGACTGCTTCAGCTTGTCCATTGCATTGAGGATTGTAAACTGATGAATATGTCAAAGCTGTTTTGAAATCTTCCACATATTTTCTCATTGTTGAACAATCCAACTGGGTTCCGTTATCAATAGTTAGGGCTCTGGGAAGCCCAAATTTGGTGATGATGTTCTGCCATATGAATTTATCTATCTTTCTGGAAGTGATTGTTGCAAGTGCTTTTGCCTCTATTTATTTTGTAAAATGACCAATTGCAACAATCATGAACTTTTTACCTCCTGCTACTGTTTTAAATGGTCCCAGAGATCCAAGCCCCATTGAGCAAAAGGAACTGAATTATGAATATACTTCAACTCAGATGCTGGTTGAATAATGTTTGGTGCGAACTTCTGGCACTTTTCACATTTCTGGACCAAGTTTCTGGCATCCTCTCTTAAAGTAGGCCAATTATAACCAATTCTGATGACCACAAGATCCTTCATGGACTTCTTTTCGGATGTAGTCAGCTTCAGATGGAGTTACACATTTCAACAATGGTCCATTCTTTGTCTTTTTATATAATTTGCCATCTACCAAACAGAACTGCAGTGACTTCATTTTCATATTTTTGGCAAGAACTGAATATGCTAAAAGTTCTCCATTTTCTTTGTATTGGATGAGATCTTTCATCCAATCTGGTAGATCTCTATTTCCAATGTTGAAGACAGACATGGCATCTTCTTGAATTGAAATAACTGGTTTTACTTCAACTAAGAATGACCTTTTCAGAATATGCATGCTAGAACTTCCTAATTTAGAAAGTGCATCAGCTTGATCATTTTGGGATTTGGGTAGTCTTTCAACATGAACAGCTTCAAATTAGGAAATCAACTCTTGAGCTTTCTTCACGTATTGTTGCATGGTTATTTCTTTGCCTCATACTCTCCTTTAATCTGATTCACAACAAGTTGTGAATCAGTTTTTCGACTGACTCTCCTCGCTTTCAGGGCTTTCCATAATTGTAGTCCAGTAATGACAGCTTCATACTCAGCCTCATTATTTGTTTCCTTGATTGAAATTTTAAGGCGTACTCAATAACTTTGCCTTCAGGAGTAATTAACACTAACCCAGCCCGTGAACCTACATGTCTGGATGACCCATCAATTAACAGTTGCTAGATAAGTTCTTGACTCTCATCTTGTGTTATCCATTTAGCGAAAATAGTTGTTAATGCTTAGCCCTTTATAGCTCTTATGGGTTGGAATTGCACTCCCAGACCATTAAGTTCCACAGCCCATTTTGCCGGTCTTTTAGATCTTTCAATCTTTGTTAAACTTTTCTCCAATGGCAAATCAGTTAAGACCAATACTGTATGAGCATCAAAGTATGGTCTCAAATTTTTGGCAGCGACTATTATTGCAAATGCTGCTTTCTCAATCATGGAATATTTTGTCTCAGCATCCTACAACATTTTACTTACAAAATAAATTAGATACTGGACTTTATTTTCCTCTCTAATCTATTGCAAATGCTGCTTTCTCAATATGGAATATCTTGTCTCAATCCTGACTGTACACTGTGTTGATGATATGTACAAATATAAAGTTTCACCTGTAATGGGTCTTGCCAGAGTTGGTAAACTATGAAGATTTTCTTTCAACTCTTTGAATGCTTAACTTTACACTTCACCCCAATTAAAATTTTTATTGCCTTTCAAACCTGTGGAAATGGTATGATTCTCTCTGTTGCTGTTGAGATGAATCTAGAGAGGGTTGCCATCCTACCTGTTAGCTGCATTATTTCATGCCTATTTGTAGGTTCTGATAGATCAATGACTGCTTGAACCTTTTCTATGGGTTGGCATCAATATCCCTTTGACTAACTAAAGAGCCTAAAAATTCTCCAGACTTTATCCCAAATACACATTTTCTGGGATTAAGTCTAATTTTGTATTTTCTCATATTATCAAATGTTAGTTAGTTATTTTTAGCCAATATCTAAAATTAGTTAGTTATTTTTAGCCAATTAAAAACCTTGTGCAAGCCTTAATTTCATCCGTACAATCCAACTAAAACAAAAAAAACTTATTTCCCTACTTTTAGTTGACTCAATTCTCTAACTCGCTGCGTTAGGAACACTACACTTTCTCTATCTGATCTTACTTCAGTTTCACCAATCTTGGAACTGGAATAATTTGTTCGATTGTTTGACCTTCAAGATTGACTCTTTATGTTGACTTTGACTTTGACATGCAACGTTCTTTCAACAAGTCTTCCTAGGTACCATCTACGATTTTGACAATTGGATATACGACCTACAATATAATCTCTAAAGCTTTTGTTTGTTTATAATTGTTGAGTCATCATCAAAACTCAAATGGGCCAACAACTTCTAAATTCCTACCCCTTTGATTTTTGAATATTCAGCAGCAGACATGCCAGGTATTGACCTTGATATAGTCACTCATAAAATAAGTGTCCATGAAGGAGTCAAACCAATTAAACAAAAGAAAAGAAACTTTGGTGCTGAAAAAGATAAAGTCATTGAAGAAGAGGTACAAAACCTGCTGGATGTGCAAAAAGATCAGCATTCTGGCGAAGGACTTCAATTAGATGGAGGCGAACTTGAGGATCCAGATTCCCCCCGATCTTTACAGTTTTATCTGTTCCTTCAACCAAAGGGACTTCTTCTATTTCTTGATGGTCAACTTCCATTTGTGAGGTACTCTTTTTTACATTTTCATCCTCAGATGGCCTGGGATCTATTTCAACCATGTCCAGAGTCCCAGACCTAGATGAAGAACCGACCATTTTCATCTTTTTATTTTTCGGCTAATATTTTTCATAATTTTTCTCTGGTACAATATCAGCTTCTAGCACCTTTTCTTTTCCCTTCTTTTTCTCTGGCTTAGTATTTGCTTTATTTACAAGATTTCAAGACCTTGCCATGTTTTGATTTCCGCTGGCCCTTCACTCCTTTCCATCCATGGTTGTTAAAATCGCGATTCTGATATACGATTCTACGATTTTACGATCCAAAAACAAGCGAGCGATTTGAATCACAGGTAGAATCTTAAAGATGTAGAATCTTAGGATTCTAGTTGGAATAAAATTTTTAGAGGTAGAATCATAACACGATTCTACGATTTAACGATCCGATTCTACTAATTTAGTATGAATTATTTTTAATTTTGCTTATGTATCATTTTTTACTAATCTATTTCACATATACACATAAATTTCAAATTTAATTTTAAAAAACAAATTTCCTAATCGGTATGAAGATTTAAACTAATTATTAAAAAGTTTTCATTATGTTGTTAAATAAAGTAAAAGAAACTTTAATTCATAAATTTAAACTTTTGAATTGGACAATAATGATAAGAAACTAGATATTTTTAATATATTTATGTTTATATGTAGAATCATACGATTCTACGATTCAATTCTACCGATTCGATTCTACCTCTCAAAACGATTCTAAATAGAATCGCGATTTTAACAACTTTGCTTCCATCTCTTCTAACAAAGAGAAGGGTTTGATAGTGAGTAGAAGAAATGCCAGTTATTGCTACTGTTAACTTTCTTCCCAGAATACAATTGTATCTGGTAGGAGCATCAACAATATAAAAATCCTGGGGAACTGTAATAGCTACCCTCTGTTTATATATGATAGTAACTGGCAGAGTGATTAACCCTTCTGCCAGAATTGACTCACCAGAAAATCCCACAATAGGTATGGCTGATTTTTTCAAAACTTTTTCATCTATATCCATTTGCTCAGAGTAAATTTGGGTAACCCGATGACCTGGCATATTAGGAAATTCACCAAAAAAATAAACTGAAAATTAATTTAAAATTAGAGAAAAATTTAAAAATTTTACATAAAAAATTATAAATTTTTTTGAATATTTATTTAACATTTTTTTGACATTTTATTTTAATTTATCATTTTTTAAAAAAATAAAACTTGTTACAGCAAGTCATCCAGTCACCGGGTTTACTCTAGGAAAATACCCCTCAATGTTGAGATCATTCATATATAATCAATAGGTGGGATTATTATTGGAAAATTACGAATAGGTTGATTTTATGTAATTTTTCCTTTAATCTTTTGAACTTTGTACGTGTAATTTTGTATATAATATAATATAATATATAAATATCTTAATTTTTTAAGGGAAATTCCACATGGTAGCATCCAGTTTTGATGAAATGTCAGTGGTAGCACTTTTTTAAGAAAATTCTACATGGTAGCGTCTAGTTTATGCACTATCTAATTGCCGTAGCATTTTCCGTTAAGTTCTTGTTAAATTCCGTTAAGTTCATCATTTTGTAAATTTTTTTCAACATGGTAGCATCCAGTTTTTGTTAATTTACCATTTTAACTTTTAATTCACTATTTTAATGTTTAATTGACCGTTTAATTCATTAACGCTCATAATATTCCTTTTATGTTATGAGTTTTGGGTTTTGAACTTTTGATTTTTTTTTTTTAGTTTTGTTTTTATTATTATTATGGTTGTTTCCAAAAAAAGTCAATTAATACTATTGGAATCATACATACTATTAAAATTGTTGGGAATTGACAAATGTCAGCCTAAGGGATTGAGTGCCAATTGTCATTTTGCTATTGGTTATAAGCTAGGTGAATGATTTCTACACTAAATTCAGACTTTCTGCGTTTATTGTTATTAATTATGATAATAAAGTACAATTAAGATGACAGAAGGTCTCTAAAATATTTACCAAAATTAAATAACGTGACAAAAAAGTTTCAATTTTTGAATTAATAACAAATTAACATTAGTCAGAAATTTATGTATATCATTTATGCATAATTAGGAAAGAAAATAATTTTGCTCTATTGATTAGAGCCAATCAAGGTCTTTATTAATAAGTGCCAATGATAGAAGGTTACATTTTCTTTAAGTTAAATATGGTATCTTATATATTCTAAAAAATATGATACATGATTTTTTAAAATAGGAAAAATTGTCGGGAATAACCCGTACTTTTAACGTTTGCCTGTGAATAATCCGTACTTTTGATTATTCATAAATAATCCGAACTTTGAAGTCAGTTTGTTCCCAGCACCCCCTCCTCATTTTTGACCGGTTGTAGCAAGTTACCCCAACGAAATTACTTGTTCCTTCCCCTTTATTATGAGCTGCTGGTTGATTTTTCAATTCATCATCTTCAAGCTCTTACTTTCCTCCATTGTTAAACCCTAAGCTTAGAGAGAGAAAATTCAATCTTTTCACTCACCCTTTTTTTTTCTTTTTTTTTTCCATAAATGAATTCTCATTGTTATTCAACATATAGTAGAGGTTCTAATTTGAATAAGAGTGTGAAATGTGAGCATGGATTTGTTGCCAAATTGACAATGGCGAAAAAGTGTGAGCATGTGAGCATAGTGAATTTTCACAGTGAACCTAGTTATCGAACAAAATTGAAAAAAAAAACTCCATGAGAGTAGAATCTTACCATTTTAATGAAGATAAAGAGTACCCACAACCAATTGAAGATAGTCTTGCCAAGATTTGTCTTTGATTTGCAAAATTTGGGATGTATTCATGAACCCTAGAAATGAATTCGGGTTTTTGCTTGTGGAAGTATCAATTAGAAAGGAAGGAGAAGGTTGTATGGGGTTACTTGAAGGCAACCTAGAATAGCAGGTTTCGAAAATTTGAGGGTGCTGTGAACAAACTTACTTCAAAGTTCGGATTATTTATGAATAATCAAAAGTAGGGATTATTCACAGGCAAACGTTAAAAGTACGGGTTATTCCCGACAATTTTTCCTTTAAAATATTGGTATATTGGTATATTTAACTAATATTGCAATATCAGATTTCCCTAATCAGCTTCTATAACAGAGTATAATTTAAATGTTAATTATGATATTCTATATATTCTAAAAATTATCAGATATCAGATTATTTTTTAAAAATATTGCAACATCTTATTTACCTAATAAGCATCTATTACTGAGTATAATTTATATGACAGAGTATAACATTATTTTTAATCAAATGTTATAATTTGAAAAATGACAAATTAATATGTATATTATAAACATACATAATTCTATTATTTTAAATTTTTTATGTATTAATTCTAAAAATTCCGTGTATGCACGGGTTTTTATACTAGTTAACTATATGGTCGTTATTATTTACTTTTATCATTAATATTCCGTTTATGTTATGAGTTTTGGGTTTTGATCTTTTTTTTTAGTTTTGTTTTTATTATTATTATGGTTGTTTCCAAAAAAAGTCAATTAATACTATTGGAATTAACTATATGGTCGTTATTATTTACTTTTATCATTAATATTCCGTTTATTATTTTTAGTTTGCGTTTATTATTGGAAAAATTGATATTAGTAATCCAACCTTTTTGTTCATCCGCTGTGAATAATCCAACCTTTTGATTGTTTTCTAATAATCCAACATTTCCCCTTAGTTCGTTGTGAATAATCCAACCTTTATTTTAGTTTTCTAGCAACATACCCTATTATTACTCATTATTAGTAATAAGGTATGTTGTAGGCAAATTTATGACAAAGGTTGGATTATTAAAAAATAATCAAAAGGTGAGATTATTCATAGCGGATAAGTAAAAGATTGGATTATTAATATCAATTTTTTCTAATTTATTTATATTAATAAGTAACAATGTTATGCACCTAAATTAGTACAAATGACATGTAATTCACTGTTCATGTACTTGATAGTCGTATTGAAATCATGGTACATTCTTATTAACATATTCATTAAGTCCACAACATATTGATTTCTAACTATAACATTAAATTATAATAATATGCCTTTTGGTTATCTAATTAAAGTGTAAATTTTATCTTATCAAAGATAACTCTAGTGAACAATTATAAATATTATAAATTGCAATTATAATATAACCCGTCACGTTATCATTGGCTTTTTCCCCTCGCGGGGTTTTTTATGCCGGCAGTTTTGGGGCTCCCATGTTGCAGGTTGGTGTTTTTTCTTGATTAATATATATCTTCCAAATTTGCAAAAAAAAAATATTAAATATCAATTGGTCTTAAAGTATATTATCATATAAGATACACATGTAACAACAATAAAATAAACTAAAATAAATGAATATAACCAATAGTTTTTATTTACAGCCCTAAATATCATTACCCAATAAAAACTTATTGTTACTAATGGTAATTTTTCTTTCCTAAATTGATCGATTAATCTGAGTATATATTAATTTTTTACTATATAGAGGCTAAATTATCATGCAAATATTATATTAAACTTCCTTCTATGAAATGATTATATGGTATACTCATACACAAACACTTAATTGATGACTTGCTCAAAATATATACTTTTATAAATTTGTCATTAATGAAACAACATTTTCGCAATCCGATAAGAATAAACTAATTTATGGTTTATTTTTGAATAAACCCACCTAAGGGGTTTCTTGCTGAGAATAAACTTACCTAATGTTTAATAGATTACCAAACATATAACTAAAGGTTCATTCTTAGCAAATTACAAGTACGTTGTATTATTCTCAGCACAGAACCCCTTAGATGGGTTTATTCAAAAAAAAACTATAAGTGAGTTTTTTCTCAGCAGATTACAAATAAGTTGTATTATTAATTACAAATTTCCTAGTTCTAAAAATTTGATTAATCCCCTTTTTTTTATCATAATTCTCATTGTAAAATTATTCTAAATAACATTTTAGTTATTATTTTGTAAATTTTTATTTATAGTTAACAACTATTTTAAATTCTAATTATTTTTGTATTGTAAATAAGATATAGTAAATAATAGTTTAATCATTTTTAAACTAAAATTATAGTTGACGAACTTTCTTTCTTAAAAAAGTTTATTTAAAAAATTAAAGGTTTTAAAATTGACTTACTTCTTACTATTATTATTCATTAAGAAATAAAGTTTAATTAAAACTCAAAGTTTCTATATTTAATTACATAAAATTTAGAAGGGAAAATACAATATATAAAAGTAATATGTGTATTCTTTTATTGTTTTAGTAGAATGTATGATATGATAGGATAAAAAAGATAGTCTGTTAGTACATGGGAATGGGATATTTCACTTGTCATACCTGCAAAATGGAATACTATAAATTTGAAGACACCCAAAAATGAATATGTAGATATCCTTCTGCAGTGGACAAACATTTCATAACCACCATTCCAAAAAGAATTAAAGAACATAACATATCCCTAATTTCTTTTCATTGTCCTACTATAAGAGAGGGGGTAAGGATAAAGAAGGTAGAAGATGCACATCTTAGAATAATTACATAGGGGGGAGGGGGCTTGTAGAATCATTCGGCACAACCGCGTAAATAAAGAACATATATAGGCAAGATCACGAAAAAGCAGGGGGGCAAGAGGACACAAGATTCGATTAGGCACACTAGGCTCCTGCGGGAACTTGATCCAATTCACCGAAGTTCTTAGCATGCTTCGGCCTCCACTCAGTTCTTCCCCTGACAACCTCAGCCCCTTCCTCATTTCGGAGAAGGTGTAGGCACTCGACATTCCCATAGTCTTGGAGTCCCCCAACGTTAGTTCCTGTGACTGCGGTGAGGGACTGCAGCACGTTGTCCCTTCCACACTCCCTCCTGTATTCCAAAGTCATACTTGAGAGCTCATGACTCTCCAGTATTGATTGTGGAGCACTCTGCATAATGACAAACGCTTTTCATTAACATAAGCCACATACAGATTAAAATAGAATGGCCTGCTTTCTAGATAAAACAAACTAATGGGACGGAAGGAGTAACTATAACCAAGGTTCATAAGCAAAAATGTTAGAAATGGTGTAACTCTGTAATTCTAATACTTTAATTACAAATCCAAGACCGAAACAAATGTTAAAAAACAGTAGCATCATCCAACAATCCAACTGTATATCTTCATTCCCAAAAAGGGAAAAAGACAGGATTTGGGTTTTCAAGAATTTGTTTTTTCCCATTTTTAGGAGGCACGAATTCTGTGTACTTCTCGTAATTTGTGGACGAAAACAATTCCAGAAAAAAGGGTACAAGTTATAGAAGCTGGAATGAAGTTAGAAACACATAACTTGTTCCTGGACGCATCTCCACTACATTGTTCTGGACATTGCCAACATAATTTTTTTTTAGCGTACGTGCCAGGGTAACTACTGATAATTCTCTCCTAAAGAGGCGTAAACCAAGGTACAATAGTTGTACCGGTCTAGGAGACTTTGCTCCATGATTGCTCCAGTAGGAGTGATGAGAGATATTGGCTCAGTCTAATCATTCATGAAACCAAGCTGAAAATTTTCCGATGATGGCTTAGCCAACGTAAAATTCCCTATTGGTCGATAAATAAACATGGCAACCTAATTAAGTTATGACTTACACAAAACAAGTGAAACAAGCGATTGAAATAAGTTAAAAAGTAAGAATAGATTGGGAGCGTGAAGTATAGATAGGTGACTAGATGACAAAAATGATTTTTAAGAAACTTGCACAAAGTACTGATAAGTGATGCAATAGATCAAGTACAAAACACATCAAGTTACGGACAAAGAATCGTCACCTCAAGAATCCAGCCAATGTACTTGACATTGTTGACATGCTGATTGACATCCAGATCATTCCATCTTGGCTGCAGACAGCGAGTTTTGTCATCAGAGAAAATAGTAAATAGTGATCAGAGAAGCATCATTTCATTCTGGAAATAATCATAAATTGGTGAGTTCACCGATCAATGACCATCCTCAGAAAGCAATATCAAACCAAAAAAGGTAACTTACAGTGAGATTAGGACGGATGTGTTCAGCAGTGTTGTCGTCAAGTTTTGGAAGCTTCCTCCCGTCCTCCTCAAAAACAGGAGGCGTATCCACAAAGTAAGGACCTATTTCTGCACGCACTTCATCAGGCATTTTTGACAGCCTCCTAGTCTGTTTATTCATCATCACCCACACGCTGCAAATTCATGACATTTGTTAGCATACGGCACAATTTTCGTATGTTGAAAACATTAATATTGCAATTAGACATCAGTGCTATTACTACTTTATATACACTAGATATTTCCTCCAATCATTATCTCCAAAAATATGTACTTCAAGCTCAAAACTAAGCCAACAAGTTACAGCAAATGAAAATAAGAACAAAAAAAATGGAAAAAGTATTGCAAACCTTGAGGCTCGTGTGAGAATTTCACCAGTATTACAGTCTCGAATTAGCCAGTCACGACACATACCATTCTTCCCAGATGATCTAACCCAAGTGTCTACTTGAACTACATCCCCCCTGCAGAAAAGGTAAACCACGAAATTCCATAATTTCTGATCAAATTCACTTTCTGATAAAGTAGTGTAGTCATGATGCTTTTCAACAATCAATACATGAACATCATTTAATGGTTTGCATGATCATATCAACATTAAACTAAAAGCAAGGAAATACCCAAAACCTCAGTAGACACACAAATAAGCACATAAGCAAAGCACTTTCAAGTCAATAAGCACAAAACATATAAGACAGCATTAAAAGAAACTAAAAAAGATGGAATCTTCAGCATAAATATATTAATTGGAATAAAGAGATCTATATATTCAAGGATCATCAGAAGATTAGGCATAAATTCTGACTAGACAATTACTGCCCACTCTGTCGGGCCCTTTTCCACACACCTAACGAAAAAAATACCAGCTAGAAAGCATAAAATCACTTCATAATCATCTTCCAAAATACATTCTTGTACAACCCACAATTGATTACAACATTTCAATACCCCAACGTCATCAAATAGCTCCAACTTAAAGCAAAGGTCTTGACAAGATCGAGCATACGCAACCTTACCTTTAAACAAAAAGTTAATTGACCCCTACTAGCAAAAATAATTTTCAAGTGTGCATGATTTAGTGAGTAATTTCATTATAATCCATTAAAATCTGAAATTTTAGAACTATAAATCTTAGGCACCATAGACAAAGAAACACATTCTTATACAGCCATTGGCCATGGCGCACCAACTTTAAAAAGGGAAAAGGCTGAAGCCACTAACCAAGTTGGATAACGATCGACAAGAACCTGCATTCGAGTAACTACCCAAATTAGGTTTCGTTTGCACATTTCTGGTGTAGAACCAAAGCCATCACCTAAAAGGCCAGCTGATTTCACATGATTGAGTGCTGTTTCCTGCAATGCAAAAGTAAAGCTCTCTTGGGTCATTGAGAACTAACAGAAGTATTTCTCAAAACTATAATAATTAGGGAATTCTTCACTCAATTTCACATAAGGGAAATTTTAAAATATACCTGCAGATGATTCATTAACGTTTCTATAGATGCCGTCCGATCAGCCCCTATCTCATAAGACCTAATAGGAAAGTTTTGTCTAAAGATAAACCCATCTTGAACCAAACTCCCCAAACCAAAAGGATCAACAAGCACGTCAGGGCGCTTAGGTTTCCAATCAAGCATCATCCATTGCTTCTCAGCAGCCAAAAAAATAGTAGTAATTGCAGCAAGAAGCATGCTCCAATCAGGTAACTGATTGATAAACGTTCTTGGGGGTGGAGAGGAGGTATCTTCCCCATTTTTCACTCCTTCCATCATCGACGGAAGACCAACCGCGGTACCATTAATCTTAGGAGGAGCTTGTGCATTGGCCTTGACTTTTAAGCTCCCAGATGAAACAGATTTAGACTTAGAACCAAGTTTTGTTGAAGAGGGTTTTGAGTCTTTCGACCCCGAATCAGGAGGTAAAGGAGCAACAGGAAAAAAGGCAGAAGTTGCAGCAGTTGCAACCATGATCAATTACTCAAAATACCCACCAATATATCAATCAATTTTTCTTCACAACCCACAAAATAATAAAAAGAACTGTTTACCAATATAGTTTCAAGGATTCAAAACATGAAAAGAAGAAAATCACAATATTGTCTCAGGAACTGTCATTGTGTTGCATTCATGAACCCTGAAAATCCAATCAACAATAATGTAAATGATTAAGTAGAAATCATTTATTTGACATAAGAATACAAAGAAAGGAACCCTCTACAACAAAGTTGGACCACCCAAAAAATATCAGAAAAATATGTACCAGACAAACATTATTAATGCAATTAATCTGGATAATCATAAAACAGAAAGGAATTTACTTCTACCCAGAAATTTTAACAGGGTAATAGGATAATGATGTATAAGCTCCAAATTAAGGTTGCATTAAAAATATTATGATTTTCATCTTTAATGTTGATTAATTAATTAATTGGTTGAACAATCACTAGCATTGCCATAAAATGAGAAACAAAGCTTTAATCAAACAGAAAAACAGCAAAAACATTAGGCTAAAATCAAGCAAACAAAGCATTAAATTAAACCAAAACTGATGAACACATGACATAAATCATTACTTTCTTAACAACCCAATTCAGATCTGACCTTAAATCACCCAAAAGATTAGAAAAAAAAAACCCTAAATAACAAAGAGCCGACAATAGACATGAATACATTACATTGCGAATTCAAACCCTATAAATTAACGACCATCAAATCAAATACCATAAATTCATTAAAAATTAAAAGAATATAAATAAAATCACCTAGATTTGGTAACATCAAAATTCTCCTCACAAATGAGAATTCGAACAGTTTCCGGGTTTTTTTCGTACCTTCTTAATTGTTTCACAGAGTAGAAATACAAGACGTGAAAGAAAAGGGAATATTTGAATATGATAATGAAATTCTTTGTATAAATAAAAAATTAATTGAGCTGGATTCTTGTATTTTAGAGGGGGGGATCGTGAATGTTGGGGAAAAATTCGCCAATTTCAAAGGATATATAAAGTTAATAAAGTTACTAAGAATCAAAATCTTCTGGAATAAAGAGGAAAGAGCAAAAAAAGGGAAGAAATTGGAAAATTAGAAATTGGGTGGCGGAGACAAATGTAAAGTCCAGCTACATGTTCTTATAGTGTACACTTGGCCGTCTCTTTCCTCTCACCTGCTTGTAGTCTTGTAGATAATGTTATAATTTCCCTTTAATTTGCAAAATGTTACTGAGGGTAGTTTTGATATGCAACCGTTTAAGGCCTAACTCATGATGGATCCTAAAATGAGGTAACCTTATAATTAAAAATAGAAAAAATAGATAATGTTATAATTTTCCTTTGATTTGCAAAATGTTTATTAGAGATAAGCTCGTTACTGTGGGTAGTTTTGATATGCAACCGTTTAAGGCCTAACTCATGAAGGATCTTAAAATGAGGTAACCTTATAATTAAAAATAGGAAAAATTACCGTGAATAATGCAACGTTTTGTTAATTTCCGTATAATAATACGAACTTGTGATTGACCATGAATAATACAACCTTTGGGGTGGTTTTTCCCTAGAATAATACCAACTTTAGTTTATTAACTAATTTGCAAAAATTTTTTGTCATATAATCACCGATAGTTTAATTTTTAACATATTAGGTATATTGTAGGAAAACACTCCCATAAGTTGGTGTTATTCATGGTTAATCAAAAGTTGATATTATTGTAGGGAAATTATAAGCAAAATGTTGTATTATTCCTGATAATTTTTCCTTAAAAATAAGTATTTGTATAAGTGGCGTCTAGCATGAATCGAATTTATAGTTAGGCCTAAGTGCATGACCACTGAATTAATTACATAGTTGGAGAAAAAATAACTGAAACTTTACTTATATAAGGACCATTTTTCTATTTTTTGCGTAGGGACTAAATTTTAAGGGACGACACTGCTAAATGATTTGTCCTTCAAAATACTTGTAATATTTATTTTTTCTCGCTGTTAAGAATCTTTGCATTGAGATAAATCAAACACGATCACACTTAACAATTTTTAAATTATAGATTAAAAAATTTTCACAAATTAAGGATGATGAGTGAATACTAAATAGTGTAATATTTCTATTGTTGTAAGTAATTGAAACTGAAGAAGTATAAGTCGAGAATTTGATGATAAATAATAAGATATTAAGATAGATAACAATTAAAATAATATATTGAGTGGATTTAAGATTGATTAGTTATCTGTTAATTCATTCAAAATAGGTATTTAAAACAAAATTATTTCACTGTCATGCACTACAATCCATCAAGGTAGCAAGTCCTTTTGAATCTTTTAACTTCACTTTTCTCATTTTTTTGTTATAGATATTCATTCATGTCCAAGCTCCCTTAGGAGTTTTTATTATGAGACTAAAAACTTTTTGTTTAACGAGAGATTTTAATTCAACCACAATGGCTTCTTTTCATTTATGTTAATCACTCCTTTGTTGTCATTCTTCAATTGATATTGGTTCACTTTCATTACTATCTTCGATAATTTCGTGGCAATTGATTATGCAAATATCTCATTGATATTAGTTTTTATCATGCTTCATGTTTTACTAGCGTGAACATAACACATTGATATTTTTCATGATTATTAACATTTGTATTTTCATGTTCCTCCATATATGTAGCATCTGAATTTTTATGAATGTTGTGGGGTTCGGTTACATATCCAACAATCCACTCTTTCTTCCTCGTTCTCTGTCTCATCTCTTAGTTATCTTTTTCTCCCTTAAACCCTCTTTCTTAGTCTAACTGTAGTTGCTCTCGAGTCCCAAGTCCCAACCACCACATATTTTCCTCCCTGTTGCACTCTCGCTGCAATCCTAACGTCTCCGACATGTATACTTCTCTTATAATTTATTTTTTTTCTTGAATATTATAAGATTCGTTAGGGTTAAATAATTCTATTACTCTATTTTCAAGATCTTCAATTCCAAAGATTTTTCAATTTTAATTTAAATAAGTTTTATTAGTATACTTAATTTATTTTCAAAGTTTTGAATTATCAATATGCTTGGTTGGATTTCAACTATGTTATATATACAATGTACTCTTTTATTTTTTCTATAGTTTGTTATTAGTTTAATTTAAGGTTTACACATTATATGTGTAGCGTATTCTTTTAATTTTCTATAGGATTTGTTATTAGTTAAATTCCAAATATTGGTTGGTTTTCAAATATGTTCATTGAATTTGTTGTTTATTTAATTGATAACTAATTTATGATGAACAAAATGTTGAACATGCGAAAATAAATTTAGATTTATTTAGAATTCGGACCCCATCGTGTATCCATAAGATTCACAGATACAAATATTTCCCTTTATTCAGTCGGGTCCAAATTTGTTTTAGGGTCATCTCCAAACCCAATATTTTACATGCATAAATATTATATTGTATAATATGTAGGTAGGTTATGTCTAGCTAACTAACTTTCATGAATTAAATAGTTGAATGTTCTACCATTGAACATATACAAGTCATGAGGGCTAGTGACTAGATATAGCCTACCAACTCTTTAAAAAGATGATATAAGTATTTTTGATTATATAAACTCATTAAATTTTATGGTTCGAAATATAACCGAGTGTCCTAACTATTAAACATTCAACTAATTATAAATTTTCTTCATGGGCGGACTTAATTAAGTGACAAGGGGGTATAGTTGTACCCCCAGTTTGAAAAAAAAATTCAGAAAAAAAAAATAAAAAAAAATTAGGAATCCTATGCTAACAGACAGAAGAGAAAACAAAGGGTCAAATGAAGAAACCCTCATTCCTGCTGTCTCTCTCACTCTCTCAGTTCTGTTCATCTCCTTAAAACCTCAACTCTGTAAATCAGCATTCAGCAAGCTGTTCCACTAATTATCCATCTTCTACAATAGTATTGGTGTTATACTCTTTCTCTACTGCCAAATCGTGGTTCTGGACATCAGTGAGTTCTTTTACTGAAATTTTGATTTTTTTTTTCTGAAGTAATTTCGTTCAACATATGGTGTATTCGATTTTCAATTGAGGTTTTATTGGTAGGATTACTAGGATAAACTAACCTGATTTTTATTCTGTACTTTTTATCTCTTAACCTGTCATTAGTGAGGATACTCCTTGCTCAAACTCGAAAAGTTGTTTTGAAAAATTTAATTTAAAAAATTCCATTTTTGCTCGTTGTCTTTTAAAAATCTCATCACATTTCGATTATTTTTTAAAAATCTAACCATTATGCTAGTTTTTCTCTTAGTAATTCGACATTTTGGTTTTTAATTTGTTTAATGTTAAATGTTGCAAGTAACTTAACGAGGTCAGTACTTTGAGCATTATAAAGGTTGGATTTTTTTTTAAAAGAGAATGAGAAAGAGTGAGATTTTTAAAATTAGATTTTTCTTTTGTTATTTCTAAACATGTTTGTGTTAGTTATATTTGAAGGACTCAACATACTGTATTGGAAATTTTTCACAAAATTTAAGAAGCATTTTTCAAAAATTTTTTTTTTTTTTCTTGGATTTTTTTATTTTTATTTAAAAAATCTTTAGATGACAACATTATCTTTGAATTTTTCACAATTGACTTGCATGAGTTGGTCAGAATATTTGAAAAAATTTTCGCCCATCGTTTGTGATGCTAGAGACTTTGAGTTGATTAGGGTTCATTCCTTCAAGTGTCACATGACTGCCCAGCGCAAGTATTTTTATTTTTATTTTTATTTTTATTTTTAATATGGGGTAGGTTGATGGGAGGGGAGGGCTAGGTGAGATTCGATGGCAAGACCTCGTTTGGAATTCCTGGGTCCGCCACTGTATGACGTTCGTGTTTTGTACCCCCAGTTTGAAATTCCTGGGTCCGCCACTGATTTTCTTTAACATATTCTAGTCTATTAGCGGTCCGTTTGGTTAGTAGAACTAAATGGTGATAATGAGAATGATTTATAGTGTAAAATTTTATCAAAAGTTTCATTTTATTCCCATGGTAATAAAACTTGATCACAAAAAAAAAAAAAAAAATTGTTTACAAATTTTCATTACCACCTAATACCATTTCTCCCAATGGTAATGCATTAGAATGAATTTTACGAAAAATATGAGATGATTGAAGTTGGACAAACATGTCATCAAGGTAGCCAAGAGACAACTAAAATTACACTAATTTTTCATTCCATTACAATCGTTTATTACTAGCTACCAAACGGGCCGCTAGTATTAATTAAAAAGCTTCTATTATTTATCTAATTGAGTAGTTGGAAATTTGAAACTAAAGTGATATATGTAAATGATACAAATTCTCATGCAACACGTTAATTTGTGATTAAATATAAATGGAATTATCCAGAAAGTTATATATCATATTCTAATTAATCTTAAAAATTTATTGTATGTATGGTTGCTAAGATGGATGATATATGTCTTACTCATCACATGGGTCATGGAGAGGTTGAGTGAGAGTTGATACATTATTGTTCATAATTACATTTGTTTATCAATAGTAATATTAGGATTATACTCGTGTTATGCATGGTTTATACTTTTGTTTATTAGGGAATATAAGAGCTTATAATATTATGTAGGACCTTTGACTAAAATTTAATTAGCAAAGTCATCATAAAAAAAACCTTTTACCACTACTCCGATATGCTTGATAGTTACTCCCTCCGTTCCTATTTGATCTTCCTATAATTTGGGTTTTTCACGAATATTAAGAAAAATGGAATTTTTGATGGTAGTGGGTATTATTTTAATTATATAGTAGTAGGAAGTAATGATTATATTGAAATTATGAGAGAAAAAATAATTAAATAGTACTACCTCCGTTCCATTTTACTTGCAATACTTACCAATTTTGGAAGTTTCATATTACTTGCAACATTACTATTTTTGGCAAAATAATCTACTTATTTTATCCTCACTTTATTCCTATTCCACTATCACCATCAATCATACATCATCCCATTAATTATTTAATATACCCACAAGTTACAACCACTATCTACTTATAATTATTTTTTATTATTCCTACCCCACATATCACCATCAATCATACATCATTCCTACTTTAACCATACTGATTTGACGACCCTTAGAAAACGTGCTAAAACCAATGGTGCAACTAAAATGAAACGGAGGTAGTAGTATGAAGTAATGATTGTATTGGAAGTATGAGAGAGAAAATAATTAAATAATAGTGTGAAGTAAGGAAAGTGAGGTTTTAAAGGGTAAAGTAAGATGAAAACTTTCCAAAAATAAAAAGTATTCTAAAGTGGAAGAACTTTGAAACTACCCGTTATAGTAAGGTGGAAGAACATAAATGAACAGAGAGAGTATCAATTAATCATTAACAACTTTATACTAAATGTAATCATATCATAATATATAATAAAACTTTAAATGCTAATGAAGTTATCATGTTGATACACTTGAATAGATATTATGATTAAATATTCCCTCATAACTGAATGCTAAAATTAAATTTTAGAAAGAAATACTAAAATTAGTAAACTCAAATGTACGTTATTGATAATCATTGAAAGTAGTAGTAGTTGAGAAACTTCAATAGTACCATATAATGTTGTTATATACTTACACGTGTGTTTTGTTTTTATGTAATATGTAGGAAATAATATATTTAGAAAATTATATGCAGAATATTTTGATTTTATTCTAGAATAATATTTTAAGTGTTTAGGAAGTTAAGATCTTTTTTAATATTTAGAATATTAAGGTTATTCTGTTTCCTTATTTTTATTCCTAATCTCATGTATAAATAGAGGTAGTACCTCTCATTATTATTCAATACAAATAAAGTATTCACCAGATTAAACACAAACCAAATTCCGCATTATGATTTTCTACATGGTATCAGAGCCGTAAGGTTTTCCTGGACGGAATAACTATATCGGTATTTTATCATTTATCATAATCGAAAAAAAAATTGATCAAAAAGAAAACCAATTCAAAACAAAACCAATCAAACCAAACCAAATCAAAAACAAAACCAAAACCAAAAATCACCATGATTTCCATGGCATAAATGGAACAAATGTTCCAATTTTTTCAAAAAATGACTCAAAAACCCAACAACCCAAAATCCAAAATATTGAACAAAATGATTAACCGACCCAATTTATCTTTTACCATTTTATCCAAACTCAAAAAAATTGGAAATCAATTACGAAAAATGTGCTGAAGAGATTATAAAAATATCCGTTGTAAAATCAAAAGATCAACTAGCGGATTTTCTGATCAAGGCAATTGGCTCAAAAGCATTGAAGAATATTATTAGCAAGTTCGGTCATGGTGATCCCAAGACCAAACTTGAGGGGGAGTGTAGGAAATAATATATTTAGAAAATTATATGCAGAATATTTTGATTTTATTCTAGAATAATATTTTAAGTGTTTAGGAAGTTAAGATCTTTTTTATTATTTAGAATATTAAGGTTATTCTGTTTCCTTATTTTTATTCCTAATCTCATGTATAAATAGAGGTAGTACCTCTCATTATTATTCAATACAAATAAAGTATTCACCAGATTAAACCCAAACCAAATTCCGCATTATGATTTTCTACATAATACATACTAAAAAGGAATTACATTATTTATTTATTAAATTACACGTTATTTATAGAGGGGTTAAAAATAAGTATCTAACATGTATAAGTATTACATTATTTATAGATTAAATTACACATTATTAATATTAATAATTCATATTAACCTTAACGTGAAATTGTGGAATTTATTTCACCATTATTTATTCATAAATCATAATTCACATTGCATTATGTAAAATGAAGGACTTGACCTAAAAATGCATTGTAAATTGACAAAACAATTGATTTATAAAGTGACAAATTGACAAATGGCAAAATAATTACGATTGATTCATAAAGTGAAGACATTTGGCACCATTGATTCATTAAGTGACACTTGGCACATATGTTTTTGATTCATATGCCTCATTTAATTTACACAAAATCTTTATTTTTGATTGTTCCACTTACTTGGTATGCTTTTTTTTTTTATTATTATTATAAAGGAAAAATTGTCAGGAATAATCCGAATTATTGACAAACCGCTACGAATAATCCCAACTATTGATTATTTATGAATAATCTCACCTTTCTAGTTTTTTTGCTCGTGGCACCCCCAACACATCTATTACCTGCTATTGCAGGTTGGAGTTTCATTTTTTTTTATTTAATTTTCATTTTCCATAAAAATAAACAAACACTCACCAATCTTCATTCCTGTCTCACCATCTTCCTCTCTCCTTTCAAAATTTCGAAAATTTGCAGCACCATCTTCATCAACCTTCAAAATCTGTCACACCATAATCAACATTCCACCACCATCAACTGCAATTCCTCAAAAAATTAGGGTTTATTGGCGAAATTCAGTCACGAATTTTGGGTCTTCTTCAAATTTTGCTTCTTTTATGGAGTTGGAAGGTAAAGAAGGAAGAACAAAATGGAAGAAGGAAGAAAATGGAAGAAGAATAATGAAGAAGAGTTTGAAATCAGTGGCTGGGTTTTATAAAAAGACAATGGAGAAGACAATGGAGAAGATGACCTGTAAACAATTGATAAAACCTGCTACAATAGGTCAAATTTCGGTTGGGGGTGCCACGAGCAAATAAACTATAAAGGTGGGATTATTCATAAATAATCAATAGTTCGGATTATTTACAGCAGTTTGTCAATAGTTCGGATTATTCCCGACAATTTTTCCTATTATAAAATCCCCACAATTTCTTAAATTGGCATTCACAAATAAATTTTATCTAATTGGAATGAATAGAGTATGTTTGGAATAATCATAGTAATCTTTATTCATAACATAGTTACTTTTCTAAGAACATAATATCTTTTTCTAAGAACATATATAGTATCTTTAGAAAATGATATATTCAATCGGTTCAATATTAAAGAAATTGATTCATATTACACGAAAAAAAAGCAATATTGAACTGTGTGCAACTAACAAAATTAACAAATTAAATCTGTCCACTGATCTAAAAAATGAACGCTTTAAATTACTTCTCACCCTTCTTATTTTGGTACCCCTTCTCATATATATATATATATGGGCTCACTAGCTAGAAATTCATAGAATGATCAATACTGTATTGACAATCAAACTAAAATTAAAGACTAACCACCATGTTGACTCTCAATTATTGTCTTAATAAAAGAAAATATGATAGTCTTTTAAAATGTTATAATCATATAGATAAAGACATTTGAAGTTTGTTTAACATTAATTATGATAGTTGAAAGTTATTGTTAAATGCTTCAGGAGAGCAAAGTTATGTTAAATGCTTTCGTGAAAGCAAAACTTTTTCTTTAATTCAATAAATGTCGAAAGCTAAGCTTAACCAGTATTTTTTGATAACTTTTGACGGGAATTCAAAAACGTTAAATTCTCTTAATTTCCTTTTTTTATTATTATTATTATCGATAATATATAATCAAGAAAGATATAGATACTTGTAAGATACACAACTATTTAACACTGTAACAAAATTAATTTTTTGCGACATATATAAAAATTAGTTACATTTAAAAGATATCGTTAATTTATATCTTTAGTGTAGTGATAATCATTATTGATTTTTAATTTAAGTTCCATTATAATTTAAAGTGTTTTATTGACATTTTATTTAATCTTTAGTGACATATATAATAATTATCATAATTTATAATATCACTGGATCCTATATCATGAAAAACTTAATATAATTTTTCTTATTATATTGCTACATGGTATTAATAAATAACACTAATTTACATTAGAGATCTAAAGTAGTGAAATTTAAATAAAATGCACTACTTTTTAGTTGTCACATTTTTTCCTCATTTTTTGTTCCCCGGTTAATCATAATTCATTTAGCAATTTAATTGACTCTCCATCAATAGGAAAACTGCTAATATATTAATCTTATTAGGTTGGATAATATTACTTCCTCTATGCATTCATCTCTTTTTTACTTTGAGAAATTAATAAAAATATCCAAATTTTTTTATTTAGAAATTTTTTATGGTTGATATTTATTTGAACCTCATACTACTTCCTGTATGCATCAAATTCACTTTTTAAAAAAATTATAAAAAATTAAATAGGCACATACTTTAAAATAGATATAGAGCTATTCAAAAGTGACACCAACTCGAAAACTCGACCCGAATTCGAAAGTAAACTGATCCGAAAAGTGTTCTTTTTTAGGTTTACCTGTAACACCCCGGCCGAACGGACCACCGGTGACTACTCATGGAGACTGTAGACTAGCCCCACCGACCAACATAAGTCTTTCTAGCGCACTTTGGCCTCAGTCATGCGCACCAAGGAAAACTTCCCAGGCGGTCACCCATCCTAAGATTGCTCCCCACCAAGCACGCTTAACTGTGGAGTTCTTAGCAAGTGGACTCCCATGAAAAGAAGATGCACCTTGTTGATTTGAGTAGTCTATCAATCCCTTTTCAAGCTAAATCTGAGGTATCACATTATCGAACCAACATTACCCGACCCGAAGTTATACTTGAACCGGTTGAAAACCGAAAATGGGAAACTTAACCCGAGCTATAACCGATTTGTCTAACCGACACATAACCATTAACCGAGATTACTCGAACCTAATAATGATCGACCCGAGTCATATACGGCCCGAATCATGCTCGTAATCGAACTCGATCTGGCTAAGACCGACTTAACCCAAACGAACTTTTGATCGAATTGACATCAATGAATTTAAATAACTTAATAAATCAAACAAGTATGGTTTCAAAAACATCAAAATACAATCTATAAGTGAAGAAGGAGCGACTGCCAATTTTAAATGCCTACGAGATGGCCTTACACTAACACTTACTCTTACGGTTTGTCTAGTGAACCACTATCTATCTATTAACTATAAAAAGAGAGCAACTCTTTCTACTATTCATTTAAGATCTAATGAACAGTAAGTGTTTCTTTTGCTGCCATGTGGAATTGTAAGAACTCAGATTGTTCCACGAAGCCTAATTTTGCTGTACACTCCATCAGCCTAATTCTACTGTACACTCCATCTTTTCATTTCATTGTACCCCCAATTCTACCCCATTTCATTTCATCATCTTTCAGTTTCAATCTAACCCATTCCAACCCCTTTTCTTACTTCTCATTGTGATCTTCTACTTCAAAGCCTATTGTTCTTCAATGATTTTTGTATTTTTTTCCCATCTGAAAAAGTGTTTTAGGGTTTGTAATTGCTATTCTTCAATCTTATCTTCTACTTCAAAGCCTATTGTTCTTAAATGGCTTTTGTATTCTTTTTCCCAACTGAACCTGGTTTGAAGGTCGCGGATCCGGAGATTTCGAGCATCTTCAATCTTCAAGGGTTTAAGGTATTACTATTCATTTGTACGTACATTATTATTTTGTTTAGTAATTGATTGATTGATACAGTAAATTGTAAATTTGTGAGTTGAGGGTTCCTTACAATGGCTATGGTAGAAGAATCGCTATTCCCAATTCCTCTGTTAAATGATGAGCTATAAAATGAGGATATTTATCATTCTTCTAGGGCCTTACACAAGCTCTCAATATCAGTTTCAACAGCATTTGATACTTGAAAATAAAGAAGACTAAGCACAGAGAAAAGTTAGCTATGATTTGTGAGCACCAAGAAAACTTAGTTTACTACCCAAATAGTTTTTAGAGCTTATATTAATGAAAACTTATTGGTTCTGTTTCAATTTGTATTCCAACTCGTTAGCAAAAATGAAGTTTAGAAATTGTCTTAGCAGTAGCAAAAATGAAGATCAAGTCCTCATTTTGAATAGCAGCACTATAATTTAATGAAGATCAAGTCCTCATTTGGAAATTGCTACTCTTGTTGTGCCTCTAATTGCAATTATTGGTCACACTACAACACTAATTAAGCATTCTAGGAAGAGCCAATAGCCAAAAATATGACCTTTTGAGCTTTCTTTTGCTAATTATATTAACTGGGTCTTTTCAAGGCGTGTTTTTAGTGGCTTTTTTCATTTGGGAATTTATCAATTGGTAAATGTTCAAATTCATGTAGTTTTTGTTATGTGGGTGAATCAGGAGGTGTACCAGGTACTTAGTACTATTGAAAATTGTCCTAAGGTTGCTTTACAACTTACAAGAGTGGATCAGCAAAGGTTTGGGATTGGGTGGAACATATTTTCTTGTCTTTTGCTGCTATGATCTTCTTCTTTGGTATGAAGGATATCTTATTAGGCATCATTTAACGAAAGAAGATCTTGTCATAGCTATTAGGTATTACTATGTCCATTGGTGGAATGCAAGTTAATTTTTCATCTATTTCCATATTCTTGAATAATTATTATTGTTGTGAGTGTTGGATTAAATTTTTGATCGATTTGACTTGAATAATCAGACGTTTTGGACAATCAGTTTTAAGTATGAGTGTATTTGTCATGACAAAAGTTGCTACTGCAAAGATTTTAATTGATCAAAACAATAAATCTAGCATAGAATTGGAATCAATAATAGGTTAAATTGAAATTCAAAAAAAAAATAATAGGTTAAATTGAGCTAATAAGTGTATGTTGAATTTTTATATCCATCTCTATGTGGAAAAGCTTATTAATTTTTGTCCCACCGTAGCTGCTGGAAAACCATAGATATCGATGCTTTTCATTGATCTATGATAAAAGCTCATTTGATGTGATTGTTCATTTTTTTTTTTTTTGTTGTTTTGGTCCTAGATTTGTTGACTATAACACCTAAAGTTTGTTTTTGCTCTTTGCTTACTAATTCTTCTTCAGAGATTTATAAGAAATTTTAATTTATGTTGAAGATAAAATCCTGGATTTAGGGTTTTTGTAAAGTTCTTTATTGTTTTTGGATTTTTATATTAAATCATCTTTTTTTGTTTCTTTTATTTGAGTTGATTTGTTGGAAAGAAAAATCAGATTTGGGTATTTTATAAGACTACCATAGCGATTTGTTAATTTGGGTATTTTATGTGAGGGTACCTTATAAATTATAATGATTTGGGTATTTATGTGAGGACTTGTTACAAATTACAATGGGTATTTGAGTTGATTTGTTAATTTGGGTTTTTACGTTTAAGGTGATGGGTGGCAGAATCCGAAAGATCTTGGCGAAGCTTTAGGTGAGCTCAAGTTTTTCAATCTTAATTTGATGTAGACCTTGTAACGCTCATCACTGATGCTGTTAACATCCCCGTAATTGCAAGTAATGGGGCTGGTGCTGCAGAACACTTCTCAGAGGTGTTGCTTCTGCTGCTCTTGTTGTTGGAATATTCCATAGAAAAGAGGTACAATTAATCTAAACTTTTCAAGCTTTATAAAACAAATCAGGTTGAAAAGTTGTGTACTTTAATCTTCAACCTAACATGCTTCTTCCTCCCATCATCTTCCTACTTTAGCCTGCTACACTCGATCGCTTGCTTCAAGCGACATCACTCCCTTCATTTTCCTTGCTTTTCCGCTTTCCCTCTCATCACTCCTTTCTACATCGAAGTTTTCCTTAAAACATGAACAATAGTACATTACTCCGCCTAGAAATATAAAAGACAAAACATATCTTCTATTATAATTATTATGATTAGAAATAAAAAGTAATAAGATAAAATATAAAATAATTCAGTTCTATATGATCCTTGTATGATGACATCCCAAAGCATTACTTTGGAATTTGAAAACAAATTATAAGACTACTTATTGTTAAAAGACAAATAACAAAGCTCTCTAAATCATTCTGTTCTCCTAAATTTCACTTATTTGATGTGAACTTTGCCTTTTCCTAAAAAATCTGTTTTTTCTTAGAAATTTATGATTATGATGATTCATTTCTTTAGGATTTCAATTAAATCATGCTTAGAAAGTTATACCCAAATCTGTAGCAAATACACATGTTGAAGATGTATGAGTTTGAATTTTTGATACTACTGTGTTTTTTTATAGTTAAGTACATGTACGACCTGTTTGATAATCGATACTAACTGTTTGATAATCGGTACTAAAACAGTGAAATTGGTAATGAAAAGTTAATTAATATTGGTAGAATATCTCTTGACAAGTTTAATAGGCATGCTCATTCTTCCTTAACAATCTCATTTTCTTTACAAAATTACCATTTGAAAATGTGGTATGTGGTAAATTGAAAATCATGAAAAAATTTTGATTAAACTTTCATTTACTTGGAAATGACATGATATACATCATAAAAACTCACATTACAAATCATTTACATTCCCACCATTTAGTACTAATTACCAAACAGGCCGATAATGTATGTTTTTTGGGTGAGTTGGAAGTAGATAACCCAGATATACATTTATCATCCTCATGCCATAAAACTAATAATTGTTCTAGATCATTTTATAAGATGAGCAATTTCCCAAGGTCTCAAGATTTTCAATGCAATTATATTTTCAGGGGTTTATACAAATAATGGTTACCTTATGGTGTTCTGTAATGGAGGCCTTGATCAAATGAGTTCGTTAGCAAGTCTTTAATATTAACGATTTTAAGTAGAATTATACATTTATGCCTTGTTGCTTTCAATTTCTTATAATGTTGATCTTCATTTTTGATGAATTGGATTTTGGTAAAGATTGGATTTTGATGATACTGTTGAATGTTGAATTAGGGTTTCAGTTCCTCAATCTTCTTTTCCAATTTTTGGTTAGTGATCTTGTTTTGAAATACGATTATTCCATTTGAATCCTTTTCAATTAGTACAAATTATTCCATTTCAATCTGAGTGCCCGACTTTAGGACAATCATTGGAACTTTAGCGGACTTCAAACTTTTGCTTCCTGGATGAGAAGTTACCACCCATGAAGAACAATTTGTAGTTTTTTAGTCAAAATAAACGCAAGCAATTATATCAACCTCTATTTTTGATGAAAAGTTACCGCCCTTAAAGAACAATGTGTAGTTTAAGGTAATTTGTATCTCTGTTATTAAAATGCTTTATTTGTGTATGCTTTTAATGTTTCATTGCTTCAATATGTATTCTTTGAATTTACGCACAAGGTTGTGATTATCTCAGAGGTGAGTAATGATATGTTGCGAACAAAGCAAGGATATACTCTAAAAAGCTAGCAGTCCCAACCACCTTTTAATCATTGCTTTTTATTATTCTGTTTTGATTTTTTTTGTCATCTACGACTACAACTTGAATTTATCATGATTATTATTAGGTGGTTTAATGTTAATGACATTTGTGCGTATTGTTGTAAATGATGATTTATTTATGTTATTGTGATCACTAATAGCTCAATGCTCAGAGGATTCAATCTGATTTTATTGTTGAGTAGTTGATTGTGAAATTTTAGATTGTGACACATATATGAGTATCTGGATTGTTTGTTAATTAGTATTAGAATTTTTCGATCGTAATATTAGAATGGAGCTTGCTGGAATTAAAATTGTTTCTTTATGTATTACAAATGGTGAAGACTGATGTCTAATCTTTTATTTTACTTAATTATACTATACTAATCACAAGCTTTCTGTTTTTTTTGAATTAAAACTACGTATTGGTCTTGGCATTAAGTCACCTTTTGGTAGCAACGAGTGGTTGCTCATTTCGACTAAGTTGTATTCTATTCTGAGAGTCATTCCAAGTCATTATTTGGTTGCTCCTTGCTGACTAAATGATTAGCTATTGTTAAAGAACACAAAAATGTTAATTTTTAGTTGTCATTTTAGTATTTAAAGTTGTTTGTTCGTCAAAAACTAAATGACATAATGCAATTGACTCTTGATATTTATTTTGAAGGCATTATGATGTTTCATTGTTACAACATTTGTTTCCATTTTCCATGATGCGTTCTCTGTCGACTATTTTGTCCATATATTGTTTGTTCCTTCCCTTCAACAGACTTTGTGATAGAGCTTTACATGAGATTCTGTTAGATAGTACCAAACATTTGAAGGTTTGGATCAGCTATTCGAAGTTTGAAACTTCTGTTGAACATTCCAAAATATCTTTTGTAGTACAGATGTGTCAAAAAGTATCTTTCTCTGTTTTAAATTTGTTTCTTTTGCAATTTGTTGGCTCGTAGTGTGTTGGTCCACAGTGTGCGACATCTAAGTGAGGGTAAATGATGGTATTTTTGCGTGCAACATGTTATTTTTTTCTTGCTATTTGCTTTTATTTGTTCCAGAAAGAGGTCCAGTCTCTCTAAATATTATTACTTGCTTTTGTGTTATTCAAATTGTATTATTCAAAATATTGTTTTTACAATGTTATTGATGATAGTTTCATTTATGGTGGATGTAGTAAGCATAGGGTAAAGAGAATAATCAAGGTTCTTGCTATTAGTAACAAGCTGGCTGAGGATAAATACTCATGGAGGAAGTATGGGCTAAAGGATATTTAGGCTTCACCTTATCCTAGGTATACTCTTGCTCTGTTTGACACTTTCCTTCACTGCATTATATTAATGAACTCATTATAGTTTCCAATTCCTTAAAGTTTGGTTAACAATGTGAATCAAATTGCGAATTCTGGATTGATTTCTTCAATTCTATACATATAAAAAAGAGAGGATTTTTTTTATGACTATTCATTTTTGCATCTAAAGAATAGTTTGGTTTTTGGCTATTGACACGTGTTCTGGAAGGGAACTCAGATTGTTCCACGCCTTACCATTCAACTTTTCAATTCATCATCTTCAATCTACTCTACCCTTATTCATCAAAATTCCACGCCATTTCTTATCTCCTCTTTTTCAATCTTCAATTTGTTTTTGTCCTCTCTCATTTAGCCATTTTGTTCTCTCTCATTTTTTCCTTCTCTTCGCATGTTCTGTCGCCATTTCCAATTGGTTAGAACTAGAAGGGTTAATTTTTATGATTTTTGTGTAAGATCCACCATCAATTCTACTTTTGAAGGTTAAATTCATTTTTTAATTCTTATGATTTTTCATTCATCAACGTTTTGGGTTGATTTTTTTGATGCTTTTCTTTGATGTATGGTTTTTGGGCTGAAAAATTAGGAAGTATAGTAGTCATCAGGCATTGAGGAGTTTTAGCTCTCTTCTCAAAATCATTATGGTCTAAAACATATTATTAAATAGGTTTGTTGATTATTAGATTTGAATGAGCTGTATGTTAACTGCCTACAGAAATATACGGGACTTCTTTTCACAAGCAATGACAGGTTGGGGGAAGAGGTCTTATTAACGTACTTTATTGCACACTACCTAGATGCTTGAATATGGAAAATTCTATGTTTGCATCTTGTTTTCTAATGAACTACATTTTTCGGTTCTCTATATATTTGTGTTTTTGTGTATGTTATATATTAAAATCGTGAATAAGGCATGTGGAACTTTTAAACTGGTGATCCACCTCCACCTCTATTATGTATCAAAGTATCTGTTTGAAAGATTGAAACATTTCTATTTGGATTGTGATTCTGCTTATTGTGTTTGGTATGCCACTACTAGCATGGCTGATACAACTGTGTTCTTTTCTAAATACATTTTTCCCTTAATGAAGGCGAGTTATACACTTGGGGTTGAGAAGAAGGAGATGCATGGTAGATTAGGTCTTGGTCTTGGATGTGGTCCAGACCAAACAGGTGGCTTAGTGTCCAGTGTCCTGTGGAGGTTTTTTCACAATGGCGCTCACAGAGGAAGGGAAGCTTTGGACTTGGGGAGGTAGATTTTTGGTTTTCTTGAAACACTATTTGGACCTAATTTCACTTTCTTGCTTTTTTTTCCTGATCCATATGGTTCTCAATTTTTGTAAAATGGAATTATGTGAAATCTCCTAAAAGTTATTGCAATCATCTGTTACGACATCTTTGGTAAATGAGATTTGTCCTTTGTTTCTTGTACGTGTTAGACTTTTAGTTGAGATTTCACCATTATATGTTTCTTAAACTTTAGCCCTTAACGAAGAACACTGATTGTCATTATCATAGAGCAATTTGAGACAGGATTTAAGAGAGATGTAACATTAAACATCATTTTATATATATATATATATATATATATATATATATATATATATATATATATATATATATGGAAAAGAACAAAATGAAATGCAAGCCTCCATATATATATATATATATATATATATATATATATATATATATATATATATATATATATATATATATAGGAAGAAGTTCCAGTGAGAACCATCCTTATATGAGAACCGTGAGAACCAATCAGCCTTACAAAAAAGTGATACTTTTTAATAAAAAGGTGTTACTTATAGGAAAAAAGGTGTTATTGTATTTTATGATACTATTGGGCAAAAAAGTGTTACTTTAAGAAAAAAATTCTGAAAAAAACACAGAAAAAGGTGTTACTTGTTACATAAAAATGTGTTACTTTTCGAAAAAAACGTGTTACCTTATTTTTTTGAAAAAAATATTTTTTTTCTGAAAGTAACACATTTTATGCTAAAAAGTAACAACTTTTTTTTTAAACAAAAGTAACGTTTTTTTATTCAAAAGTAACACATTTTCTGTAAAAAAGTAACACATTTTTATCAAGACGATTGGTTCTCACGGTTCTCATATAAGCTTGGTTCTCACTGGAACTTGACCCTATATATATATATATATATATATATATATATATATATATATATATATATATATATATATATATATATATATATATATATATATATATATATATATATATATATATATATATATATATATATATATATGGAAAAGAACAAAATGAAATGCAAGCCTCCATATTATTTGTACCAATGTTATATTGTGAGATTACACTTTTTCTGTATTAAACTGACAGCCAATTCTAACCACGAGCTTCGAATGGGTGATAAAGTGGGTGGCTGGAAACCATGACTGATATCTAGCCTTGAAGATGTGCATTTGGTTCAAAGCGCGATCAAAGGTTCTAGAGGTGGATCGATGATGGAAATCGGACAGACAATAGTATTTTAGGTGTCGAAATTAAGAATTATGTTGTTGCTTCAGTACACAAAGATTTCATCTGTCTCATTGAACTTTTGTGTAAATACCTGTGACAGGGACCATATACATTTGTAGTTAGATTAGGGTTGTCTTCCTATACTTTTGGTAGTAGTCATGCACGTCAACTCAATTGGAACAATGTGACTTGATTTCGGCAACCTATTCTAATATGTATTTATGTTGATGGCAAAACAATTATGCATGAGTTGTCTCGGTCAAAAAATATTTTGGTGAAGGGGAAACATAAGGTTAGTGATGAACTGATGATGCTATCTATGAGTTGTCTTGTAAACATTGTTTTTACACAGCTTTTAGTGTTGCAACTTGCTAGCTATGAGTTGTTTATCAAACTTTGTAAATAACTTTCATCCAAATTTGTGTTTGTTAAAAGAAGGTTAATTTTATTTTTTATTAGTTACCTATTCAATTGATTTCAATTTACTCCATAATGGGGAGTTTTTTGATTGTGTTATTGCTAAATCAAAAACATGAAAACAATTGATTTAAAAGTTGATTTGCTATTCATCTAATGAATGACTTATAGTATTAGCTTACTGATAACTATAAGATACAAGTAGTACATTGCTATTCATCTAATGAATGACAATTTTTCCTTTAATGAGCTCCTTCCCTTCCACGTGGTGTTGGAGAAATGAGATCGTTACACAAAGAGACTTACAACTAATTTACGCGTTTTCATGCCTTACGGCTGAACATAATGTCTTCATTACGTTTTCATGCTTACTTTGATGCTTTGCCTATTTACCACCGATACATTTTCAACACTTAGATCTTTCACACTTTTGTAATACATTGACATTTTAATATTTTCATTTGTATTATTGTTAATAGTAGTATATAACATAACATTATAAAATTTGATAGTATAACTTGGGGGACCGAGTTTGAAGCAAAAACCTCTCTGTATATAGATATTGATCATTTTATTAATGAGAAGATGCTGATTGCTGACAAAGTCATAGTCAAACATATTGTAACCAAAATTTGGGATGCGGATTTTCTCCTCACTTATAGGTCATCATCAGCTATGGAGCTGATACTACTACATGCACATGAAATGGGAAAACAATTACGTGTAGTCATAGTCTACTCACTTTCGAAGCTTGGGGGTCAACTTTTGCTTCGCAGATTGATAGCCAGGGGCTTAAACTGTACATACACGCATATAAATGCCTTATCTGTTAAGGTGTACACGCTTTGCTCTTTGCCTACCTCAATTGCATCAGTTTAGATTCTATTGGTTAAGCTTTTCCATAACATAAAAATTCTATTGTACATCTTCTATATCAAATGGCACTTGCTTTTCCCGTGAGAGGGAGTGGCATACTTCATCAAAGAGAACGTAATTGTTTGGTAAAGTCATTTGTGTTGCAGCAACTTTAATTTGGTCCACATTAAGATTTTTTGTCTAACTCATTTTCTGGTTTTGAAGACTGTATTTTGGCCACATATGTTACATTTTGCTTTATACAATGTCAATATATCTACATTATGTTGTATGTTAACATGACGTTGATTGCTTGAATTTGCCTAATGTAATGGATATTGATTCATTTGGATTAGTATCTTGTTTTGCAATGAAGAAGTGCGGCTACCGAAATGTTTGAACTAATAGATGCGAAAACTATATTTTTTCAAGCGTCTAATTTATTTTTTTTTCATGAAACTCAAATAGCGCAAACTATTATAGTCCAATTAAAAGTGTAACTTGGGGGACCGCGTGCGTAGCACGCGGCCCCACAACTAGTAAAAATAAACCTGTGGAAGAATTAGTCATGCCCTAGCAATGCATGCCTCTTTTACCTAACATGACTGGATACCTGAACGACAATTATTAACCTAGGTGATATTTGTGTATGTCATCCAATGACTTTTCTAACTATTTAGAGATGTAATGCTTACTCGTATAAATGTCTATGAATGATAATGAATTTCTACTACTATGATTGTCTATGATTGTTTATGTATGTCTAATAATTATGAATGTCTACATAAATGTCTATCAATATTTTTGATCTTTTAACAATTGTTTATGTTCATAAATATTTTCTATTTATTTATTATTTATGAAAATTTTTAGTTTAATTATATAATTTCCAAATGTCTAAATGAACTAATATTCATTTTTTTACTTGTAACTTTATAGTTTAATTTTGTATTGATTTTAATAAAATGAAAATAAGACAGATCCTTACATTGCGTCTAAGTACTAAAGAAGCTAAAAATATGGTACAATAAACATAAAATACTAATTGGTAATAAAATAATTAAACAACAAATAATCAATTATTCAATTCCATCACATAAACCGAATATCTGATCTTAACGTATGAACCAGATCACATTCTTTACTATCAGAAAAAGCAAATGTTCTAATTTTGAAACCCCTTAAATTCATATTCCATTTTAAAAAACCCCTACTTTTACAATTCTATTTAATTATATACCAACAATTCTTGCTATAGAACGTCTATAGCGTAGACGGATAAATATGGGTCAACCCATTTTGGAAAATAAGTAACTGATTAGTGACCATCAGCCTTATTTTTAAATTTAAAATCATCAGATTGAGCTGTTGGAAAAGCCGTCTTTGCCATAAACAGTCTCTCGACCTTGTCTTTATATACTAATCAACCCTAGCTATATAGTAGAATGCCAACGAGTCACCAAAAAAGATTACCAATTTGGTGTTCCTCCTATAGTCCTATAGGAGCATCTCTTACTACCTACTACTACTATTTTGTTATTGAATTTTGCTAACCGACCATATTGTTCTTACTTGTTACTGATTTAAATCTTCTTCTAATAATAATTATTTAGTTAACTAATAAGTTGGCACACTATCTTTAGGCACAAGTTATGAGATACCAAATTAAATTAGCACAAGCCAATTACTAAACACACACGTTAAAATTCCAGTCATTATCTTATTAATTTTTTTTCATTAAAATATCACTAGTGCATCAAATATACGGATGTTTTTAGTGTCACTATGGACATCCGTATATTTGATGGTAATGATGAAATTTCAAGGAATTAATAAGATAATGATGTAAATTTCAGATTTGAGCTAAAGAGAAATTCAATTCTAATTAACATTTAAATAATATTGTAAATATGCGACTTATCATTATTAAGTTTCTTATGTGAAGTGAAATACGTGAAATAGTTTTTTAAAATTCTTTATTTTGCTTAAAATTTGTAAAACAAAAATAAAATTTTGAGTATTTATCTTTGCATTATATTTTTTACATGAATAGTTACAAAATATTAATGATCAAATATTTAATATTTAATTTCCCCCAATTTTGGATGAGTAGTTTAACTACAATTTTATGATAACTTCTAAGCACTTTTACAACTAAAACTCCACCATCCATTAAAGTTTGACTCAGTTATTTTATTAAATAAATATATGCAAAATACTTACAATTTAAAAATAAAAGCGTTGAATTCAAAAATATATATTAGGGGAAAATAATTAGGTTCACAACTATTAACTACAACCTTCTTCATAATTACGTTTACGAGTAGTAGAGATATAAAACTTGGGAGTCTTGCAGAAAAACACATTAGGAGAAGTTGACAAAAATATGGTTATGCAAATCTGTAAGATACGCCAAAATTGACCAAAATACTTCTATTTATTAGTAATTTCAGAAGATATTACATTATACCTGCTCCGTTTTGAAATACTCGCTATATTACGAGTTTTGGCATTATTTATTGTCTAGGGACCAACTTAACCAAAAACTTAACCTAATGGTTTAGATCTTGTTTAAATTGTCTACTCGCCTACTTTTACAATATTGATTTTTTATATTTTTTGATCACATGAATAATGTAATATATAAACAATCAAAATAATACATTGAATTACTTAAAGGAAAATTTTCACAAAATAATATCTAACTATCACCCGTTGACCAAAAATAATCCCAACTATTCTCATTTATTTATTGAAAACATATCCACCTCCCTTTTAACCGGCTGCAGCTTGTAACTTTTCCACTTTCTTCTTTCTTTTTTGATCAATAAATAAAGCGGGAGAGTAAATTTTGAACAATTAAGTAAAAAAAAAAGAAAAAAAAAGTGAAAATTACTTGTTCCAGATGGTAACAAGGGGGTGGGTATGTTTTCAACAAATTATAAGAATAGTTGGGATTATTAAAAAATAATTGATAGTTGGGATTAGTTTTGGCCAACGGGTGATAGTTGAGATTATTTTGAGCAAATTTTTCTTTATATAAAGAGTGAAGTGTAACGAGTATAATGGAACAGAGAAAGTAATTATTAAATGATTATTAAGTACTTGGTGTGACCAATAGCAGGTTGGCATGTTTATTAAGTATGGAAAACAGGATTTGGGCCACTGGTAGTTGGCCTAACACCTAACATGATTGGGGATTAATAGATAGAAGATGGATATAGCTAATAGCATGGAAGGAACATCATTCAAGGGTCTACAAAATGATTGCTACTTTTCAAACTTCACGTAATATATTTCTTGTTTCTTTTACTTGCTAATAAATATGTTCACATATTCAGTAACTCCTATAATTTTTACACATGGATATCAAATGTTCTTTCGTCCATTATCATTTAGAATTTAGGATCCGTTTAGTTGACATGGGTGTAAAATGTAAGATGTAGGATCTCGGTTTTTTTGTAGGTTCCTATCTTTGAAGACTCTTTTGGAGCCGGGGGATTCTTTTGACCGCCCTCTTCTTATGCGTATGAGACGCCGTCTATCTTTCCTCCCCAGACCCTGAACATAGATTGTCTATGAACGAGATACACTGGGTATGATGATGATGATCCGTTTAGTTAACAGTAATAATTGATGGTAATGATATTGATGTATAGTGTAAATTTTCAGCATATCTATCATTCATTTCCGTAATAATAAATGCTCGATCATCAAAAAGTTTTATTGTTCACAATTAATAGTTACCACCTAATTAATACTACATGTTCAAAAGTTAATGCGTTGGAATAAATTTTGTAAAGAAAATGAAATTATTGAATGAGAATAAACATGACCGTTAAATTTATCAAGAGATAATCCTACCAAAATTACATTACCATTTCCATCAGTTAATATCGATTACCAAACAGATTGTTAATAATTTAAGAGATTTTTTTTATTGAAGGTTATTCTATTTTCGAAATCTTAATAATTATAATTGGAAACAAGTGTTAACATGCAATTATGAAATACTATTTGCCTTGAATATTATATTGTCTTGCACCGGATATATAAAGAGAAAAAGAGATGTACACATGTAATTTAATATTGACCTTAAAAGGAGGAGAGATTTACAAAGCTAAGACAATCATTGATTTTTGGAACAAACACAAAGAACTCTAACTCAATCGATGTACGACTTTCTCGCGAACGAAATGTATTTTATCTAGTTTAAAGAATAAAAATATTTATTATTGTGAAATTGTAAATCTACCTCTTGTCAAAGGCTAAGGTGATGGTCAGTCGGAATATGTTGACCAATCGTCAAGTCAATTACCTGACCGATCAACCTCCCCATTATCTAAACCATCATCGTGTCAACCAACCACCTATTCAAAACCTAACTACCCACCTATCAAAATACTACCCACTGTTCCTATTCCGTATTAATTAATACGTCTCAGATTATACAAAAAGCTATTAAAAATAGATGCCCCAACCCATCA
The DNA here is from genome assembly GCA_019776075.1 of Amaranthus palmeri. Taxonomy (NCBI): domain Eukaryota; kingdom Viridiplantae; phylum Streptophyta; class Magnoliopsida; order Caryophyllales; family Amaranthaceae; genus Amaranthus; species Amaranthus palmeri. Next base: position 178,497 of record JAAKBH010000521.1, read on the forward strand.
ATAGAAAAAGAGTTACACTATTCTTCTCAAAGAATATTTACTCTCTAATCTTCTTCTTACCATTGTCACTACAAAAAAACACGGAGCTTTTCGACGGAAAAACACTAGTTTTTTCGACGGTTTTAAGCGTCGAAAAATATATTTTCGACGCTTGGTAAAGCGTCGAAAAAAATAAAGTCACAAATCTTCGACGCTTTTTTTTTGACGCTTATTTCCGTCTATAAAATGAATTTTTTCTACGCTTTTAACTGTGGAAAAAAAGATTTGGCGCATTAAAACCAAACTACTATTTCACCATTTTCGACGGTTTAAAGCGTAGAAAATGGTGAAATATTAGGCTCAATTCCATGCTACTGTTTTACCATTTTCGACGCTTTAAAGCGTAGAAAGTATTAAATATTTTCGACGTTTTAAAGCGTCGAAAATGGTGAAATATTAGGCTCAATTCCATGCTACTGTTTTACCATTTTCGACGCTTTTAAGCTTAGAAAATATTAAATATTTTCGACGGTTTAAAGCGTCGAAAATGGTGGAAAAATATTTTTCGACGCTTTAAAGCGTGGAAAATACTAAATGTATTAGCCTTTTAATATTTTATTTACGTTAGTATCTACAATTTGTTTACACGTTCAAACATAAGGTTCTTTATAATTCACCAATAATATAACGTAAAAAACACCAAATTAAAAATCAAGAAATAATTTAAACATCAAAAATATATCAAAATTGTATAAATACTAGAAATTCTAAAATAGTTTTAAAAGAATTTTATTCAAGAATAAAATTGTATAAATACTAATAGGTACAATAAATATTACAACAATTAGTTCTGCACTTAGGATGATTGATGATGCTAAGTTTATGGTTGACTTGCAATAATGTTGTACGTACAATGTCTTGCTTTCTCGATTCAATTGACGTCGTCATGCACCTTATGCTGACATTCCTGCATTCAAAAACAATATTTTGATAATTATATACTTTCTAACTCAATATATTACAATAATAGATCAATAACAAAACAATAACAACTTCTATGTTACAACTAAACAGAACCACAGCGCGACGAGACAACAAAACATAAAATTGTAGTGTACGTAGTACATAAAATTTTTAATCCTCTTTTTGTATAAATTAATAAGTAAATAATCAATAATGGCGAATCAATAAGTAAATAATCTTCAATCTCACCGGAGAGATATCTTTTTCAAGAAGCTGCTGGGTTTGGGAGGTCTTCGACACCTATGGTTATGGCTGCTGCTCCACCTTCGACTGTGGCTGCTGCTCCCTCAGGCGTGGTAGGGTTAAGTTGGGCATCTGTTTTGACTGGTAACGCTCCACTGTCAGGTATTTCTTCTTCTAGTTGTCCGTTGCCTGCTACTTCACTTGTGGTGCCTAATCTTAATGCTAGCACACCACTTGCACGTAAAATTGCTAAGATTAGAATGCTGCTATAGACTGTCGTGTGGGCCTTCCCAAGGTCTCCTTAGCAGTGGATGAAAATGGCTTTCGCCCTTTCAAGAAAGTATATCGTCCTAAACCAACTAAGGCTCAGGAACAACCAGTAGTTGTAGCAGTCCCTGAGCAAACCCCTCCTAATCCAGGTTCTACTCCTCCTCAGCCGCTTTCTCCTAAGAGTCCGCAACCAGCTTTGGGTTCCCCTTCCAGGGTACCAGGTTCTAATATGAAAAAGAGAGTAATGAAAAAGAGAGTAGAGTGTAGTTGAGCGAGTGAGTGGGTACCTATGCCAACTCTGAGCCCTGAGGTCTAAACTAAGAATATGTGTTCGTTATGGCTATTAAGTTGTACATAAACACATCATCTGAGTACAAAATCTTAAGCTAAAATCTTATTATGTTGTACATAAACACATCATCTGAGTACAAAATTCACAAGGAAATATTACAAAAGAAAATATTCCAAATAAACTCAATCTTAAGCACTGTGAATAAAACCCAATAATCAAGAATTTCAATCAAAATTCCTACTAATTTGAATCAAAATTACTATAATCAAGTACTGATGAATGGAGTCACCACAACATACAACATGTAGCTTCAGTTGCATAGGTGTGCTAACCTTATTAATTCACCAATTTGTTTCCTTAATTCCTATGTTTCTAATTGTGCCTTCTTGATTAATCAACATCATATTCATAGTAAACTTAAAGGAAAAATGAGAAATTTAGTAACTCACAGTGCTGCCTGCACAACATTTTACTTCAAGCTGTTGTTCATTGATTCCAAAAATGAGAAATTTAGTAACTCTACGCTCCCGGGTTGTTGAGCACACTACATGTTAAATGAAATTAATAAAAAACAAGCACATATACTTAATAAGAAAAAATTCATCAAAATACATAAAAGCCAATTGAAGTATAGAGAGAAAGAAAAAGGAAACAGCTCTTATACATAAAAGTCAAACTCATGTCTTCTTGTTATATATTCAGTTAATGATTTATAGTAGTTAGTACAAGAACATGTATAGAAAATATATTTGTATAAGCAAAGCTGATGAAAAGTTGACATCAAGCTTGTTGAATCAAACCAATTGATTTACTCATTAATATTTTTCTAGCCAATTGGTAAAGACTCAGACCAAAACATTCAAACACTATGAATAATGATTCATTAATTAGAGATTGAGTTCATAATCCATATTTTCTCCAAGTTTTAGCTTATATTATGATATATATGGCTAATGCTATGTACACTTCTCTTCTGTTTCGGTCTATCTCTTCTTTATTTTTTAGTTTGATCTGAAACCAGCAATATTTTCTATGTAAATTTTGTACAACTTCTATGATTCAAATTTCAAATTTTCAATTATAGGTTTCATATGCTGGTTTAAGAACTGTCTTCTGTTCAGAACCTTGCATTCTAAGTTGTGAGATATACTTCTAATTGGGATATTGTTGGTGCCTCTATATTGAGAATTAAAGAGCTATCAAAGTTTCAATCTTCAACATAAACAACAACACCAACATGTACACAACACCAACATACACAGCAGCACCAACTTCTATGATTCAAATTTCAAATTTTCAATTATAGGTTTCATATGCTGGTTTAAGAACTGTCTTCTGTTCAGAACCTTGCATTCTAAGTTGTGAGATATACTTCTAATTGGGATATTGTTGGTGCCTCTATATTGAGAATTAAAGAGCTATCAAAGTTTCAATCTTCAACATACACAACAACACCAACATGTACACAACACCAACATACACAGCAGCACCAACTTCTATGATTCAAATTTCAAATTTTCAATTATAGGTTTCATATGCTGGTTTAAGAACTGTCTTCTGTTCAGAACCTTGCATTCTAAGTTGTGAGATATACTTCTAATTGGGATATTGTTGGTGCCTCTATATTGAGAATTAAAGAGCTATCAAAGTTTCAATCTTCAACATACACAACAACACCAACATGTACACAACACCAACATACACAGCAGCACCAACTTCTATGATTCAAATTTCAAATTTTCAATTATAGGTTTCATATGCTGGTTTAAGAACTGTCTTCTGTTCAGAACCTTGCATTCTAAGTTGTGAGATATACTTCTAATTGGGATATTGTTGGTGCCTCTATATTGAGAATTAAAGAGCTATCAAAGTTTCAATCTTCAACATACACAACAACACCAACATGTACACAACACCAACATACACAGCAGCACCAACATACCAAAATCAGCTCAGTAATTGAACATGTACAGCAACAGCACACAACAATGAGACATTGAACATGCACATTAGCTAGCATCAAACACACAACATTGAACATACTGATTTTCACTGATTTTGCATGAACTTCAACATGCACAGCACTAGCATCAAACACACAACATTGAACATGTACAGCGGCAACATATAAAGACCATGTTCAATACAAAATTAAGACAACACAAACCATAAGCTAACCCAAAACAGTGTTCATAACATGTAAAAGTTTAAGGAGACTATGAGCAAAGCTACAGAAATTAAGGCAACATATAAAGTAACTAAGAGTGTAAATTACCTTATTAAATAACTAAGATTCAAGCACAGTTATTCAATCGCAAAACTCCTTGACTCCATTCATGAATTCAATAGAATCACGTTTGCCATACATCCAACTTCGATCCATCTATAATACATAAAAGTTAATAAAACATAGTGTTTTATAAAATGAATGTCAAATTACACAATGATCAAAGTTAATTAGAACACAATCGGTGATGATATATATCATATCACAAACAACACCACTTTGTCAAATCATCCTGCAACATCTAAGATCCATTCATGAATTTTTTTTGACATTCACATTAACAATAAGAGGAATCCAATTGCACAGTGTACAATAAGAGGAATAGGTGATGATATATAATACAATTTTTTATGAGTTCTTTGAACTCCATCTCATCAATTTTAAATTGTAATTTGTAAGATAAAAGAACCCTAACCTAATACTTTATATTAGGACTTAATAGGAATCAAAAAGCATATTCTCATAGTTATCTACAATTAGCTACAAATAACTAAGAATTTTCCAAATGAATGAAGACTATGTCGTGAAAATGAATGAAGGCTATTACACTTCCTATTCACTATCTTTAACCTTGATGACTCCTTCTTCTGGTTTTCCCTACACCTACATAAACACCCACAAACCCTAAATTAACATACTTCTTTAGCCCAGAAACCAAATTAGCAAGAAAAACGAGCAGAATATCAAACCCAAAATTAGAAACCCAAAATTAGTTGGAGTATTTTTACATACCCAAAAAATAAAATAGCAAGAAAAACAAGAATAAATACAAATATATCTAGAAAATCAAAACCAAAATCACTATAAAAACCCTAAATTTGACCTTAGAATTAAAAAGAAAATAAACTAACTTTTGGAGTCATGAAAACTTGAAAAGCATACGAATTGTTGATGTTATTCTCTGGAAATTTTCAAGAATAAGACATACATGATGTGAGAAACACGAAGATAGGTACTACACTATGTGAGGAAGATGAAGACTAAGACGAAGACGACGAAGAAGACGAAGATGATTCTGAGCCATACAAGCTTCAAACGGCGTGAGGAAGAAGACGAAGATGATAAGGAAGACGATTTTGATAAGGAAGACGAATAGGGTTTGCGTTTTTCTTAGGGTTTGCGTTTTTCTTAGGGTTTGCGTTTCTCTTGAGTAATGTGAGGAAGGACTACAATTTTCTAAGCTAGTTTTACTCTTTTTTTTTTAATAATTTTTGGACGCTTTTTTTGTTAAATTTCAACGCACTTAAGCGTCGAAAATAAAGCGTTGAAAATCTCCGTCTTTTTTTTAGACGCTTGTTCAAGCGTCTAAAATAAACCGTCTATAAACTCCATGTTTTTTTGTAGTGTGTTCTCGGTTTGGCTTAAGCATCAAAAGGGGTTTTTGGGAAATCAGCTCCTAGACTAGTCTTTGTTTGTGGTTGCGGGTTATTCAACCTGGAAGTTTTGGGTTACCGTTCATCTTTAGTCCCATCATACATTATATAGTTTCATTATCGAAACATATCTCAATGTGTTTGGTCTAGTAATGCTGAATTGGGTTGTAAGATATATAAATTGTACTAATATTATCTTAATAAACTAATTTGGCATTAGCAATAGAAAAAAATGAAGCTCAAAAAGATGTTTTGCAAAGCCACTTGGGTTTTGACACTACATTGGCGTCATTCTCAAAATGAAATTTAGGGTCCTTACGACCCAAATGTTGAAGCAAATATACTATTTCTTGTAAGAGTCCAAATGAAAAGATATTCTTGACGTCCAGCTGAAAATGAGTCATTTCTTATACAAAGAAGCGTAGGATAAGGCAAATAGTCGCAAGTTTCTTCACAACACAATATGTATCCCTACAATAGTTGGAAACCTATTGAACTACTCCATTCCATACTAGATGTGCTTTAAGTCTCTTAATTAAAAGAACAAATACAACTCTCTTCATGCGTATCATTAGATAGATTAGACTTAAGAGGTTAGTTTAGCTTGATATTTCCCTCCTTATGATATGCCTAAATATAGGCCCTCTTGTACTCTCATTTCAACCAATTTAATAATAATTAGTTGATTCTTGTTTTTCCTCCAAGAAAGGATTATCCTTCTGTATACTTTCTAATAGAGAAGCTTCTTCGTTCTTCTCAAGTTTATGTTACTGCCTTACATTGTATAGGTACAAGTCTTGTTTCCAATACCGTAAACCTTGCATTAATGCAATATTTCTATCAAATGTTATGGCCAAAAGAGTAGGCATGTATCAAAATTTCACCTCAAAACTTTTGCATTAACAATATTTTTCTACTCTTTTGCTCTTTTACTCTTCATGGCTTGACAAAATTGATAGCTTGATATTTTCTTTGAGCCTTGTAAACATGGTTAGCACCCAAAACCCACATAAATGACTCAAAAGTACTATCATTCCCATTTGGCTACAAATTGGACATGGAATACCGAAATGAAGTGAAACAACATAAAACGACCCTAAACCGCCTCTAAACGCCGCAATGGAGCATAAAAATGTAAGCGACTAGTGCAAATAATTGCACTTATACGGCATGATTTTTCTTTCGAAAATAAACAGAATCCAAAATTTTAACTTAAATTTTCATTCAGAATTTTTTAAAAAAATTGATTTTCATCAAATCCCTATTTTCTCATCCCAAAAACCAAATGGTGAAGAAAACCCTAAATTTGTCATTTAAAAATGAAAATCAACACTAAAAGAGATACAATCAAAATAAACAAAACGTAAACAAAAACATAAAGTAGACAATTGAAGACCTTAGGTCGTCATTAATGGCAAAAATTAGATTGAAGATGAGCTTCTTAGATTCAAAAAATTCATAAACCGAAGGATGAAGCAAACACAAAGAATAAACACAAATATATCCAGAAAATCAAAAAAAATTGACTTTAAAAACCGTAACCTTAGAATTGAAAAGAAAATTAACTAACTTTTGGAATCAAATGAACTCTTACCTTATTGTTTGATACTTGATTTCTAGAAAATGAGAGACAAGAGAATAAAATGGCAAAAAACAGTACAAAATGACGATCCATTTGCAGTACAAAGTATTAGGGAACTAAATAATATAATACAAATTACAATCGAGAATTTGTATAAACCCCTTTGTGTGATGACAAAAATGAGATTACAAGATGATTATAAAAGCAATAAACTAATGAAGATTATTGTGTAACAACAACTGTTACCCAGAAACTTGATACGAGTTGAAGGCGTGTGCTCACTATCCTTTTGTGATATTTCCCCCACAAAGGTACTTGAGTTTGATGTTTGGAAATTCACAACGAGATACAATCAACAACAATATACCTTTAGTACTCAAGGTATATTACTTAAGAACAATGTGTTTGGAAATTATGAGTATGGAATGCACAAACAAAAGTTTATTACTCTTTTGAGTGCACAAGACAAAACAAGAGGAAGCTTAAGAGATTTCAGAAAATTGGTGCAAGGAACTCATCCCCCAAGGCACCTATTTATACTCAAAGAGTATATGGAGGAGCCTCTTCATAATCATCACCCATAATGATCATATTGATGATCATGGGTATCAATGCAATTGAATGACATTAATCTTGGTCATTCATGAGCATTATAATCTCAGAATTAAAGCATAATCAAGAGAATCTAAGGCATTAATCACAAAGAAAACGCGAAGAAAAGCAACGACACCTATTCTGCCCCAGACCGCCGAGTCGGCGATGGGTCCTATAGAGGGACCGCCGACTCGGCTTTTGGTCTCTGACCAAAACCAATTTTTCTAGAGACCTAAAGCCGACTCGGTTATGGCTCTACCAGGGGGACCGCCGAGTCGGCTTTTAGCCACTGCCTAGGTCCCCCTTTTTCTTTGTTTAGAAATATCTTTAATGCCTATTGGACCTAGTATATTAATACGTTTTGTCCCACTACTTTTAGTAGCTTTAGTGTTGTAAACGGACTTAGTAATTTGATACGTATTGTCCCACTACCTTAGTAGTACTTGATGATTATAGTATTCAGGATTATTATACACTAACGGTCTGGTAGGTGGTAATAAAACGCAGTAATAGGAATGAAAAACTAGTGTAATTTTGGTTGAAAAATCTCTTGACTACTTTAATGGTCATGCTTGACAACCTTCAATCATCTCATTTTATTCATAAAATTCATTTCAATGCATTACCAATGGGAGAGGTGGTATTAGGTGGTAATGAAAATTTGTGAACAAAATTTTTTTTTTATGATCAAAATTTCATTACCATGGGAATGATATAAAAGTTTTAATGAAATTTTACATTATAAATCATTCCCATTACCACCATTTAGTACCACTAACCAAACGGGTCGTAAATGTTCAACAATCCTCCCCCATTTTGGGTATAATAAGCCTCTCATTTACCAAAACTCATAATACATTTCATGCATCAACGCTAATATCCCTGCGGATTGAATTAACGCCTAGTAAAACACACTTAACAAGTGATCGAGCCAGAATTGATTTCCATAAGGAATTGAATCAAATGACCCTTCCAACCACTTGAAGATGTAGTACACATAAAACAAATAACACAAAGTTATTAACTTGACACATTATAAGGCCGTTGTCCGTATCTTATTCATAAGTTTATCATAGTCATTATGCCAATCTTGACTACTTGAAGCGGCCACACTTCAAACTTATATAGGTAGGTTCTCAGTACGTATAAAACATATCCCCGTGACGTGGATATAACACCAAGAGCTCTTCAACCCTTGATCTTGAGAACTTCCAAGACGACTACCTTATTCTATCACGGTACAAAGCAACAATGGGTCATACAACGAGTTGCTTTAACAAAAATCAAGAGGACTTTACCACATTGAATTCAGACACGATGTTACTCATGCGTGAATTGGGCTTTCCCAAATGATTTTACTGACATAAACCGATCTCAACTGAGGATTTCTCAATTGAGTCTCTATTCATGGCTTTCGTAAACGAATCCACCACATTGAACTTAGTGTTCACATAGTCAAAAGTTATGACCCCATTAATGATAAGTCCTTGCACTAGGCTATGCCTAAGAGCAATATGACGAGACTTACCATTATATACTTGACTATAAGCTCTACCTAAAGCCGTCATGCAATCTGCATGGATTGCCACCGGTGAAATTGGCTTAGGTAACAAAGGTATCTCAAACATGAGATTTCTCAACCACTCTGCTTCACTAGCTGCTGAAGCAAGAGCAATAAACTCAGCTGACATCGTAGAGTCGGCTATACATGTTTGTTTCTTAGAGGACCAAGAAACGGCACCTCCTCCATAAACAAACACCCATCCACTAGTAGAAGAGTTATCCTCTTCATTAGTGATCCAACTAGCATCGGAATAACCTTCTAGAATAGGAGGTTCACCGCTATACGCAATACCATAATCCTTGGTACGCAACAAGTATCTTAATACTCTCCTTATCGCCATCCAATGATGGGGACCTGGGTTACTAGTAAATCTACTAAGTTTACCCACCGCAAATGCTATGTCAGGCCTTGTACTAGTCATAGCATACATCAAAGATCCTATGACCTTTGAATACTCCAATTGTGAAATTGGTTGACCGGTATGTTTTGCAAATTTCATACCTGGTTCCATGGGAGTAGAGACCGGCGCTCAAGCAAGCATATTAAACCGTTTAAGTATCTTCTCAACATAGTGAGTCTGACTTAACTTAATACGGTTCCCTTGCCTTATGATCTTAATGCCTAAGATCACATCAGCCTCCCCCATATTCTTCATCTGAAAGGATCTAGACAAAAAATCTTTTGTCTCTTGGACTTGTGCTTTACAAGTACCAAAGATAAGCATGTCATCGACATATAAGCAAATGATAACACCATTACCATGGCTATCAAACTTTCTATATACACACTTATCAGCTTGATTCAACTTGAATCCAAAAGACAATATGGTTTCATCAAATTTTTGATGCCATTGCTTAGGTGCTTGTTTAAGTCCATATAAGGACTTCACAAGTTTACACACCTTTTGCTCTTGTCCTTTCAAAACAAACCCTTCGGGTTGTTTCATATAAACTTCCTCATCTAACTCCCCATATAGAAATGCGGTTTTAACATCCATTTGATGTATTTCTAGATGATAGACCGTAGCTAACGCTACCAATAACTGAATAGTGGTTATTCTTTCAACCGGTGCATATGTATCGAAATGATCGATACCGTGCTTTTGTCTAAAGCCTTGAGCCACTAAGTGGGCTTTGAACTTATCAATAGTACCATCGATTTTCATTTTCTTTCTGAAAATCCACTTGCAACCGATTGGTTTACAAGTAGGAGGAAGATCCACTAACACCCAAGTGTTATTTCCCTTGATGGATTGCATCTCATCATCAATAGCCTCCTTCTAAAAGGCGCTATCATGTGATGCCATAGCATCGCTATAAGTCAATGGGTCACCTTCCACATTATATAAATATGGAACGCTAGAAGATACTTCACTTTTATCACCTTCAACCAAGTATACTTGGAAATCCGGTCCAAAGCTTTTCGCTTTCCGTTGTCTCTTACTCCGTTTAGGAATAGGATCAACCAAATCTAGTTCATGTATTTGTTGAACTTCATCAACATCTAGAAGTGAACTTTGTTGACTATCAACAACACTTTCATTGGTACAACTTTGTAGATTTCTTTGTCTACTCAATGATGAAAATCTATTTTCATCAAAAATCACATCTCTCGACTCTATAATCGAATGAATCGATATATAGTCATTTTTTTCTATAAGATAGAACCTATAGGTTTTGCTATGAATAGCATAGCTTATAAAGATGCATTCAAGACCTCGTTCACCGAGTTTCTTTTTCTTGTTACCGGGCACTCTTACAATGGCCTTACAACCCCAAACCTTAAGATAGCTTAAGTTTGGTTTCTTTTTGTACCAAAGTTCATAAGGAGTTTCCTTATTCGTTCTCATTGGAACTCGGTTAAGAATGTGATAAGCCGTCAACACTGCTTCACCCCAAAATCCATCACTCAAACCCGAGTAGGATAACATGGAATTAACCATCTCTTGTAGAGTACGGTTTTTCCTCTCCGCCACACCATTTGATTGTGGTGCATAACCGGCGGTTGTTTCATGTATTATACCCATTGAGTTAAAGTAGTTAGGATCATAATATTCACCTCCTTTATCGGTTCTTAACCTTTTAAGTTTACTACCAATTTGTAATTCAACTTCATTTTTGTAAATCTTAAAATGGTCAAGAGCTTCATCTTTTGTATGTAAAAGGTATACATAACAAAACTTTGAGAAATCATCGATAAAAGTTATAACATACTTTTTATTTCCCAAAGACGGTGTACTATGAAAATCACAAAGATCACTATGGATTAACTCCAATATTTCGGTTTTTCTTTCAACACTTTAAAAAGGTGTTCTAGTGATCTTATTTAGCATGCACGTTTTGCAATTCTTAGAAATTTTAACACACATAGGAATTAAATCATGCTTAGACATAAAAGAAATTTTTTATCAAAATTCACATGTCCTAGTCTAACATGCCACAAATAATGTAAATCATCATTTTCATTCATAGTTCAAACATTACAAATAGCATCCTTATTTAAATCTAAAGACAATTTAAATAAACTATTACATAAATAAGCACACCCAATAAACAAATTATTTTTCGAGATAATACACCTATCGGCTTCAAAATAGGACCCGAGACTAAGTTTCTACCTATTTCGGGTGTAAAATACACATCTCTTAAAACTAAGATATTTCCCGAAGTAAACAATATAACTCAACTTGTCCTTTGCCTTGGACCTTGATAGGCGCATTGTTTCCCATGTAGAGATGCTCTCCATCAACAACCTTGTTAAAAATTGTGTAGAATTGCATACATGCCTCGATGCCCCCGAATCGATCCACCAAGACAAAGAATCATCCTGCAAAGCACTAATATTAGTATTCATAGATGAAAAACTCATATTAGAATTTTCATTCAAAATTGAAAGATTCCCTTGAGTGGATGGTCTTTTGCTTGTAGAAGCTTGACCACTCCGTCCCATTTGCCTTCTTTTGCTTGTTCTTTAGAACAAAGCAATTCTTCCTTCGGTGCCCGGGTTTACCACACTCCCAACATACCTTTTCGGTATTGGGAATAGTAGCCTTGCCCTTAGAAGAGTCATTTCTCTTCCTCTTATCTCCGGGACGAGATTGTGGTTTCCCTTCCCCAACCATATTGATTGTTGCAACATTAGGATTATCATCCTTCCGGTTCTCATGAACCCGAATGCTAGACTCGACAATTATATGTTGTCCAAGATCGGAGAGTGTAATCTCCTTTCTTTTATGCTTAAGAGCATGTCTAACATCCCTCCAAGAGGGAGGCAATTTGTCTATTATACTTGAAACAAGGAACACTTCATCTATTTCAATTTTGTGTAATTTAAGGTTAGAATGCATTCTTTGCAACTCATGAAATTGATCTATAATAGGGTGATCTTAACCATTTTATAAGAATTAAAATTACTTACTAGCAATTTCTTGGAGCTAGCATCCTCCGCCATATACTTATTTTCAAACGCATCCCACAACTCCTTTGCGGATTCTTGGTATTGATAGATGTCAAATAAAGCATCTTGCATACCATTGAGGATGTGTCCCCGACAAATAAAGTCATCGTTGTCCCATTTGGACCTCTTACGATTTTGTTCAAGGACCTCCGCTTTCGGATCATTGGCCTTAGGAGCATCCGGCTTAGGTGAGCTTATCACATAAGCCACATTCAAGGTAGTGAGCATAAACATCATCTTCTTTTGCCAACGTCTAAAGTCGACGCCGACAAATTTCTCTAACTTGGCAAAGTTAGAGGTGAAATCCTTCATAGTTGCCATCGATGAAGAGATAGATATCACAAAAGATTATTAGGGAACTAAATAATATAATACAAATTACAATCGGGAATTTGTATAAACCCCTTTGTGTGATGACAAAAATGAGATTATTGTGTAACAACAACTGTTACCCGGAAACTTGATACGAGTTGAAGGTGTGTGCTCACTATCCTTTTGTGATATTTCCCCCACAAAGGTACTTCAGTTTAATGTATGGAAATTCACAACGAGATACAATCAACAATAATATACCTTTAGTACTCAAGGTATATTACTTAAGAACAATGTGTTTGGAAATTATGAGTATGGAATGCACAAACAAATGTTAATTACTCTTTTGAGTGCACAAGACAAAACAAGAGGAAGCTTAAGAGATTTCAGAAAATTGGTGCAAGGAACTCATCCCCCAAGGCACCTATTTATACTCAAAGAGTATATGGAGGAGCCTCTTCATAATCATCACCCATAATGATCATATTGATGATCATGGGTATCAATGCAATTGAATGACATTAATCTTGGTCATTCATGAGCATTATAATCTCAGAATTAAGGCATAATCAAGAGAATCTAAGGCATTAATCACAAAGAAAACGGGAAGAAAAGCAACGGCACTATTCTGCCCCAGACCGCCGAGTCGGCGATGGGTCCTATAGAGGGACCGCCGACTCGACTTTTGGTCTCTGACCAAAACCAATTTTTCCAGAGGCCTAAAGCCGACTCGGCTATGGCTCTACCAGGGGGACCGCCGAGTCGGCTTTTAGCCACTGCCTAGGTCCCCCTTTTTCTTTGTTTAGAAATATCTTTAATGCCTATTGGACCTAGTATATTAATACGTTTTGTCCCACTACTTTTAGTAGCTTTAGTGATGTTAACGAACTTAGTAATTTGATACGTATTGTCCCACTACCTTAGTAGTACTTGATGATTATAGTATTCAGGATTATTATACACTAAATGTTCATCACAAAGAAGAGAAAGAACAAAAATATGAAGAGGAAGAGGAAGAGGAAGAGGAAGAGGAAAAGGAAAAGGAAAAGGAAAAGGAAAATGGACAAGAAATCAGATTATTGGGTCAAAGCATGAGGAAAGTGAAAAGGAGGAGTAAAATCAGAAGGGTAAAGAAAGTGAAACACTGAAATCACTGTTCATATAGCCATTGTGATTAGTAAAACATCCTTGCCCTCTTTATATAGTTTATAGATTATAGATATATATATGGTGATGGATTGTGTCATAATAACTTTTAATTTTCGACGTTGCTAAGGTGCTTCATCCTTTATAACTATTCCTTAAAATTATCGACTGCTTTTAGTCATGTATATATGTATTTTTTTTTACGTGAATGGTTTTTTGTGGAATTATTTAAAGGTCGTCAAAATTTATGTTTATCACAAATGCACTTTTATATATCAACCTTTGCTGACTATGATTATTTCTTGTTCCTTAATAACATTGTCATTGGGAGGTTATAAACCAATTGATTTCAAAGCTATGAAAGAGGAGTGTCTATGAGAGATTCTACCTATGCAATTTATTATTCTAAAGAAGAATATTACATGAGGTTTGATTGCTTTCTCATCCATCCTGATTTTGTGTTTAGTTTAAACAAACACAAAACTTGAAAATAGCATAATTCCTTAAGGAAAGATAAAGGCAAGAATCATTCAACTTAACCTCCTGGGCAGATGGGGATATATTAAATTTTTGAAGAAAGTTTTCCATTCTTTAGCCTTATCGGGATTTTAACTAAGTCTAAAACTCTTTCTTAGGGTTATGTTTTGACATATGTTGTTTTTTTTATATTTGTTTATCGAATCATCAATTAGGGTATATTTCTTTTGTTTGATTGATTTTATGTTAGTTTGGATTGGACTATGACTATTGTTTATTGTGTCCTTGTTGATTTTTGCATATTTGCGTTTTTCATTTTGTATTTTGAATTCTTTTAAGATATGTGAACATTTAAAGTCAAATAATTTTACTAAACTACAATGGTGTTGTTTTAGGTGGTAAGATAAACATTGGCGAATAGTGAAAACATATCAAGATCATACATTTTATAAAAGTGCTTTAAGGACTACTTTGTTGCTCTTAGTAAATCTTTGCTATTACTTTTGCTTTATGTTGCTTTCATTGTTATTATTCATGTTTGTGGTTAGTTCATAAATTGTGATTTAAGTTGTAATGATTGGTTATAGTGTGGACTTGTGGTATATAAAGCTAAATTGAATTTACTTTCGCTGGTTGGGATTTCGTTGCTCTTTGCAAGTGCAAAGGTGCGTCAAAATATGTTCACAGAGAATGCTTGGAAACTCAATTTATTTAGTTAAATCAGCTTTAGCTTTCCAATTTCACATTTGATGTTCAATAATGATTTGCATGTCGAATAACTACATAGGTATATCCTATATGAACTACTATGTACAAAAGTCTAGATTGTATAAGGGAAAGATGCACTTTTAAGAGAAATTTATCTTCGGACTACTATTTGTTAGAAGTTAGAACCGTTGGATTAGTGGATCCTTGCTTTAGGCTATACTCGTGTTTAGACCTGGGAAAATGGTCGGTTGGTCGGGTTATGGGTCGGGTCACTTTCGGTCGGGTCATTTTCGGGTCGGGTCATTCTCGGATCGGGTCATTTTCGAATCGGGTCACTCTCGGTTCCGGGTTGGTCGGGTTGACCCAACGGGTTATGACTTATGAAATTTTAAAAAAAATGATTTTCTCATATTTTATTATTTATGAAGCTTTTTTAATAAAAAAAACTATTTCTCATCCCTATGACATTAATCCACATATCAATTAACATGGTATTAAAGCCTTATATGTGATTGAATTCAAGTTATAAGAAATCAGTAATAACGACGATCGTTGTCTAAACTTTAAATCTCTATGTATAGTTCAAAACGTCCTTTGACTGATTTAACAAGATATATCGATTGGCAAAACTCATTTGACTGATTTAAATGTGTAAAACGTTCTTATAAATTATATCGATTTGCTTACTGAAATGTAGAAGAACAAAAAACTCATTTGACTGATTTAACAAGATATATGTATTCAATTAAGATGATTATAACGTCCTTTTTTTAAACAATAATAATTACGATGGATAAAAAGATGTTAATTGCGTATTTTTTAAGATTATTAATGAGTTTTAAGGTTAAAATGATATAGTCAATATGTTTAGATAAGGTGAAAACAAAAATTTTATTTGAAATGAATTCTAACATTGAGATTACTCTAAAAATTGACATTAGACCTGTCAAAACGGGTCAGTCGGGTCGGTTGCCGGTCAGGTAATTTTCGGTCGGGTAATTATCGGGTCGGTCATGTTTCGGCTTAAGTCTCTTTCGGATCGGTCGGGTTCGGGGTTTTACGGGTCGGGTCCCGGGTCCATTTTCGGGTCGGATCAAATTTTCCCAGGTCTACTCGTGTTACATGGAAGCTTTTCCTTGTTACCAATCTTCTTTTTTCACTATGAACATGAAATTTTGGCTTAACACTTTTGTGGGAGTATTCTCAACTTATTAGGGTAATTAAAGAACATTGTTGCTTGTGTTGAATATCAAAATATTTAAGGTCGTTAGATTTAATTAGTTTGTTGGTAGATTAAAATGTATATTTATGAGAGTTTGTTTTTCTAGATAGAATTTGTTTTGGCCCTTTTTGCTTCTTCATGTTTTTTCTTTTCTTTTAGGGCATTTTTTTGACAATTCAGTTTTTATTGCAGGAATCATTAACACTTTATCAAGCTCATAGTCATTTGCCAACTTGATCAAGTTTTCCTGTCCTGATTTAGATCACTTAACATGATTCTAGTAATTTTTTTGGAAGGAAAAGAGATCACATTTTATTTAAGAAACAAAACATATTTTTTAATGCATTTAATGTTTATAACTTACTAGATAGTGCATTTCAAAATCAAATTTAACACAAAATATTTAAAATTACTTTATAAAAGTTCAAATGGAAAAAATAGTTTTTGTCATAAAAAATATAATTGATTTATATAAAAATAGTCATAATCTGAATCATATTAGAATTAAACATTGCATTATTTAAGTAACCAATTGTATAAATAATAAAAAATCCGAATAAAAGTATATTATGTATTTACCATCTCCAAATATCCAATATACCAAATAATACTCATTTAATAAATAGAATAATAAAGATTTTAAAAATAATTGAAAAAAAAAACATATAATATATATGATTTTCTGATACATTACATTATATGAGTAATAAAGTCAAAGTTAAAATATAGTCATAAAAGCGATGACATCATAATTAAGTGTTGGAGGGAAAATTTTTATTGAGGTTGTGACACGTAAGTGATTTTAAATAGTGATGATGTCAGCAGTGTTTTGTTTTAGTAATCATCCTATCTACTAAAGCAGCAATGGAATATTACACGTGGCAATACCACAGCATTTTTCTTCCCGCTCAATCCCTCATTAAAGTATATCTGTTTTGGTCACTTACTCAATTATCTACTAAATCAATAATTATTAACCAGACAATATCTCAATTACATTCTGCATTAATTTAGCCAGTCAATATTTCAGTTATATTCTACATAATGGTCAATATATTAAATTATAGGCTACATTAATTTAATCAGTCCAAATTTGTATTGTTTCCAAAATTAATTCTGTGTCCAAAGTAATTTCTGTCCCCAAAGTTAATGAAAACGGAAACAATTTAAATTTAACTAGCCAAAACTAGAGAAGAATATTATGATTTCAGATTGATTTCGGATTTAAACCAGTCGTATATTATAATAATTGATCTAAAATGGAAACAATTTAAATTGGGTATACAATTTTAACAGAATAACAACATTATTGGAGAAATTTAACTTCTCAACCTGCGGTACTATATTTCACATATCAATTTGAATCACCTAAGTATGGAAACATATTATTGGAAACATATTAAATTCTACCATTATATTGGAAACATATTAAATTCTTCCATTATATTGGAAACAGAATAACAGCATTATTGGAGAATAACAGCCGTATATTAAGATCACATTTCTAGCAAATTAAATTCGAATTCAACCATTATATTTTACCTTTTAATTAAATTCGAATTCTGAAATACCACCTATTAAAGGTAAATGGGTCAAAAATATATCCAAAAATAATTGATTTAAAATGGAAACAAATTAAATAGGGTATACAAATTAAACAGAATAACAGCATTGTTATAGGCTGACTACTATATAAATGCCACAAAATGTTTTTGAACTTGCAATTCCATCCCTTCACCGTCTCTCGAAATCTCCATTGCAACATATATATAGGCCATGGCACACGGTAAGTTTCATCTTCTAAAGGAAATTGTCGAAGATACTGGTTTTGGGAAGATCAAAGTTCGAGTGATTTACTTGTGGAAAGAAAATGAATCCGATGTTCTACATATGATATTAATGGACAAAGATGTAAGTTTTTTATGTTTTTTGTTTGAATTACAATATGAATTTTTATGGATTGGCTTATATCATTATAAATAATCTAAAATAAATTGTTATACTTTCGCAGACTACAACTATCAAGGCAACAATAAAATATAATTATGACAAACATGCTCCAAAGGTAAAAGAGGGCGAGTTTTACTTCATACAACGTTTTTCGGTCTACCAAAATGATGCTGATTACAAAGTTACCAATCACAATTACAAAATTTTTTTCCGTGCAACAACAGCAATCACAATTATCGAAGATAATGATTTTCCTACTTCATGCTTAAACTTTGTTGATTTTGACAAGTTGAAATCACCATCATATGATTTAACACTTCTTTGTGGTAAGTAAAAAGTTTAAGTTTTAATAAAAATAACAGATGTATAATTTCCTACTTTTTGTGGTAAGTAAAAAGAAACCAAATATTAAAGTTTAAACATTTTTATAAAATAACAGATGTGATTGGCCAAGTAGTTGGATTTAGCGATGTGGATATGCAATCTCACAAAAAAACACTAACTCTGGACTTGTGTGATGAAAAGTAAGTTTTCACATTTTTTGTAAAATTTTAATTTAGTTAGTTTGTCTAAATATAAATATTTTACAGGGACAATCACATGACATGCAAACTTTGGGAGGGGTATGTTGAACAAATGTATAATTTCATCTCTAATCACAAAACAAATGATGCAATTATCATTGTTTTACAATTCGCCAAGGCAAAAAATTGGCAAGAAAATATAACACTAAGCAATACAATGTATGCATCAAGGTTATTTGTTAACCCTGATATCCCAGAAGTAAAGGATTTCGTGAAAAGGTAAAATTATAAAAAAAATTTTGGACATAATGATTATTGTATTTTTTTGATTATTGTTATTATTTTAAACCAATTTATCAAGACATAATGATTATTGTATTTTATTTAACTCATAGATTTACAACTATAAAAGGAGACTGTTCTATAGAACTAACTGAAACTCCAAAAGACGAGTCACAATCTCTAGAACACATTTTCCTTGAAAATCCTAACGTTGTTAATTTGAGAGACTTACCTTCCATCAAAGAGGTATATAATTATTTGTAAGTTTTTCAAATTATTCTTTTGGTATTAATTACAAACTTTTTTATTTTTCCTTAGAACACATTTTCAAATTTTTACGTTTTAGATTTAGTTCATACATTCATTAAAGCAATTAATTTGGTATTAACTACAAACTTTTTTATTTTTCCTTAGATTGGGGATCTTATATCATATCCTGATGAATTATCCTACTTCATAAAAAAAAGTATATATTTCTAATCCGGGTCAACAAAAAATTCAATATTGATAGAGGAGTTCGTTCATATACCGTGTACAAAATGACAGATGATAAAGATATGATTGAAGGATTCAGCCAAAACCCAAAGGTATACTGCTGAACTTAAGTGTAAAATAAAATAAATTTTGAAATGTATAGTATAACTTAATTTGTTTCGTTACAGATTCTAGGTGATGTAACTGATGATAAGTATGAATACACTCTTTGTGATAATAGTAAGGTATGACACAAATCAAACTTATTATTTTTATCAAGAATTCAGTTTAAATTTGATTAGGTTTATCTAAACAATTCATTATAGACTGCAGATATTGCTGGATGCGAACATACAACTTCTGAATTTACTTTTTCTGAGAAGGTAGATATTTAATTGAAAATAATACTAATAAAAATATAATTGTAATTAATGTGTAAAACGTTTTTAATTAATATTATAGGAATCTGAATCGGTCATGGATGATAGCTCATCAATTACACCGTCAAAACGAAGTTATGAAATCATGTCATCAAGTGGAGAAGGAGAACATTCAACCAGTAAGACAATCAACAAAGAGAAATAGTTGTAGTAACACAAGGACGACTTTGTTTAGTTTGATCTTCAGTTTAAATTCTAATAATTTTGGTGTTATTAATATTATGTGGTCTTATAAGTCATATTAGAAATCATTAGTTGTTTTTGTTAGACTGTTATTGAGATTAATTATATAATAAACTATCTACTTCAAAATAAGTATAAAACTTCCAAAAAAATTACGATTGGAATTTCCATTGCTTAACAGTTTTATAATGTAATGCAGATTATATATATATATATATATATATATATATATATATATATATATATATATATATATATATATATATATATATATATATATATATATATATATATATATATATATATATATATATATATATATATAAAGATCCTTAGAGTGGTAGATGAAGCATGGAAGATTAGTGTCAAAGGGGGTGGGCTCCAGAGGCTCTGGTATAAAATGAAAAATGTGAAACACAGGTTGAAACAGCTTCATAACAAAGAGTTTGCGGATATTCACAGGAAAATCACTCAATGGGAGACCTCTCTTCAGGAAATTCAAACTAGGCTACAGGTAAACCCCACTAATGAAGATCTTTACCACCAGGAGAAAGAAGCTTCCTCCCTTGTTCGTAAATGGAGGAAAATTGAGGACAAAGCTCTTCATCAGAAAGCCAGAATTAATTGGATAAAGCATGGAGATGATAACACCGCCTTTTTTCATGCAGCAATTAAAGAAAGAATCTCGTCCAACAGTATCCATGAGCTCAAAGATAAGAATGATATGTGGATCTCCAAAGCCGATGATATTCAAAGAGAGATATTCCAATTCTATCATGATCTGCAGGGCACTGCTAACAACAATCTTGAAGTGATAGACAGAAGGGTTATGAGAGAGGGTCCTCAAGTGAGCAACTGGAACTGTCAAGAGCTCATAAAGGACATCGATGAGGGTGAGATCAGGGACGCTCTGTTTGGGATGAATGATAATAAAGCTCCAGGTATTGATGGGTTTAATGCTTGTTTCTTCAAGAAAGCATGGAATATCATCAAAGATGACTTCATCAGTGCCATCAAAGACTTCTTCAACAGCAACTCCCTTTTTCCTCCTCTAAACTGCACCTCGGTTACTTTGATCCCTAAAATAACCAACGCTAATAAAGTGAGTGACTTCAAACCTATTGCCTGTTGCACTGTTATCTACAAGGTTATCTCAAGGATACTTGCAGGTAGACTCCAGAAGGTGATGGGTGAGATTATTGACCAAGCACAATCAGGGTTTATCCCAGGTCGTAAGATGGCAGATAACATCCTTCTTGCAGCTGAGCTCATTAAAGGTTATAACAGGAAAAATAACAGCCCCAGATGCATGATCAAAATGGACCTGCGCAAAGCGTATGACTCCATCAGCTGGGAGTTTTTGTTCTCGGTTATGGGTGAGATGGGCTTCCCTCCTAGATTTGTGGATTGGATCAAAACCTGTGTGTCCACTGTTTCTTTCTCCATCCTTGTCAATGGGGTCCCCATGAAGCCTTTCCCTGCTAGAAAAGGCCTTCGTCAAGGTGATCCGATTTCTCCGTATTTGTTTGCCATTGCTATGGATTACCTCTCCAGACTCATGCAGAAGCGGGTTTCTTCTTCTTCCTTCCGGTATCATCCCAGATGCAGGCTTACTCGTACTACTCACCTCCTCTTTGCAGATGATCTCCTTTTATTCTGCAGAGCAGATATTCCTTCTGTTCAAAGCTTGATGGCTACTTTCCACACCTTTTCGAGAGCTTCGGGCCTAGAGGCTAATAATAACAAGAGTAATGTTTATATGTCAGGAGTGGATGCGCAGAGTAAAGAGAACATTCTGGTTCATCTTCAGATGATGGAGGGATCTTTCCCCTTCAAATATCTTGGGGTTCCCTTACATTCCAAAAAATTGAACTCCCGGGAGTGCAGGCCTCTTGTTGACAAAATTGTGGGGCGCATTGGCTATTGGTCTTCTAGACTCCTCTCTTATGCAGGTCGTATCCAGCTGGTTCGCAGTGTCATTGGGGGTATTCACAATTTTTGGGCCCAGATCTTCTGCATCCCCAAAAAGGTCCTCAAGCAGGTTGAGAGCATTTGTAGATCCTTTATCTGGACAGGTAAAGATGGGTTATCCAAAAAAGCCCCTGTCTCATGGAATCAAATGGGTCTCCCCTACAACAAAGGAGGCCTAAATTTGAGAGATATGTATATATGGAACAAAGCTGCCATTCTAAAGCACCTCTGGAACATCGCGAGCAAAAAAGAGAATCTTTGGGTCAAGTGGGTCCACAGTTACTATGTGCGTGAGCAGGAAATCAAAGATGTGAGTCCATCGATGCATTCCTCTTGGACTTTTAAGAAGATCTTCAAGCATAATGATCTGGTTGACAAATTAGGAGGATGGGAGAAAATCACTAATGGGGGCACCTTCCGTATTGGGAAAGTGTATGAGCTCCTTATTGCAGATAAGCCAAGGGTCGACTGGGGGAATATCATGGTCAGGAATGTTGCTAGTCCTAGCGCCAAGTTCATCACTTGGCTTGCCATCCAAAACCGATTAGCAACAAAAGACAGAATTGGGAAATGGATGAATATTCCAGATGATAGCTGTGTCTTATGCGTTAATGCTCCTGAATCTACTCAGCACTTATTCTACGATTGTGTGAATGCCCAAGCAATCAGAGCCAAAGTCTTCAAGTTTCTCCACCGGCAGTTTGATCACTCCAACTTTCAGTCCGAAATCAGGGAAATCAGTAAAATGAGCAGGAAGAAGACGGATCGAGCAAAGCTGATCGTTGGCATTTGGACCGAATTGATATATAACATCTGGATGCAGAGGAATAGGAAAATTTTTGATAACCACGCCCTCACGCAGAAGGATGTTAGTGATTGTAGTCTTTAGAATAGCTGGGAGAACTAACAGTAGGATTAATGATATGCTTGTATCTAAGTAGTTAGTTGGTGTTTTTGGGCTTGTGCTCTGCTTTTTGTAAAGAGCATTAGCGTTTTTGGTGGCTCGGGGGGAGTTAATTTCCTCTCCTGGGCGTCTGTTTTTGTCTCCCATTTTTGGTATATAATACAAATCAATTGACAAAAAAAAATATACATATATATATATATATATATATATATATATATATATATATATATATATATATATATATATATATATATATATTTTTTTTTTTTTTGTCAAATAATTTGTATTATATACCAAAAAGAGGGAGATACAGAAAACGCTCAGGCTGGAAATTAACTCCACCTGTGCAAACCAAAAACGCTAACGCTCCAACAAAAACTAGAGCGATAACCCAAAAATAGAAACCCCAAAAACCTACCTAGATACAAGCATATATATATATATATATATATATATATATATATATATATATATATATATATATATATATATATATATATATATATATATATATATATATATATATATATATATATATATATATATATATATATATATATAGATCAAGTGAAAACACTTAAAGTGGTGAAAACTGAAAACCAGACAGAGGTATACATATTGTAGTAAAAGAGGTACATATTATCTTATAACGTGTACATATATTTTGTGAAGAAAAAAGTTCATATTATTTACAAAAATGCCATCTGAATATGTACCCTTTTTAAGCATATATGTACCCTTTTTAGCAAACGTCTACTTATTTATAGAACTGCCATCCAAATATGTACCCCATTTGAGCTTTTATGTACCCCTGTTTTCAGTTTTCACCATTTTAATTGGTTTTCACATGATCCAAACCCTATATATATATATATATATATATATATATATATATATATATATATATATATATATATATATATATATATATATATATATATATATATATATATATATATATATATATTATTTACCTTATTTTATCATCAAAATATTTAAGTTTGTTATTTTGTAGGATTCTAATTGAGGTGAATTTTTATATTCTAATTGAGGTTAATTCTTTAAAATGTTAAAAAAATTTAGATTTTACTATCAAACATAAAATCATTAAAATCCATCAAAACAAATAATACAAAGATATTTATAATTTTGTAAATAAATAATCTTATATATTTCTGCCTTTTTAATAAAATTTAAATTATTAAATTTTAATTACAACTGATATAGAACTATGCTTTAATTGAAGGATAAATGAAGATTAATAATCCCAACTTTGCGTGATCCGCTCAAAACAATCCCAACTTTCGATTATTTTCTAATATACCTAACTTTGCCACTTTGTTGCTCAGGCATACCCTTTAATATGGTAACCGGTTATAACAGGTAAATCACCTTTTTTGTCATGGAAAAGAAGGATAAATGGAGATTAATAATCTCAACTTTGCGTGATCCGCTCAAAACAATCCCAACTTTCGCATCTTTCCTGTTATAACCGGTTACCATATTAAAGGGTATGTCCTGAGCAACAAAGAGGCAAAGTTAGGTATATTAGAAAATAATCGAAAGTTGGGATTGTTTTGAGCGGATCACGCAAAGTTGGGATTATTAATTTCCATTTATCCTTAATTGAATTTTATTGATTTAGTCAACTAAATTAATGTCTCCCTAATTGGAATATAAAAGATATTTTTAGTTTAGTAAATAACTCATCATAAATATTTATGTCATTATAAATATAATTATATATTTTAAACTCATTGTTGAACTTAATAAAATATTAAAAAGCAAATTAAGATAAGTTATAAAACGTACAAATTCAGTCACATACATTTTTGCCTTTTTAATAAAATTAAAATTACTAAATTATGTCTCCCCAATTGGAATATAATAATTTTTCAGTTTAGTAAATAAATAATCATAAATAACTATGTCATTACAAATATTAATAGCAATATTTATATTATGTTCCGGACTTGGCATAAAAAAAGATATTTATATTTTGGTAAATAAAAAATCGTATATATTTCTGCCTTCTTAATATATTTATACAGCAAATATAAGCTCTCCTTTGATTGATTTTTATTGATTCAGTCAAATAAATTAATGGTAATATTTAGATTGTGTTTTCCTAAATGGACTAAAAAGGATATTTTTAGTTTTAGTAAATAAATAATCATATGTTTATGTCATAACAAATATAATGTTTATGTCATAACAAATATAATTATATATTTCTGTAAATATAAATATAATTACAATTACTAAATCTATTACCAACGGATATTACTATTACTAAATTTATTACCAACGAATTTTTATTCATTTGGTCAAATAAATAAATGGTAATACTCAGATTATGTTACATATTTAGAATAAAAAAGATATGTTGTATTTTAGTAAATAAATAATCATATATATTTTAGCATTAATATTTATGTCATTATAAATATGAAAGATATTTTAGCAACAATGGTTAAGCATAAATCATTTGTATTAAATCATAAAGTCTCACAGTAAACTCTCAAAACTAATATTTTATACACATAAAGGAGTCATCAATCATTTACTCCAAAATCAGCTGCTTCATCTAAGGTATTGTGCGATTATATACCATTTTTTTTCCTTTCATTGTCTTGGATAATTTACGGTGCAAATTTTAATATATTTTATTAAAAAAGTAATTAATCTATTATCACTCCCCCACAGATAAAGTAAAAGGATCATCGAACAAAACTGATCATCAAAATCAGCTGGGTCAATTTGCGCTTAAACAACTAAAGAGGTATGTTCAGTGTGTACATAAAACAAACTTATCATGTACTACCTCTGTTAATTGTTTTCTGCAACTTTTGCCATTTTTGTCCGCTCAAGGTTATTTGCAACTTTCCTTTTTTAGTAAAAAATAACCAATCTAATTACCCATCCCATCATTTTCTCTCTCCTTTAATCACCTATCCCATCATTTTCTCTCTCCTTCTTTTTCCTAAATTACCTATCCCTACTTCCTCTCTCTTTCTTTCTCTTACTTACCTATCCCTACTTCCCTTATTTCTCTCTCCTATCTTATATTTAATTACATTACCCCACATTCTCTAATTTTGTTTTAAGAAAAATTGCATTGGCAACCGCAATTTGTACTGCGGTTGCACAAAACAATTAACGGAGGTAGTATATTTATTTGTATTGTTTTATTTTCTTGAATGTTTTTTTAAATTCAAGCATTAATTTTAAATAAGCATGTATTACCAAAGCATCATGAATTTAAATGATAGACCATAATAATGTGGAAGTAAAAAGACATACCGTTGCGATTGTCGCATGCGAAGTAATGTGAGAGGGAAAATAATATTAAATTGATTAAATTACTGAACGAAATATATATTAAAAACTAATATAGAAGTTCAAAATCGAGCCATCCATAAAGTTCTCAACACATGATCTGCAAATAATAAATATAAGAGTATATTAAGGTCAAATAAGTTAATGGATTAAAATGATTTAATATTTAAATCAGTAAAATCTAAATCAGTTTAACTGACTACACTCTCAATTATATGTACTTATTATTAACTAAATATTAAATTGATGCATAGACAATAACAACTCATAACGTTATACTTTGATGTAGTCCTTAATTAGTTTATTTTTGGTGGGGTTACATTTAAAGATTTTTTAAATATTATTTGATGAAAAATAAAAAAGAAAAATAGGTTTACATGAATAATAAGTAGCGCACATCGGTCTACATTCACTTCAATATAGCTTAAAAATTCATTGCAAAATAAATTTCTTTCATTATTCAATTGCAAACATTATTTAAGATTCATTACAAAATAAATAAAATAATTCAAAAATAAAAGTAAAAAGAGATTTAAAGCATACCCTACAATATACAAGAAGTTCAAGTATCCAAAGAACATATCACCATAATAAAATCGAGAAGCCAGGGATTTCTTGACATGATGTAATCCACCAGTACAAATAATAGCATTATCATCATCTTTCATATCCAATTTAATAGCAGCTCCAATAGACCCATAATAAAACAATATATGAATAGATTTATATAATAAATCAATAACTAAAAATCAAAACAAACATGCAAATAACACCAATGCTTAATCCAAATCAATAAAAATTAAATCAACATGACAAAGAAAGATATTAAAACCCTTGAGGCATGTACTGAACCCTTAGAAGTTCTAAGGCACTATCATCAAAACTGATAAATAAACCATCACATATTTTATGAAACATAGATTATTTTAGATGAAAGAGAAAAATCATACAAATCAAGTATAGATTACCTGTTTGTCACCAATAACTGTATCCTCCATCTCAGAATCATTAGTACTATCAACATTTTCAGCCTCTTATTCGAATCATTAAGAATAGAAAACAAGAAACATCATAAAAACAATAAATCAATGAAAAAATAACCAACAATTATTACATGATAAAAAAAAATCATTCACATGAAACATCAAAAATCACATGTAGTATTGATTATAAAGAGATGAATATCAAAATGCATATAAAAAAAAGAGAACAAAATAAATCAACGATTATATCCATAATAGAAAAAAATAAATCAAAGATGATAAAATAGAATAAGATCAGATTTATAGATAAATCAATTATTAAAAAATCAAAACAAACATGCAAATCAAAGATGGTAAAATAGAGAAGGTAAGGAGTTTCCATTGTTAACATCTACATGCAGATGAAAAGAAAATGAGAACAAATTAAATTAATGATGAAATCCAGATTATCTTGATTAGGAAAAAATAAATCAAGGTTGATAAAATAAAACAAGATTAGATTTATAAACTAAATCAATTATTAAGAAATGAAAACAAAATGCAAATAAACCAACGCATATATCCAGAATGTGGCGAAAAATAAATGTTTCTTTTAAACACTCTAAATTATTGAATGTAGCATTGGATGTTGAAATAAAACAAGATCAGATTTATAAAATTAATCAATGATTAAGAAATGAAAACAAACATGCATATAAAACCAATACTTACATAAATCCAGAACTTGGCGAAAAATTGTTCAACCATACCAGTAATTTCTATATAAGCTAAGTTATCAGATTCATTATTTTTCATCATTAAGGAAGTGGCAGAGATTATATACAACAATGGTTTCATGAAGTAATTTGATTTTTGAACTCAAGAGTTCTCTAGAATGGAGGTGAGAGAGAGTAAGAATGAGATACGTCAGTTTAGTTGGCGGAAATTAAAGAGGTATTTAGGGTTAGAATGGGGTGTGGGGTTTATATAATGGGTAACATCTAAAGATTAAAATCAACGGTGGGGATTAAGGTGCATTTAATTGACGATCAAGATTACACCACAACTCAATGAATGAGGAGTGGGGAAGGTGATTATGAATGGCTGTAATGGGAGGTGTGCTTTATTGGAATTAACCACTCACACCACATTTGCATTTAAAATGACGGTGGAATTAAGAAAACTACTCCAAAATATTTACTTTAAAATGGATGGTGCTTTATTGGACTATTATTTCAATACCATTTGCCTTTTTCTACTTTTTGTACTATTCAAAATAATTACTTTTTGTACTACCAAAATATTTAATACATTTGCCTTTTGTTGTGCAATCTAATTCATTAATTCAATCTGTAATATCTATAAGTATGTAAAATATAAAATTATAAAAATTTGATATTAATAATCTTTACGTCGAGACGAATTAAACAATATCTCACTTGAATATGTTTTAACTTATAGATTACTTATTAAATCACAAATTAAGGAAGACAAATGAGTAGTAATCATCGCATTTAGACGAATTAAAAAATATCTTACTTAACTACGTTTTAACTTACTTATTAGTACGAATAAAAATTTACAAGTGAAATGTAAATGTGCATTTTTTTTTTGAGTTAATAACAAATGGCATTAATATATGTTAAATACATACTTCCTCTCCGTTCTATAGTACATGCTACATTTCATTTTTTTTACACAATCTAATGCACAATTTTAATCATAAATATCTTAATCATAAATATTTAATATTATGAAAGAATGGATTAGATGATTTAAACAAGATCCCACTTGACTATATTTTTACTTACACATTAGTCTCAATATGTAAAAAAGCTTGAACGATGTATAGTGCACAAAATCGAAATATAGCGAGTATTTTAGAACGGAGAGTTTATATATTATTAAATAGCTGAAAAAATGACGTTGGAATTGTAAAGTACTCCCTCTGTCCGGTTTATTTTGCAGCATAGAGAAAATGCTGGAAACTTAAGGTTTTCATTGGGAAGTGCATTTATTTGTCTTTTTATGGAATTAATGACTTGTTTGATTAGAGGAGAGAGAAATATTTTTTGGATTAAAATGATTTGTTAAATGGTTAACATTAATGGATTGTGGGCCCTTGAAATTTAGTTTCCCACCATTTTCAACCAGAAACCCAATTTTGGTTTCTTTTTAAACTTTCCTCCTATTTTTTCACATTTAACACTCCATAATCACAAGCATAAACCACAAGATCTACAAAATCATAATAATTTTCGAAAAATAAACACAAAAAACAGAAAATAATCTGAAAAATAACCACAAAATCAGAAAAAAAAATTAAAAAAAGGCATTCTTACCTTAATAATTTTCGACATATCTGCAAAAAAAAAAAAAAAAAAGGAACAACCCATCAAAAACTAGTAAAAACGAACTCTAACACAAAAAAATTACAAAAATAATTCGTATAATCTGAAAATAAAGTCTTACCTTAAGAAGACCAGATCTTGGACATGGAACTCATTATAAGGATCTTCAAACCCATAAAATAATAATTCGAAAAATAAACACAAAAATCAGAAAATAATCAAGGAACTCATGTAAAATCGACTATCCATAAATGAAAAAGAAAAAGAACACTTATCTTTAACCAAAAGAACAGATCTTGATTATGGAACTCATAAGTTTTCAAGCTAATTTTATCCTTCAACAAGTCAGAAATTTACAGATTTGAAACTACCAAATGAAGAAGAAAAGAAGACTCTTAAAGAAAGAATAAGAAGAGAGGCAGAATAAGAAGAGAGAGAGGGGAGAGAGAGGCGGCAATTTAGGGTTTGGGATTGGGTTTTTAATGGTGGGTTATAAATGGGAGAAGAAGATGAATATGTGTGGGTTATAAAATGGGAGTAACGGTTAGTATAAATGGAGTAATAATGGTGGGTTGGGTTTAATAGAGAGAGAGAGAGAGGGGTAGTTGGGAATATGGAGGGAGTAATTAGGGTAATAAATGGGGTAGAGGGAGTAATTAGGGTAATAAATGGGGTAATTAATGGGTAGGTAGATATTAGTAAACTGTTAAAAGTGGTGGGCCATAGTCCAAAAATAAAAATGCTGCAATTTAAGTGGGACGGAGGAAAATGGAAAATGCTAAAAAATTATAAGGGACGGAGGGAGTATACTGTATACTTAGCTAATCTATCAATTGTGAATTGTCTTTTCAAATTTAACTTAAAAAAATTATCCTTTCAAATCAGAGGTTTTTTTTTATGAAGTAGTACAATTTAATGTGTGTCAGTTGATATTGACGTTTCATTGCACCATCTTTTAAGAAGTTGCATTAATTGTTTGTTTTTTTTAAATTAAGTTGCATTATTTGTTTCATTTGATAATGGTTGATAATGACGTTGCATTGCTTATGTATTTTAATTCAGAACTTTATAGTTAACTATTTTCACAAATTTTTATTTAAGACCGTAATTTGTAAAAACTCCTTTTAAAAACTTAGTTAAATTCTAAATATATATTGTTACAACTCTAAATATAGATTTTGGCTGGACTTTTGAGAGTTGTCTTTACAAAATACGATCTTTTAATAGAACATTTGAATTATTTATGTCTTATTGATAATATTTTTTCAGGGGTTTGAAAATTTCACCATTTTCTAACGTTTCATGTATTAGTGTAAATGTTGGGATATAACATTTTGTTTTACTTGCACATTATAGCTCCGTACTTTCTTCGTACCCTTTAATTTGCAGTATTTTTTATTTTTTTCCGTCCCACTTAATTTTTTAAATGATAATTATCTATTTCTTACTCCCTCCGTTCTTTTTTGATTGTCCACATTACTATAACGGGTAGTTTCATTAGTTTGTCCCATTTCCCAAAATGGAAACTTTTGATTCCATTTTTGGCACTTTCTCTCCTCTATTTTACCGGATTCTTTGAGAATCCTCCCTCCCCTCATTATGACATCTCTCTTTTAACGTGACTCTCTCTCTCTCTTTTCACATAATTGCTCTCTCTCCTCTGAAACGCCATTTTTGTTTCATATTTCAAGCTTTGCCCCCTGATTTACCTTTATTTCGGTTCATTTTTTTGGACTAAAATACAGATCGTTTTATTCTCTACATTTTGAGGTAAGTTTCGTGATTTTTGGTGGTTGCCTTCAAAAACGTCCCCTGTTTCTTTAGTTCCTTTGACGGTTTTTTCTGGGTTTTTTATGGATACTAAACCTTCTTCAAGTTCATCCTCAATTCCTAGTTATTTGTATAATGGTCTTTGTGAATATGGTGAGTTATATTCATGTTCAATCCATGGCCTCTCACATTCTTATTCAAATGAGATACTAAGATGGTCAAAAAAAGAGCTTAAGGCTTATCAAAAAGTACTTGAAGACGATGCTTGTTCGAAAATACGTGGTGAGCCACCTGTAAAAATTAAATTTGTTTTTGATTCTCCATCTAAAACGCCTCCTAAAACTCCTTTGGTTGAAAATGATGATGTTAAGCAAGTCCCTGACACTCCTGAAGAAATACTGACTACTAGAGCAAAAGAAAACCCTAAAAAACGCCGTCGTTGATTGTAAAACCAATTTATTTAAGTTTAACTTAATTTTCGTTTTTTTTAAAAGAGACTTTAAGAAACTTTTGGGATTTAGGTTGTAATTGCAAAATTTGGGTGACTTCTGGAATTGTTTGTTGTTGGAAATATTTTGGACATTTTTATGTTTATGTATGATGCTGTGTGTTAATTGATGTTGATGATGACGATCTGTTGATTTTTTTGGTATTTTAATAGTTTGGTATAATTTTTAAGTTAGGGTTTGTATGCATGTCGTTTATTGTTCATGTTTTATTCATTTTTTTCAAGTTTATTTCATACTCACTGATTTTTTTGGTATTCTAATGATTTATGTTCCTTTTGTGAATGATCTATGTTCTATTTAGTTCATGTTCTGTTTAAGGCTTTGTTCATGTTCATATTCTGTTTAGGGCTTTATTCATATTTTGTTTAGTTCATGTTCTGATGATTTATGTTCCTTTGGTGAATGATGATACCCCAATGATGATTTAAAAAACTCTGAAAAGTTTGATTTTTACATCGTAGTTGAGTAGCTTTTGAAAAAAACGTTTGAAATCGTTGTGTTTTATGCATGATTAATGGATTTCATTTTCGATGATGATCAAACACGTTCTGAGAGGTTTAAGAACCTCTATGATGAAACAGGGGGCATTTGTTTTACTTGATTTAGAAACAAAATGAGCCATTAATTCTCATGTACATAAACCTTTGACTTAATATATCGTTTTTTTTCAAAACGTTGCTCCTAACTTTGCTAAATCAAAAACTTTAATGACGATTTTACAAAACAAACATTGAGGGGTTGAATTCTAATTTCAAAACAAAAATATTTAATCAACCTTGGGTCTCTTCTAATACTTGATCATAGACTTCTTGCATTGTGTTTGACGATTGTGCCACATCTTCATTCTCTTGTTGTGTTTGGGAAGCTTGAGGATTCATGAAAGGATTCACAAACGCAACTGATTCCCTAACTAGTTGCGTTGGAATCCTAACTTGAATTCTTAACCGCCCATTATCTTCTTCAACTTTCTTCCCCAAATGTGGTTGTACATAATCGTTACTTCCCTTCACTTTAAGAATTTCATTCAAGTGATGTTGCAATGAAATCCAGACATTTGTCAATGTCTTTGGATGAAGTTCTTCATAAGCTTCTTCAACGGCACCAATCAACTCCGTCATATTCTTAGGCATCTTTTTGTGCATCAAGGATTGAATGCTTCTAAAAAATCCCAAGTCCAATATATTACAATCTGGACTATTGGGTGGTTGTTGTGTTAATATGAATGTAAGCCCTCCTTGTACATTGTGTTGTTGCCAAACCGGATCGTCATTTGTTATGTGTACTCTTGCGTTGTCTTGTTGTATGAATATGACCGATGGACCTTCTCTTGGCCACTTTCTAAGTATGGCCGGAATGAGACTTTGTATGAGCATGTTTCTATATACCTCTTGTGTGACGGATTCGGTTGGCTTGATTTCTATCACTCCCCTTGGCCTATTTTTTGAGTCTCTTTGGGCAGCCACCCTATTTATGAAGGGAAAAATCCCAATTTTCCCATCAAAAATACATTGCCCATGTGTGTTCCATCTAGGCCTAGCAACCGCCCCTAAGAACATATCCTTCGGTATGAATTTTGATGATTTTGCTGCCCTATACGGGATCTTTTCTTTGTGTGCAAGGCAAACTCTTTGAGTTTTTTGGTTAAATAGAACCACTTTTCATCGATGTGAATAAAATCGAACATACCCTTGTAGATTGGATGCCTTTGAATGTTATCCTCTTGAATGAGACTCAATATCCACTCCACTCTTCTAACCTTATTGGCATCGGTTAGACAAGGGTGAAGAGGATTTGAATGTGCTTTGATTTCTCCTCTCTTGATTAGCCTCCATACGGTTGATGGTGCCAAGTCTAGACATTGTGCCACATCCCTTATACATGTTCTCTCCCCCATCGGTCTAGACTCAAGAACATTGGGAGGCACAACAACTCGTTTCCTCCCACAATTCTTGAATTTAGACTCCACCATGTATGGCTTGTTTG
The DNA here is from genome assembly GCA_019776075.1 of Amaranthus palmeri. Classification (NCBI taxonomy): domain Eukaryota; kingdom Viridiplantae; phylum Streptophyta; class Magnoliopsida; order Caryophyllales; family Amaranthaceae; genus Amaranthus; species Amaranthus palmeri. Next base: position 212,610 of record JAAKBH010000521.1, read on the forward strand.
GTTCCTTTGATTGCATTGCCCTATGCCATAATCGCCTTATGGTCCTATGATGATAACCGTACTTTTGACCGATCATTTGGAATGTTCCATGAGGTAATTTGTTGTTTGTGTGCAATGAAAGCAACTCTTGAAAAATAAGATGTCGCATTTCATTAGATAGCCTTGGATTATGTTGTGGTTCTTGTGCCCCCTGTTGCTCTACAATATTTTCTTGTGGTTTGTCCTCGGATTCCGAATTTGATTGAGGATCGTATTGATTTGATCCAAAGTACCATGCCCCTTCAATCTCGTCTTCACTTTCTGAGGCTATTAGTTAGCCAATGATGGAGTAAATAATGAAGTGAAGCTACTGTTTTTTGTAAGGCTTTGTAAAGTTGCTGCACTTAATTTGGTTCAGCTTATGTTACTGGTTTTGGTACTGGTTTGTGCATACACGTTTTGGAATGGAAGGATTCAAAGCTGCTGCCAGCTTCTGTCAAGTTTATGAAGCTACTGGTTTTTTTTTTGCTCTACTGGTTTGATCTACTAGTTTGATCAGAATATGCTGCATTTTATGAAGCTACTGGTTTTTTTTTGGATGAACTTCCATCCATGAGCTGTTGTTTTTATACTCTTCTTTGATCAAATTAAGTTTCTATTTTGATCAGAATTTGTATAGTCACTTAATTACAATCCTTGATTAGAATTTTTAAATTTGTTAATCCATGTTTTATGTAGATGCCCAATGGAGTTTAAGGATTTCCATTTTAGTTTTTGGAAAGTTCCCTCCCAAATTGTATTTTTACCTCCAAAACTTTCCAAAAATAGAAAGTTTCATTATGTAACAGATTTTTGCATTTACAAACACCATTGTAACCGTTTCTCTCTCATAGTAATGACAACATTATTTTTTTTGTTTTTCTTTTTCTTTATCTTTAATTAAATTATATTTTCTCTCTCATATTACCAATACAATCATTAAATTATTCCACTATCTTAATAAAATATTACCCAAGATTCCCACTACCTTAATATGTGTGAAATCCTCAAATAGGACACACAAAAAAGATCGGGGGGAGTATTAAAGAATTTAGTTTTTATGTTGTTTAATTTTTAAATATTTACTATTACTCAATTAACACTAGTGGAAAAAACGTCATAAGCTGCGCATCAAATGCTGCGGTTTTCAAAATACGCAGCAAATAACAAAAAAAAAAAAATTGATCGAAGATTATTTGCTGCGGTTCTTGATAAGACCGCAACAAATGACCTAAAAAAATTGGAAGATATATATTTGTTGCGGTTTTGATTGTGGACCGCAGCCTTTACCTAGCCCATATATATAAGCAAATAAACCCTAAGCAAATAATTTCATTCACCTTTACCTAGCGACGCACCTCATTTCTTCTTACTTAATTCATTCTTCAATGAACATGCCCATAAGCAAATAATTTCATTTGCCAATTAACTTAGTTGGAATAAATGGCACCTCATTTCTTCTTAATAATCTCAATCAAGAAAGAAATTGAAGCATTGTTCATGGTTAACACCAGATCTTCAATGAACATCCTCCCCTGGTATAGAAATGTCCGAGTAAGTTTTTTTTGCATGTCTTCAATGAAGAATATACCGCCATGGTTGAAATAGGTTAGAGATGAACACTCAATGAGATGGATTAATTTGTAAATCTCCTTTCTAAACTCAATAATATTTTCAGTTCTAGATTTGTTTTTTTGATAGATTTTATTATTGTAAGATTTGTTTATTGTAATTTTGTTTATTTTCAGATCTAAACTCAAGAAGATGGATTCTTTTTAGAGTTTGAATTCGTTTTTAGATTTTCATAAATGTTGTAGTTTGTATAAAACAAAAAAAAAAAAATAGTCTGTTGATGTATTTCCATTGATGTACTTATACCTGAAAAATAGTTTGAATTCGTTTAAATGTTTACTTTGAATTTGTTTTTAGATTTTCATAAATGTTGTAGTTTGTATTTCCATTGATTTATTTAGATCTAAAAAATAGTTTGAATTCATTTAAATGTTGTAGTTTGAATTCGTTTTTAGATTTTCATAAAGGATCAATCCCCAACAACAGCCACCAACTTTAGTCATTTTTATTTAAACAGCCGCGAACTTCGTTTATCCCCAACAACAGCCACCAACTTACAAAATGTGACATCGAAACAGCCACTTTACCGGATGACCTGCTAATTGACCCTTGACCATGCCTAATGACCTTTGACTTTACCTTAATTTCACTAATTAAACCTAATCACCCAATTATCCCTAATTAAACCTTCTTCCCCAACCTTTCTCTAACCCACCTCAATCACCTCCATTTCTCCCCTTCACCACCACCACCACCTTTGGAAGCCCCGAAAAAAGCTTGTAGCAGTTGTTCCAGCCATGCCCTGTTCCATCCCAACATACCCACAATTTCACTCATCTTTGGATCGCAAAATCTACTGAATTCTTCACTGAAATGCTTCTTTCCTTTGTTCAATACCTCCTCCCATGCCAAATCATTCAACGCGTTATAGGCTGTATAATTCGCTTCGCATCGATCAAATGGGTTTAAAATCTGATCCATGGAGTTTTTCATAAACCCAGAACATTCAAAATCTTGTTCATGGTTGTTATGGTTTTGATGATTTGAGATACTCCAAGCTCTTCCCGGGCTAGAGAATTTGTTGTTCACCGGACTTTGTAATCAGAGTAATATTCAGGGGGTTTACGGGGTTTAGCGGCCGGTTTTTTACCCGGTTCATGAAGTGGAGTAGGATAGTGATGGTAATGGAAGATGGTATCAGTACAAGCAGAAGAGCTTGGTACAGTACTTGGTGTTGTTGCTGATTCAAAACGGTGTCGTTCTTCGGTTTGTTCACTCTCATTGGGTAATTAGGTGGTGGTGGTGGTGGAGGTGGTGGTGGTGGTGGTGGTGGTGAAGGGGAGAAATGGAGGTGATTGAGGTGGGTTAGAGAAAGGTTGGGGAAGAAGGGTTTAATTAGGGATAATTGGGTAATTAGGTTTAATTAGTGAAATTAAGGTAAAGTCAAAGGTCATTAAGCATGGTCAAGGGTCAATTAGCAGGTCATCCGGTAAAGTGGCTGTTTCGATGTCACATTTTGTAAGTTGGTGGCTGTTGTTGGGGATAAACGAAGTTCGCGGCTGTTTAAATGAAAATGACTAAAGTTGGTGGCTGTTGTTGGGGATTGATCCTTTCATAAATATTGTAGTTTGAATTTCCATTGATCTATTTCCATTGTAGTTTGTTGATGTATTTAGATCTGGATGTGTTTCCATTGATACCCAGATTTAGATTTTTGCAACAATGAATTTGATTATACAAAGTATAAAACGAAAAATAAAAAAAAAAGTCTCAAAGGCTGCGGTTCTTCCAATGACCGCAGCCAATAAGCCTTTTTTTTGTTGTGAAAATGGACTATAGGCAGCGGTTTTTAGGACCGCAGCCAATAAGATTTCTCATTTGCTGCTACTCCAAGGGCTGCGAGTCAAAACCGCAGCCTATTATGGCAAAAAAAACCGCAGAAATTGGCGATTTTTCCACTAGTGTAATATTATGTAGGAACATCAATGGATAAAGAAAATCATCTTGCTAAAATTGCAAAGATTAAAGAGGAAATTAATACTCGACGAAAAAAAAAGAAGAAAACAATCTATAAAAATTCTCCAGGTAATTTGTGAATTTAAATTATAATTAATTCATTAGTCAAATGTAAAATTATGTTTTATATGTATGAATTTGCTAACAATATATATTGATGATGTAATAAACTTTGCAGTAAAAAAGGGACGTCTATCTATACCGACACAGTCAAAACAATTTATCTCCATAGGTAAATTTAGTAACTTGCCTATGGGTATTTATCTCTATATGGTTAATTTTTATTCTATCTTTTTAGGGTCAATATTTGAGTATTATATTCACCATATGTTTATGTATTATTTATTTATTTATTTGTAGGCCAAAATCAAGAGTGTGAAAGATCACTTATACCCATAAGACAACCATTCACAGATATTACAAATGGTAATTTTTTAATATTACAATATATATATATATATATATATATATATATATATATATATATATATATATATATATATATATATATATATATATATATATATATATATATATATATATATATATATATATATATATATATATATATATATATATATATATATATATATATATATATATATATATATATATATTTTTCGCAAATTTGGAATTATATATAACTGAATAACAGGATACACTGGAGCTTGGAAGCCCCAAAGCCGCCGGCATAAAAAACCCCGCGAGGGGAAAAAGCCATTGGAATTGGGGGCCAAGAACCAGGCCACCACAACAACGCATAGGGGTGGGCTATGCTATAAGAGAAACAAAAAACCAAAACAACACCTCCAGAGTCACCACTGTCACCTTACACTCCATCCTAGCTCGCCATAATGAACGGATAGCATAACTCCATGCCATCATGACAACAACAAAACATAATATCAAAACAAAAAGCACACCATAAGCCCATGGGGACACTGGGCCCAAAAAATACAAACAAAACAACAAAAAAGGAGCAAAACAAAGCTCAACTACCCCATAAACATAGGGACAAGACATAACAAAAGCTCCAAAAATATAAGCATGCTCCAACTTCTCTTCAGTCCAAGGTGCTGGATCTCTCCTATCATAGTAGATGGTACTCCACTGAAGATCAAAAAAAACTCCATATATATTTTTAAATTAGGAATTGGATATATAATAATGAAAAACAACCGATACACTGTGATTTGGGAGCCTTAGTACTGCCAGCATAAAAAACCCCGCAGGGGAAAAAGCCATTAGGACCAGGGACCAAGAAACAGGCCACTACAACATCGCATAGGAGTGGACTATGCAAACACCAAAAAAAAACACCCGAAAGCACTACCTAACCCCTTACACCCAAGTGCTACAAAGATATCAAATGTAATTACACCAAAGATACTCCAAATGTCGACCATCCAAGACGATCCTTCAACCAAGATATCAAGAACACCACCACAATCCACCAAGGTTGCTTCACGCCACGAACCAAAAGACGCCCAATCCAAATATATATACACACCAACACCTCTGAAAATTAGACAGCAACAATCCCACAACCCAAAAAGAAACCAAACGAACACCAAAAACGGCCCAAAAATCTTGAAAGAGAAATTGAAACTCCACCGAGAAGGCCCACCGTCAGAAAAAATTTCATTTTTCCAGAAAACACCATTGAAACTATCAAAAGCACTATTAAACAAAAAAAAAAACCCATTGAAACCGTAAAACTTTATGTATTTCCAGAAACACCAAGAAAGCCCCAAATTTTTGTCCCCACCGTCGATAATATAACCTACACCCCAACCGAGACAGCATCTCGAGAAGCTCCAACCAGAAAACGAAACGCCATGCTAACCGCCGAGAGAAGACCAAGGGAAAACACCACCTCCTACAATCGCACCTCCCGCCTCCATCAACAATCAACCGGCATCTCCGAACGCCGCTAGCACCGAAATGCATAACTCTCCCTATATCAAGCTCCTTGAACACTATGAACATACAAACAACCCCTTCAATTTGCAGGTATTACACGCCTCAGGGACCCGTCTTCTAAATTCCATCTAACAACCTTCAACAACCTTACTCTCCATCAATGTATCATCTCTTAGCCCATCTCTGACCAGCCACCACCAAAAGCAAACCATCTTCCATGGCCAACATACAAAAGAACCCAGCACACCAAAATAGACCGCCGGTTTGAGAATAACCATCACACCGCCATAGAGACACAACGCCACAGCCTCATATCACCCCACTGATTCGAGATTAACCAGATCTCGAATCTAGAGACATCAAACCCCAACACCAGGCAACGAACACCAAACACCGACGAAGAGAAAGGATCGAGAACAAAAAGATGAAACGCCAGCGTTCCCCAACCAAACTCAGACAAAGGCAGACCCAGAAATCCACCAAAGACGACACCCAGAAAACTCCAAAAAACGACAAAAAAAACTTCATCGAAAACGCAAACCCAGCAAACACCCACCCAGCAAACTCCAAAATAAAACGCCAGAACAGAAGAGGGCACAAGAATGGCTCCAGCACCAGCGTTCACCCTCCACACCCAGCATTACCACAACTCATCGTTGAAAAAAAAAACTCAAACGCGTGCACCCAACAAGAAAAACACCACCATCCAAGCCACACGACCACACCTTTGAAAACCCACCAGCACCCAGCCAACCCCCACCCCCACCTAAGCACCTAGCCTAGGTTAATATTTTTGGAAATTTTCCGCCGGAGAAGGCCCACTTGTGAAGTAGCCCAAAAACTCTCTAATTTCTTTCGAATTTAGAAGTGCACGCTTACCTTTAGAGTTCTTGGTGGGAACAATCTTGGTAGTTTCACTCCTTTTTGATTGCATCGTGACTGTATCCCGATCGGCCACCGAAGGAAGTTTGGGGATTGAATGCAAACCACTAGTTAACGGAGCCGGTGAAGACTCGTTTCAATGACCAGCTGGATGAGGCAGTGTCCCATTGACTCCCAACTCTTCATTATCATTCTTGTTACCATTAAATTTACTCTCCTCAGCACCCACGCTTGCAGATTCGGGAATAGAGTTGTTTGCTTGGTATGACCCCTGGGCATCGCTTGTTTGCTTTGAAGTTTCCACAAAATCTTCGTCTCCCACAGATGACTGGTCAGGGAGGACGTTTTAAGTCGATCTTCTTTGAGAGCCTTTGGGAAAATCCTTGAAGGATTTGTTGTTACTGCTAGAGGTTGCTTGAAACCACCTTTTGTTTTGTGACCCTATTCGAATCCACGGCCCCATCTGATTTCTCGCCAGAGAAGATGACCCGTCTCTAGAGAATCTTGCCAAATACACCTTAATCTTACATTTTCTGATTTTTGACCCATTTAGGAGTTTTATGGCAGCCAGAGCATCCTCCCTTCTCTGATATCGAACAAAACCAAATGCAAGATTATTGTTCTTCCTCTGTTTTTTTGAGATATAGACATCGACCACTTTTCCGGCGCCGGAAAATAAACCATGAATCCAAGTACGCGATATTCCGAAAGGGAAGAAATCCACGAACAAAGAGGTTGGTTGTTTTTGTTGGTGACAACCGGAGGACCAACGGTGGTGGTGGGGCTTTGAACCGCCCGTTGAAGCTTTTGAGAATGGTTGCAGCGTGTTTGAAATCCAAGAATACCCGTTGCTTTTTTTAAAATTTGAAAGAAAAGTTCCACTCCCTCTCTCTCTCTAGAGTTTCTCACTCTACCCCACATCTATTTATATGGGTTTTGATTTTCGGGTATGGTGGGCTTCTTCTCTGGTGCCTGTTTCGTTGCGTCTGGTGTTTGATTAGATCTGGCCATTTCTGGTGGATTTTTGGTGGTGGTTCTCTCGCGTGCTCCTCTACCATCGAGGGTGGTCTTCATAGGTCAGCCTTTTCCCCGGTTCAGAGGTATAGGCTTTGGGGTTTGTCTTTATGCCGATTTCTTGGAATGGTGTCGACGCAGATTTAATGGTGTTTGGGGTTGAAGATAGATATTGGTGTCTGGTGTTAGATTTTGACGTGTTAACTATCTGTAGAAGCTTAAAAGTGGTGTTTTTGGGATCGATTTTTCCAAGGGGGTTCTTGTTCCGCCGAAGGTGTATTCTCAGGTCCTGGGTTATGGTGATCTTGAACAAGCAAGTGTTTGTTGTTGGTGGACTTCAAGGCGTTGGGTGCAAGGAGTCGGTCTGTATTTTGGGTGAAAATGGGTCTTGGGCTACCTAGAGATGTTGGTTTTGATCGTTTGGGCCCTACGTTTTTGGTGTTTGGGTGGATGCACTGGTGTTCGTTCTGGGTGCGTATGGTGTTTAAGTGGCGGCGTCCATTGGTGTTGCTTTACTAGTTTTTTCTTTTATTTTGGTGTATTTAGGTGTAGAACCCTGTATTTTCTGAAAACTGTATGGAGTTGCATAGTCCACTCCTATGCTATTTTTGAGTGGCCTGGTTCTTGATCCCCTCTCCCGATGGCTTTTTCCCCTCGGGGTTTTTTTTATGCCGGAGGGTTTGGGGTTTCCAAGTTTTCCAGTGTTGGTGTTGTTTCCTCCCGTTTTTTATTAATATATATATTCCCATTTTTCAAATATATATATATATATATATATATATATATATATATATATATATATATATATATATATATATATATATATATATATATATATATATATATATATCACAGCTTCATATATATATCTATAGATTTTGCAATTCAGCGAACAAAAAACCAAATAAAAAGTGAGAGCACTAGCTTCATATTTGCAGGTTATATATCACAGCTTATGAAATTCACACAACAAATACAAAAGCATAAATATTGAGTTACATTTTATTCCACTTGAACTTTATTAAGATAGCATTAACTACAGCATTATACACATAATATCAAGGAAAGAATTACAATAACAATATGCTATAATTAAATAACCAAATTACTAAATTCAGTGGCATCAGCTGCTTCCAAGGTATGGTAAGGCTTCAGAGCGTACATAAACTAATGAAACTTGAGCGAACATTAGTTGAGCCCTGCATTGGAGAACATTAAGAATTAGAAAATCTAAATCAAGGTCATATTTATAGCATTCAAGTACAATATTGCTTATACTATCAGGATAAAACTTTCTTCCTAATAGATGAGAGAATCAGTGACAAGAAAACACAAACACACAAAGGACATTGATGATTGATGATCATCAGTTTGGCTACATTTCATTCATGATCTCCAATTGCGAAACTTCTTTCCATTTTTCCATTGAGGTGAAACGTGACTTTCAGAGTGAATAACCTGAGCGATTCTTTTAACTAGTCAAGAATTTTATGTTGGAATTAAGGTTTATTTCCAATTGCGAAGATTGACTCTTGGAGCTATAGCTAACTGTGACAAACTCATAGATGTATTATCAACTATCTCAAACCCTCCCAACAATTTGCACGTTTCGTTTTTACTTTTTTATTAAAGTATATTACAAGGAGAGCGAGTATTTTTATCATGAAAAGAGTACAATACTTGGGCAACAGAATGAATGAAGCTTCAAGCCCAATGAAGAGAAACGTCCACAAGTTATAATGAGTATTAGAGTGTTGAACTTTTCAGTGGTTTTGGCCTAAGTAAAATATTGGATACTATTAACTCATATAGCAATCAAAATTAAACTATTCTATGGCGTCTTGAAAATGTGCTACCCAGAAATTAGTAATGAAACCAAACTATTTGAATGGGGCCCTGAGGAATTTCAATCAACCAGACTAAAGTATGTTTTGTGTCAAAACAAGTATGATTACAAAAAAATTCGGGCACAAATGGCAAGTTGTAAACTTGTGGCAAATTCTAGGCATGACATTCTCTTATAATTTCCAAAATGTCAAGCTATCCTACCAAAAATTCACCCATTATCTATCCTTTTAAGATAGAGTACATAAGGGGTGTTTGGTAAGAGGGATTTGAGGGAGGGAATGAGACTTTGTTTCAAATATATGTTCAAGTCTTTGATTGTTTAGGGGGAATGAAAATAGGGAATGAGATTAAAATGGGAGAAAGTCCCCAAGAAAAATATCTTGGGGAAGGGGTGGTATTTGGGTTGAGACTTTGATTTTATCTCTTTCTTTCAAGTCCCTACCATAACAAACAAGGGATGAGACTTTTTTATTTTTAAAGTCTCAATTTAAAAGTCTTATCTTAAAGTCTCACAAGTTTCATTCTCTTATGTGAGGTGCTCACACTTTATAAGTCAACAAGATATATCCAAAACAATATGGAAAGGGAAGAAAGGCTCAATTAACTTAGAAACTCCACACCATCTTTAATTTCAAATTGATATTGGAATAAACCATCCAAGTATCCAACAATATGAAGTCGAAGGTTTTTTAATTTTCGTTCGGACCTCAAAAAAATCCAAAATGCTCTGTACAATACTATTTCTTTAAGACGAACTCGTAATGTCCCAAAAAGTTAGTCATACAACGAGAAAATCAATGAATATTCTCAAGTTTTCTTAAAATCACACGAATAAAGATGAGTAAAACAACAATGACAACTACAGCTAACCAACAAAGCAGGAAAAATTCAACCAGCAATCAGACATCAAACTCCACAACACGACAATCAAAATCTCAAAAACAATAAGGCGAAAAAAAAGCTGAAAATCCTACCTTGAAACCAAATCCCATTTGGAAAGCTTAAGAATCACCCTTAGAACCCTCACAGTGAGGAATCTTAAGAAATTTTTTTGCCGGATATTTCACATTCGTCACTCCAACCTCAAAAACCAAATTATCACC
>JAAKBH010000522.1:0-75000 GCA_019776075.1 Amaranthus palmeri
AACTTGCTAGAAAAGAAAAATTGTATGCGAAGTTTAGCAAATGTGAGTTTTTGGCTTGATCAAGTCTAATTCTTGGGTCATGTTGGTCTCGAAAAGAAGGGATTTCTGTTGATCCAAAAAAGGTTGAAAGCTATCATAGAGTGGCCTGCACCTAAAAATGTGCATGAAGTTCGAAGTTTCATGGGTCTAGCAAGTTATTACAGAAAGTTCGTAGGAAACTTTGCCAGTATAGCTCGCCCAATCACACAATTTGGTTTGTAAAGACAAGAAATTCGAGTGGACTTCTGCATGTGAAGCGGGCATTCTTGGAATTGAAGAAACGGTTGACAAGCACTCCGGTGTTAGCCCCTACCAGATAGCAAGAGTGAATTTGAAATTTTCTGTGATGCTCCAAGGAAGGTTTAGGTGTGTTTTAATGCAGAAGGGCAGGTAATAGCTTATGCAAGTAGACAATTGAAGATCATGAGAGGAATTACCCAATTCATGATTTAGAATTGGCCGCTGTAGGTATTTGCACTCTAAAACTATGGCGTCATTATTTATTTTGGGACTCCTTGTAAGATTTTCACTGATCATAAGAGCCTGAAGTACATATTCACTCAGAAGGAACTGAATATGAGACAGAGACGGTGGCTTGAGCTTATCAAAGATTATGAAACCGAGATCCTTTATCATCCTGGTAAAGCGAACAAAGTTGCAGATGCCTAAGTCGAAGACCTCATAATCGGATTAAATTCCATGAGAAGTTTTGCCGAGAGAGTTATGGTTAGAACTTCAGAAGATGGGTATTGAATTGGTGACTTCCAGAAGAAGTTCAGGGAACAATCAATGCGATATCTGTGAGACCTACCTTGTTTGATAGAATTATAGAGAAACAACTAGAATATCCATTCTTAGTAGAGTTAATATTAAGAGTCAAAGAGGGATCGACTACTGAATTTCAATATGATGAGAATCAAGGGTTGAAGTTTGAAAAAAGACTTTGTGTTCCAGAAGATGTAGAATTAAGAAGGAAATACTACATGAAGCTCACGCAAGTTCTTACTCAGTCCACCCGGGCCGAGATAAGATGATGAGTGACGTTAGAAAATCGTTTTGGTGGAGAGGTTTGAAAAATGACGTAGCTGCATTTGTGGCAAAGTGTTTAGTGTGCCAGAAGGTTAAATCTGAAAGAAGAAAAGAAGCTGGGTTAATTCAACCCCTAGAGGTGCCCGATTGGAAATGGGATTCCATTTCAATGGATTTCGTGGTTGGTTTACCAAGGTCGAGGAAAGGTAATGACTCCATCTGGGTAATTGTTTGATCGTTTGACAAAGACGAGTCGATTTATTGCTATGAAAACAACCTGGTCAGTGAAGCAATTGGCAGAAAATCTATGTACGAGAAATAGTCAAGCTACATGGGGTTCCAAGGACCATTATCTCTGATAGGGATTCTAAATTTCTGTCTCACTTTTGGAAAGAGTTGCAAGAAGCATTTGGGACGAAACTGAGTTTGAGTACTGCATTTCATCCGGCTACTGATGGCCAGACTGAAAGGACTATTCAGACACTAGAAGATTTGTTAAGATCATGTGTGCTGGAGTTCGGATCTGATTGGGAATCTAGACTAGCGTTGGTGGAATTTTCCTACACAATAGTTTTCATTCAAGTATAAAGATGGCACCGTATGAAGCCTTGTATGGGCGTAAGTGTCGAACTCCTTTGTGTTGGGAATATCTGGATACTAATGTTCCTATTGGGCCGGATCTGATTCAAGAAACAATAGATCAGGTAAAAGTCATTCGGGGTTTGATGAAGAGAGCTCAAGATCGTCAGAAAAGCTATAATGATAACCGCAGGAGGAAGCTAGAATTCGAGGGTCGGTCAGAAGGTTTTCTTGAAAATCTCTCCAATGAAGGGTGTAAAACGCTTTGGAGTGAAAGGAAAATTAAGTCCAAAATTTATAGGGCCATTTGAAATCCTGCGAAGGGTTGGTGAGGTAGCATATGAGTTAACACTACCACCAGAGCTGGATCGAGTACATAATGTGTTCCATGTGTCTCAGCTGCGCAAGTATGTGCATGATCCATCTCACATTTTGAGCTACGAACCACTGCAAGTTGATGAGACTTTAAGTTATGAAGAAAAACCGTTAAGGGTCATTGATTATCGGGTTAAGGAGTTGAGAAACAAGTCGATACCCTTGGTGAAAGTATTGTGGACTAACCACGGGGAAGAGGAAGCGACTTGGGAAAAAGAATCTGACATGAGAAGTCGATATCCGCATTTATTTTAGAAGGTATGTAAATTTCGGGGACGAAATTTCTTAAGTAGGGGAGAATGAAACAGTTATAAAAACGTCTTCGTTAAAAATTATTATTTTAATAAGTAAAATGAGTTTTTCATTTAAAAAGAAAAATTTTACTACGAATTTTAGATATTAGTTTTATTATTTTTGGGGACAAAATAAATTAAACGACGAAAATTATAGATATTTTATCCACCTCATACTGTGATGAGTATGAGTAAGAATTGAAATACCCACGTATAGCCATATGGCTTATGACTCACACCTCTCAATCTTACTCACCAAACTCTACCTAAGCTATATCTATAAGAGTATTTTTACTACTCTTTCCTTCACACCACTATTATCTTCTTCATAATCTGAAGAATAACAAAGCTAAATTCTACCTTCATCACTTCGAAAAGAGGAACAAAAATCTGAAATTTTACCCAACTTCATCTTCTCAAAGTATTGTTGTAAGTATATGTAAGTAAAAGTTTTTAATTGAAAAAACCCTAATCTCAATTTCAGAAAGTTTACACTCAATTTGGTGAAGCTATAATCTAATTTAAGTATTTTGATGATTGTAGCTTGTGTAGAAGAAGGAGGACCCATCTAACTATCACCATCTCCATCTCCATCTCTTTTGGGTAGAAGTAAGTTTTCATTATGTGTTCTTGAATTTATACTTGTATATTAATTTAATGGCTAATAGAGCCTTAAATTGATATTTGATTGTTTTATGTTAGGGTTTTTATGGGATTAATTAAAGTAGTATCAAGAGGAGACTAGTTTTGAAGGTTATCAAGCCATTGAAGGATTTACTAGCTAAAGTGGATCTTGATTTTGATATTCTGAAATTTTGTGTGGATTAATCTTGCTCAAAGGTAACTTACAAACAAATCTATTTAAGCATAATTGAATGTTTTAGAGTAGTTATAGGTATTAAATTGTTGTTGATTCATGTTCATGGTTGAAAGAAAAGTGTTGGACCTGCTGGTCATTAAGCAAGTTTCTGTCCAGATTATGTTTGACTGTTTTTGGGATAGTTAGAGTCGTTTCTTGATTCTGGTGTCTTCATAAGAATTGTAGAGCTTCGAGTCGTGGTCGCATAGACACTTAAATCGCCTCTATACGAGTTCGTATGAGAGAGTTATGTTCAAAATAGTGAAAGGGTACAGGCTGTCACGAAAATAGATCATCAGTTTTCTGTTTTGCCATTTTCGGGGTATCTCTTATTGTTTATGGGTTTTAGGGCCTTCATAAGAATTGTAGATCTCTGAGTCAGGGTCGCGTAGACACTTGAATCGTTCCTATACGTGTTTGTATGAGGAAGTTATGACCAAAATACTAACAGGTGTCTTAAAATGGTACTAAAATGGAATCTTATAAGTGGAATTAGAAACCATGAAATCCATTGAATGCTTAAGGTTAATTCTTGGGTATTTGAGATTAAAAATAGGATTATTATTTTGCCTTAATTGATTGGTATTTAAAATGATGATTGTTGACTTTAAAGAAAATCAACTGAATTGTTTTGTTTTATAATTCAATGTTCAATTTTGAAAAATGTTCGTTTTTGGGAATTGGCAACGGATATTCGTATCTGGATTATTATGAAATCCTATAGCTTGATAATAGGTAATGGTTATTCGGATCGGACTCGAGCCCCCGATCCCGTTTCGTTCTTGCAAGAACCGTATTCCGGTGATGACGATCACCCGTATTCTCAGGATTTAGATCAAGCCTACTTCCTGACGGTCCATATATTCCCACGTTTTAATGTGTTGTTATATTATTGTTTTAATATGAATTTTTAATAAATACATTTGGTATACAAAGTTTTGTTTGTTTCACAATTGAAATCGTATTGTTTTATTTGCCGTATTATTTCGCTAATTACTTGTTAAGTAATAGCCGTATTTTGTTTTCACTATTAACTTGGAAGGTTATAGTCGTGTTTTGATTCGCTTTGAACTAAAGGTTCTTAACCGTATTTTCTTTTATACCAAATAGTCTTTTAAAAGAGTTTGGGTTTGAATAAATTAATGTATTATAAGAAGTTACTAATTGAGCAAAAGATTAAATTGAGAGATGTTTGTTAATGACTTCTATCTAAATGTAGTAGTTTGTTGGATTACTCAACAATTCAATTGTTGACAGTCTTTGATGGGGCCTATCCCTTACGGGGGATAGATCCACTTTCAGGTTGCTAATTTTTGTGCGGATGGATGTGCTGCTCCTTTATGTGTCATGTGCTGCAATAGCGAGGACATCATTTTTGGAAAGTAAAACTATGATGATATTTTGACAAATCATGTATTGTAAAGTTTTTAAAAGAATTTAGATATTTTGTAACGTATTAACTTAGCTTATAAATAGGTTGTAATTTATTTATATTACAGTTATGTAAAGTTTTTTTTAAATACTCTGATATTGGTTTGCTGTGGCTATCGAGCCACAGGTCGGATTCAGCCCAGACTTCTATAAGTCTTCCGCTGTGCTTGTAGATAGTAATATTATACTATTTACACTGGTTTGGGCTGTTTCAGTTTATGTCGCTTATAATCAATTCTAGTGGATGTGACTTATGATGTTTCCACGGTCTTGGAACAAAGTCTCTTGTGGGGACAGATGTGGAAGCTGGTTCACTGACTTGGTTCTGATTTGGTTCAACTTCAATTCTTTCTTCTTGTGCTTCAGTTTGAATTTCTGGATTAGGAACTGCAGGCTGTTCCTGATCTGCCTGTGGTTCCTGTTCTTGATTTTGTTCAACATTCTGACCTTGTTGTTGTTCTACTAGATCTTGCTCCTTGTGTATATTTTCATCATCTTCCAGATCCGCAAGACCTATCTTAAAATCACTTGTTTCTTGTTCACTTGTCATAAAGTTAGTCTCATCAAATATAATGTGAACAGATTCTTCAACACACATTGTTTTCTTATTGTAAACTCTATATGCTTTACTATGAGATGAATAGCCAAGAAATACTGCTTCATCACTTCTTTCATCAAATTTACCTAAATTTCGTTTTCCATTAACATGCACAAAACATCGACATCCAAAGACTCGAAAATATGAAATGTTAGGTTTAATTCCTTTAAATAATTCGTAGGGGGTCTTAGAAGTGATTGGTCTTATTAAAACTCGGTTTAATATATAACAAGCAGTATTGACGGCTTCGGCCCAAAAATTTCTAGGTAAACCACTAGCAATTAACATAGTTCTGGCCATTTCTTCTAAGGTTCTATTTTTACGTTCAACAACACCATTTTGTTGTGGTGTTCTAGGCGCGGAGAAATTATGACTTAAACCATGCTCATTACAATAATCCATAAACTTTGAATTTTCAAATTCTTTGCCATGATCCGATCTTATGTGGACTAGTTGATTGTTACTAGATTTCTGAATTTTAGTGGCGAATGCAACAAATTCATCAAAAGCCTCATCTTTGCTAGATAAGAATAAAGTCCATGTAAATCTGCTGTAATCATCAACTATAACAAAAACATATCGCTTACCGCTGCGACTTTGGATTCTCATTGGTCCACAAAGATCCATATGAATTAATTCAAGTGGTCTTGATGTGGTCACGACATTTTTAGTTTTAAAAGATGACCTTGCGTGTTTTCCTTTGGCACATGGATCACATACTTCATTCTTTTGAAATTTTAGGGACGGTAATCCTCTTACTAGGTCTTTAGTACGTAAAGTATTAAGCAATGAAAAACTAGCATGACCTAATCTTTTATGCCAAAGTAGAGGGTCATCTTCTATAACACTCAGACATGTTAAACTGGTTTTAGGAACAGTGTGCAGGTCCACCACGTAGGTGTTCCCTTTTCTAATTCCTTCCAGAATGATGTCACCTGTGTCGTTCCTAGAAATCATGCATTTCTCAGAAGTAAAGTTTACAGAGTTACCTTTGTCACAAAATTGAGAAATACTTAAAAGGTTGTGTTTCAAATTCTCGACCAAAAATACGTTATCTATAGCGTGGGAACTTGACCTTCCTATCTTGCCTTTTGCAATGATTTCACCTTTCATATTGTCGCCAAAGGTCACAGTTCCTCCATCATAAGCTTCTAGTGAGAGAAATTTTGATCTATCGCTTGTCATGTGGTTGGAACAGCCACTGTCGAGATACCATGAGTTGTTCTCCCTCACTAGAACCTGCAAAACGAACTTAGTTGTTAGAAGGTGGAACCCAGCCATCCTTGGGTTCCGTGTCGATTAAACAAGAATTAAATTTCTTAATCCAAACTCTATCGACGTATATTTGGTTCGTTTTGTTGTGCTGTTCCCTTTTTAAACATTGATGTTTCAGGTGCCCGGTTTTGCCACAAAAGGAACAGACTTTGTTACTTGGGAGATCAACATAGACCTTTTTCTTTTTGTCATTTTTATCATATCCTAGACCTTCGGTTCCTTTAGTTCTAGCATTAAGAATCCATTTGGGAACTTCTCTAGTTTTCCCTTTATCTCTTGAATTTAATTCAAGCTTAAGTCGATCGTTTTCTTTTAAGGCGGATTCTAGGTCGGATCTCATTTGAAAGAGTACACATTGAATTTTTTTCTTAGTCTCATAATCGACTTCCATTTCAAATTGCTCAAATTGATTCAATTCAATATTTAACATGATGTTTTCTTCTTTAACTTTTTCTAAGGCTTCTTTTAACATCACATTATTATCAAGCAATTCAAAGAATCGATTTTGCACATCGGATCTAAATGAGTTAAGGTAGGATATTTGGTCTTTACATGCTTTAAGGTCTTTTTCAGTTTTGAGAGTGATGGCGGTTTGTTTTTCTAAATTTTCATGAGATTCTAAAATCATTTTAACTAATCTATGTTTATCCAATTTAAATAAATAATCAGAAAATGGATCAGGAGACAGTACCTCTTTTCCTTTAGATGTATCGTCATGAGTAGCCATGAGACAGAGGTTAGCTACCTCTTCTTCTTCCACGGGGGCTTCGGTTTCGGCTTCACTTTCGGACTCTCCCCATGCAGCTATCATGGCTTTGCAGAAATCGGTTTTGTTGAAATTTCCCTTTGTTGGTTGTCTTCCTGTTTCTCTTGCTTTCCCTTTTGCTTTCTCGTCCTTCCATAGTGGGCATTCCTTTATGAAGTGCTCGGTACTTCCACATTTGTGGCATTCATATGTTTTGGATTTAGTAGTTCCTTTTTCTTTGTAGTTTCTTTGATTTTTATATCTGTTGTTCCTGAAGAACTTCTTGGATCTACGTACCAGCATTGCTGCCTCTTCCTCATCAGTTTCTGAATTTTCTTGATCGTCTGCTGTCAGAGCCAGACCTTTGTTTCTGGAACTGTCAGCTGTTCCCAGATGTAATTCATGAGTCATCAGGGAACCAGCCAACTCTTCCAGATTAAACTTTGTAAAATCTTTAGATTCTTGAATGGCTGTGACCTTTGCTCTCCAACGATCATCTTGAGGTAGGCTTCTTAGAATCTTTCGCACTTGTTCATCGGATGGAATAAGCCTTCCAAGGGAGACTAACTCATTTGTGATGTTCGTAAACCTAGTAAACATTTCTTGAATGCTTTCTTTAGGTTCCATAACAAATCTTTCATATTTGGACATGAGCAAGTCAATCTTGGAACGCTTGACTTCGCTTGTACCTTCATGGGTAACTTCCAGCAGATCCCAAATTTGTTTTGCTGATTTGCAACCCATAATGCGATTGTGTTCATTAGGACCAAGCCCACAATGAAGCAATTTAATAGCAAGAGCGTTCATTTCCATCTTTTGAAAATCTTCTTTCTCATATTCTGTGATTGGTTTGGGAACAGTCTCGTTGATGGAGTTGGTAGTAGTTACCTCAAAATCTCCAACTTCAATGACTCTCCAAACTTGATAGTTTTCGGCTTTGATGAAGATCTCCATTCTGTTTTTCCAATAGGTATAGAATTTGCCATCAAACATTGGTGGTCTCTGAGTAGAGTACCCTTCTTCCATACGCTCGTTCATTTTCATCATCTCTAAAGTACCAAGATACGGCTCTCAGGGTTTCCTGATTTAATGAGGAACAGGGCTCTGATACCAATTGTAGAAACGTATAGAGACGACGAAGTGTAACAAGAGGGGGGGTGAATTGTTACTTGTTCCCGTTAGAGTATTTTCGCCCTTTTCTTACGGAATTACGAATAAAGAAAATACTCAAAACAAAATAAAAGAAAACTTAAAGAAACACAAAGAATTTAACGTGGGAATAAGAACCACGACCCTCTAGGGATTTCTATTCTCTAATATTTTATGTAATTCAATTCTCTATTACACAAAATAATTCTCCTTCTCCTTCTCCTTCTCCTTCTCTTCTCGGTTTCTTTCTTGTTCCCTTTCTCGATTTTCCTTCTCTTTTTCTTTTCTCTTTCTCACTTCCCCCTTAGACTTATCCAAGTCTAATTACAAACTCTCTCAAAAACCCATACAAGATAAATTCTCTAAATTGGATGAACAAACAAAGATAGCACAAGGAAATATTTTGGAATTAGTTTTCGATTAAGAACACTCAATATTTTCCTTTTCTTGAATCTTGAATCTCACGAAATTTGGGCACAATTTTTCGGAAATAATTTTCTCTCAATGTTGATCGCCAAAACGTTTGTGCCGGTTAGAAAAATGATTTTATAATCTCTTTAGAACAAGTTATGCCATAAACCCATAATCTATAGATAAGGGATTAGTGGGCATTGACCGTGAGTAATATGAATAACTACCTTGGTGGTTATTCAAAGTCAATCCTTGACTCTAGCTAAAAATAGCCATTTTCAAGAGATTTTTTAGGAGTTAGTTATTTTAATTCTTTGATTAATTCCTTATGCTTTCTAAGTTGTTAACTGTACAACAAAACTAAAATATAGAAAAATAAAATCAAGACTTTTTCTAAATTAATTTTGTTGACTTCTCTTCTGACCGGATTCTGGAGGAACAACGTACTGTCTCTATCTGCAACATTCATCAGTTTATCAATATCAGGAACAGTAGACTTGGATTCTACTCTTGACTTCCTCATTGACCTTCTCTACTGACTTTGACTTTGTTGACTTTGACTTTGACTTGTACGATTGCCATTGACCAGTCCTTAGGTACCATCGACGATTACAATAATCGGATATATTACCTACAAAACAATCTCTATAAATATTTTGTTTGTTTATAATTTGTTAAGTCATCATCAAAACTCAAATGGGCCAACACTTTGGGTTAGTAAACTCTGTGATGACCCTGTTTACTTAGTCAACGGTAAGTCGGGTTGTTACAACAGGTTTTCACAATAGGGAAAGATAACACCAAGAAGCACGTGGGGGAACAAAACCAACGAGGATAAAAACCTTAGGATATAACTTTTGGATTTTGACAGGCATTTTCTAAACTCAGAATACTATATTGGTTGGGAATAAAATCTTGAGAGATATATTGAGTTTAAGGATACACCACTAGAACAACAATATAAGTTGGCTAAAACTAAACTAACAAAATTAGTTGCTGTACATGTCTGACTTGAGGGGATTCAAAAGCAAAGAAGAAGGAATGAATGGGGGAGAATCAACACCTGAGACAAATTGAAGAAATACCTGTAGAGAAGATACAGACCACACAACTATGACCAGCAATTGTTTGTCCGGTGGAGAACACTAAGGTAAGGCAATAAATCTGTTACTGAGTATTTCCAAGAATGGGAAAAATTGTCTGTAATATGTGAGGTGAATGAACCAAAATAAATGAGGGTAGGAAAATTCATAGGAAGTTTGAGAGAAGACTTGGGGATCGAAAAAGTTAGAAATAACTCAGGAATTGATCGATAACCTAGCCTGTAACAATGCTTTTACACTTAAGAAATATTCAAAGAAAAAGTCTAACATAAGAAGCACCTACTCCTAGCCATTCAAAACTAATAACCCTAGGGGCACTATGAACTAAGAACTACATCAGCCAAGAATTCACTCCTCCCCAATCCATCTAAGGACAAAAATACAAAAGACATTAATGGAGTAGTATGCTTCAAGTGTCATGGGCATAGACACATCAAGAGTGGGAGCCCTAATGCTATAGCTTTTACCTTATAGAAGTGGATTGAGATTAATGAAGTAAGTAGATGCAGGACTAAGCTAATCAATAAGAATGGGAAAGAAGTAGTCTGGCCTTCTACTTCAAAGGATGACCTTGATGATTCCTTTTTTGGAATGATGAGGGAACCTAGGAGAGGTTTAAAGATACTAAGTTTAGTAAGGATGAAGGAAACAGGGAATTAGTCCATCACTGACCAAGAGAATATATCTTTCAAACCAAATGCAAGATTAAGGACAGGATACGTGACTTGATTATAGATTGAAGCAGTGAGTAGTAACCTGGAAACCAAGACACACATACACACCCATGCAAACTGAAGTGGCTAGATAGTAAGGCCTAATGGTTTTGTAAAGAAACAAGGTTTGATTAAGTTTTCCATAGGATCATACCAGGACATTGTGATGTGTTAAACACGACTACCTGTCATGTGCTGCTAGGCAAGCCATGACAACATTATAGGAAGACCATTTATGATGGTTACACCAATATCTACACAGTGAGGTATGAGGGAAAACTAAAAGACGTTATACCTTCACCATCTCACAGCTACAAAAGTGTGGGAGAAAGAGATCAAGAGAAAAGGGAGGGCTTCTCTGTTTTTCAAAAAGGAATTCTGAAAGCATATCGCCCCATCTAAACCTAAGATAACCTCCTGATAACGGGTTTCTAACGCGTCGTTTAACGCTAGAAGCCTTGGTCAATCAAACACATTTATAATGGTGTGTAGCGCTAAGTCGGGGGTCGAACCACAGAGAAGAAGGGATACTAGACTAAAGAGTTGGTGTGGAAAAGATATATGGTGTGTAGGTTGAGAGGATGGGTGAACTAAACTAATGACAAGAACAAACAAAGAAAGAAAGCGGGCATAGGTTAGGTCCACCCTAGGTAGGTTTATTGAAAATAGAGATAGGTTAAGTCGAGGGAGATCGAACGAAGGTCAATCGAGACACTCTAGATAGCATGGGGAAGTTGATGACCTATAGTCAATGCGAACGACCCATAATCGCCCTATGTCTCACAAGGGAGTAGCAGGACAAGATATGCATCGAATATCAATCAATCAAACCAACATCAGCCTCAACCATCTTCCTAAACATTAAACACAAAACCAAAACCCTAAGATTTCTCTAACCCAAAACCCTAAAAGACTACTGTAGCATATTAAAAGTAAAAGCAAGAAGAGAGAAAAGCAATAAAACTATTCTAGAAAGCATAAATGAAATGAAAGACATGAAAGCAAGAAAGAAAGCATAAAGGAATTGAAAGACAAGAAAGCATTAAACTCTACACTAGGAAAGCATTAAATGAATGCATAAAGAAAGCAATAAATGACATTAAAGCAATAAAGGAATGTAAATTTACATAAAGAGATGGCATGAAAGTAAAGGAAAGCAATAAAGAAGAAGATAGAACAAAACTAGGGCAAAAACTAAAGAGAAAGCATGAAGAGTTGATGAACAAGAGAGGGAGGGTTACTCCCGATCAAGTCATGCCTAATACATTCAGGTTTAAGCCTTTATATAGGTTGTAAAAGATGGGGGTAAAAACCCTAAAAGATCCTACGTGGCAAAGCTTGCGAAGAAAAAGAGCTGCGCTGATTTTTAGCCCCATTCGACCGAATCCAAAGTCCATTCGCCCGAATGAGGTCCATTCGGGGTTTCCAGAAACTTTGCCAATCAAAGCAAATGAAAAGAAATTGCATTCGCTTGAATCTAGGGTTGCATTCGCCCGAATGGGTTGTCTAATTCGCCCGAATGCTGAGATTCGCCCGAATGGGTTGTCTAATTCGCCCGAATGTAATTTTTCTTTTAGTTCTTAGTTTTTTCTTTCAAGCATTCTTCGAAGAACAATTTGTAGCATTTGAATTCCGCATTTTCAGTTTATGTTATTTTCCCATTCCGTAAGTTTTCTTGTTTTATTATTTCTTTCTTCATCATTATCTATTGTTTGTGTATGTTTTACATAATATTGCATAGTGAGTAGTTTCTTTATCTAGCGTTAGGGTGAAATCCCTAATTTGAAGCATGGATTGATATTTTATTGATTGATTGTGTGCGATTTGAGTCGATGATTGAACCTTTGCTTAATGAATCTTGATTTAAACATCTTTGTTGGCCTTTTCAATAAAACAGAAGTTTGAGAGTTGGTTTAACTTAGAATTGAGATATATTTGAGTTAGATTCCTTCTAGTATTAACCAATAGAACGGAAGTTTGAGGATTAATGCTAGTTGGTCTTAAATCGATATTAGTCAATAAAGCGGAAGCTTGAGATTAATTAGATCACATTCTCTCATATTCATGGCTCAATTTCATACAATTATGAAAGTGCTTGAATTTCATGTTAGAATTAGGTGATACCCGACTCCCTAGTGTCTTTCATACCATTGTTATACATCATTATCATTTTTGTTTTGAATATTTGCACCGTAGAATTAGAATACCACCATACGTATTTGCTTAATCCTTGTCTTGGCTGGTCGTAAGCATACAATTTGGAATTATCGAGCCTCCTCGTGTTTGACCCGCACTACGCGTACGCCATGTGCTTGCGGTTAAAGTAAAATTTGCTCATCAAGTTTTTGGCGCCGTTGCCGGGGAGGCGACCATAATTTCTTTTTAGTTTGTTTGTTGATTTGCTTAGACAGTTGCTTGTTGTCCCCAAACCTTTGGCCCCCTTGTCTCTGAATGCCCAAGCAAGCTCGATCTCTTGAACGGTTTGACCCCGAGATTGAGGCCACCGCCCGTAGACTGAACGCAGACCGACTTAGGAGACTTAGGCAACAACAAGACAACATGGCCAATAATGCTAACCGATCCTTTGGCCAAATGGGTGCACCCACGCTCACCCAAACTTCCATACCTTGCATAGTCAAACCTGATTTTGGGACCGAGAACTTTGAACTTAAACCCCACCTTATCCAGATGATTGAAAGGAATCAATTTGGTGGTCACCCTAGTGAGAGCCCACATGACCATATAACAAATTTTATAGAAAGGTGTGACACCATCACTGCCAAAGATTTGTCAATGGAGGCGATGAGGATGCGGCTTTTCCCCTTCAGTTTGAAGGATAAAGCCAAGTCATGGCTCAAGTCTGAACCAGCAGACATATATACGACTTTGGAGGCTCTAGCTAATGGCTTCTTAGCCAAGTTCTATCCTCCTAGGAAGACATCCCAGATTCGGACCCAACTGCAAACATTTAAGCAACAGCCTTTTGAGTCCTTTTATGAGGCATGGGAGAGGTTTAAGGATCTTCAGCTTAGTTGTCCCCATCATGAGATACCCAACTGGTTACTTGCTTAGTCCTTGTATGGAGGGCTGTTTGATGAACATAAATCGTCGATCAACGCCGCATGTGGTGGTGATATGGATTCTAAGATCCCAGAGGATCTCTTACGACTCTTTGAGACCATGGTTAAAAATAGCCACTCTTAGAGTAATGAAAGAGGTCCAGTAGCCCAGGGTAATGTTGTAGAATCTGAGACCATCAAGGCTCTCACCAAACAGATAGCCTATCTTACTGAACAGATGGCTAAGGTAGACATGGTAAATTCTTCCTCTTCTACTTCTAATAATTCTTCTATTGCTTGTGATACCTGTGGTGTTCCAGGTCACTGTTCGAGTGCTTGTCCCCAAGTTTACGAGGAGGCAAACGCTCTGTACAGTAAACCTCCTGGAGACCCACATGCTAACCGATACAATGCAGGCTATAAGCACTCGAATATGTCCTACTCTAGTACCAATGTGCTAAACCCACAGCATGTCCAGGCTCTATATCAGCAACCACCTCCGTACAAGCAATACGCTCACCCCCCTCAACCTAACCTTAGGACTGAGGTCGATGAGTTGAGAGGCTTTCTATAAGAGATGTTTTAAGTGCCCCCGTCCCAAATGAATCTATGTTTTTGATTGATATATGCGATGATTTACCTCTTGCGTCTACATGGGACCGCAAGGTCGATACCCTCCAATCCTTTCTTGAAGGAACGGAGGAAGACAACGCTGAGGTATTGGGATGGGAAGACTCTTTTAAGAGTATGTATGTTGATGATCTGGATTTGGATTTGTGCAATGAAGTGTTGCAGGCACATGAACATGAGCAGGTGATGGAAGCTAGTAAGGGGAGTTCCACCTCCTGAGGTAGAATTGAAAACTCTCCCCTCTAATCTGAAGTATTATTTTTTAGGTGCTGATTCCACCTACCCTATTATTGTGAGCAGTGCGCTCAATGGCACCGATTTGGACCGTTTAGTCAACTTGGTCCGTAAGCACCGCAAAGCCATTGGATATACCATAGATGACATTAAGGGAATCAACTCTTGTGTTTGCACTCACAGGATACATCTTGAGTCTGACGTCAGTCCTTCCATGGAGGGACAACAGCGATTGAACCCAAACATGAAAGAGGTCGTTAAAAAGGAAGTCCTAAAATTGCTGAACGCGGGGATCATCTACCCTATCTCTGATAGTAAGTGGGTCTCCCCCGTACAAGTGGTCCCTAAGAAGGGAGGCATGACCGTCATCCAAAATGATAAAAATGAACTGATATCGACCCGAACCGTGACCGGATGGCGTATGTGCATAGACTATAGGAAGTTAAATAAGGCGACCCAAAAAGACCACTAGCCCATTCCATTCATAGACCAGATGCTTGAGAGGTTGGCCAAACACTTCCACTTTTGATATTTCGACGGGTCTTCTGGATTTTTTCAAATCCCAGTTCACCCCGACGATAGGGAGAAGACAACATTTACTTGCCCCTGCGGCACCTTTGCATACCGAAGGATGCCATTCAGGCAATGTAATGCCCCCGCCACCTTTCAAAGGTGCATGATGAGTTTTTTTTTCTGAGTTTATTGAACATTGTATGGAGGTTTTTATGGATGACTTCTCTGTATTTGGCAACTCCTTTGATGACTGTTTAGCTAACCTCGAAAAGGTGCTTGCCCGTTGTGAAAAAGTCAATTTGGTTCTTAATTGGGAGAAATGTCATTTCATGGTCCCATAGGGCATTGTTTTGGGACATTTAGTGTCCAGCCGAGGTATTGAGGCCGATAAGGCCAAGATAGAGGTTATTGAGAAGCTGCCCCCTCCAGTCAATGTGAAGGGGATTCGCAGTATTCTTGGGCATGCAGGTTTCTACAGGAGGTTTATACCGGATTTTTCCAAAGTTGCTCGACCTCTAACTGAGCTTTTGGCTAATGACGTACCATTTGTTTTTTCTGACGATTGTTTGCAGGCTTTTGAGAAGCTGAAACATGCGCTTACTTCAGCACCTATCATCCATTCCCCAGATTGGAGCCTGCCCTTTGAGCCTATGTGATGCTAGCGATTACGCGATAGGGGCAGTGCTTGGGCAAAGGAAAGATGGCAAGCTGCATGCCATCTATTATGCTAGCAAAACTTTGAACGAGGCACAGGTTAATTATGCTACAATATCAAAAGAGCTCCTGGCTGTGGTCTATGCTTTGGAAAAGTTTAGATCCTATCTAATAGCGTCTAAAATCATTGTACATACGAACCATGCAGCTCTCTAATTTCTGTTGAACTGAAGGATGCTAAGCCTAGATTGATAAGGTATACTGCTCTAAGAATTTGATCTGGAAATTGTTGATAAAAAAGGAGCAGAGAACTCGGTGGCTGATCATCTATCTAGACTTGTTATGGATGAGGTGTCAGGTGCGCCTGACATTGATGATTCCTTCCCGGATGATCAGTTGATGAGTCTTGCAGATGTGGATGAGACACCTTGGATAGCCGACATAGCGAACTATCTTGCTAATGGAGTATTACCTACATGTCTTTCCGATCACTATCGGAAGAAATTTCTTCGTGAGCTCCGTTACTACTATTGGCATGATCCACTTTTATTCCGATCTTGTGCCGACGGCATGCTGCGCCGTTGCGTTCCCGAGTTTGAGGTACATTCTATTATTCGACACTTCCATGATCTACCTTGTGGTGGTCACGCAGCTGCCTCCAAGACTTATTCTAAGATTCTTTAATGTGGTTTTTATTGGCGCACTCTTTTTCGAGATGTACAGGCCTATGTCAAGACATGTGATCGTTGCCAACGAGTTGGCAACCTACCTAAAGCTAATGTTATGCCTATTGCCCCTATTCTAGCTGTTGATATCTTTGATGTGTGGGGCATCGACTTTCAAGGCCCATACCCTTCGTCCTTTGGAAACAAATATATTTTGGTGGCTGTTGATTATGTTTCTAAGTGGGTGGAGGCTATTGCCACCCGGACTAATGATGCGCAAGTGGTGACCAAGTTCTTTAAATAGACCATATTCCCTCGCTTTGGTTGCCCTCGCATTGTTATTTGTGACAACGGGACCCATTTCATAGAGCATAAGTTCGAGTCTGTAGAAACGTATAGAGACGATGAAGTGTAACAAGAGGGGGGGTGAATTGTTACTCGTTATTTATAGAGTATTTTCGCCCTTTTCTTGCGGAATTTTGTATATTGAAAATACTCAAAACAAAATGAAGAAAACTTAAAGAAACACAATGATTTTAACGTGGGAACAAGAACCACGACCCACTAGGGATTTCTCTTCTCTATTATTTTATGTAAATCACTTCTCTATTACATAAAATATTTCTCCTTCTCCTTCTCTTCTTCTCTCGGTTTCTTTCTTTTTCTCCTTCTCTATTCTCTTTTCTTTTCTCTCTTCTCTTTCTCACTTCCCCCTTAGACTTACCCAAGTCTAATTACAAATTCTCTCAAATAAACCCGTACAAGATAAATTCTCTAAATTGGATGAACAACACAAGAATAGCACAAGGATTTGATCTTGGAATTAATAAGCTTTTAAAACACTCAAGAACTCCTTTTCTTGATAAAGAGAGCTCACGAAATGGATTTGGGAGCACTCATAGAATTTTCATGAATATTTCTCTCCCAATTTTCCATAGGAGAACTCAAATGATTTTACGTGATTATTTCTCTCCTTGTTGATCACCAAAGATTTGTGCCGGTTAACAAAATGAATTTATATGCTTTTTAGATTTAGTTAACCCATAATCCCATAATCAAAGATGTGGGATATGTGGGCAATGGACGTGAGTTATGTGAATAACTACCTTGGTGGTTATTCCAAGTAATCTTTGACTCTAGCTAAAAATAGCCAAGATCCTAAACTTTAGGAGGCTTATTTTTAGGAGTTAGTTATTTAATTCTTTGATTTATTCCTTGTGCATTCTATAGTTATTCAACCGTACAACAAGACTAAAAAAGAAAAATAAAAATTAAAATAATTTTCTTGATTAATTTTGTTGACTTCATCTCTGACCGGTTTCGTTTGGAACAACGTACTGTCTCTATCTGCAACTTCATCAGTTTATCAATATCAGGAACAGTAGAAGTGAAATCTACTCTTGACTTCCTCATTGACCTTCTCTACTGACTTTGACTTTGTTGACTTTGACTTTGACTTGTACGATTGCCATTGACCAGTCCTTAGGTACCATCGACGATTATGATAATCGTATATATTACCTACAAAACAATCTCTACAAATATTTTGTTTGTTTATTATTGTTAAGTCATCATCAAAACTCAAATGGGCCAACAAATTTCCCCTTTTTGATGATGACAAACTTATAAACAAACTATGTTAAAAGAAAGAGTAAAACTAATAGCTTTGAACATGTTAGAGATCAATCACAAGTTCAAACATATTTAGTAAATTAAATCGTTACAAGTAATTTACCAAATTCTAAGGCAAGCATATTACTCTAAAATATTTTTGGCGAAAATCATGTGATTAAGCATGACTTCAAATTTTTCAATTTAAAATAAAACAAAACATGAAACGAAATATAGAATAAAAATAACTTAAGAAATATAAAAACATAAATATTAAAACATAAACTAAAAGGATTAGAAGCACAACAAACTAAGTAATTCTAATTAAGTAATTCAAGAAAATTATGAGTTGTAAGAGTCAAAGGTGAACAATGTGACATTCAACAACATCAGTTTCCATATTAACCAAACATAACATAAGTAGCACAACTAAGAACCTATCAAAGTCTTTGAAACGAAAAACAGAGAATCAAATTTTCAAAGATGAAGCGAAAACAAGCATTCACAAGCATAACATTGTTTGTTTGCCACTCTTCCCCTTTTGGCATCAATCAAAAAGTAGGGATATGAATCAAATCACAGCTCTAAGGCAAGCATTAGAAAAATTAAGATAGTAAGCAGCAAACTAAGTAAATAGATGTCCAAGCATAAATCAAGAAAGCATGCAATCAAACGTATTAGACCATGGGATAATAATAGGGAAGGATAATATGAAGGATTAAAAGTAGTGGGTTAGTAAGTAGCATAAGCAAAATATAAATTGTTTTGTACCCCAGCTTGGTACATTAAAAAGCAAAAGAAAATATTGTTTAAAGATTACATATAAAATGGGCCAACCAAACATTAAATTTTTAATGAAAACAGAAGCAGGAGGGATCAGGCAACAGTCTCCTTATCAACGTATTCAGTCTGCACCTCCACCGTGTCAAGCTTCGCACCAAGACGTGATTCCATGTCGGTGAGTTGCTCAGCAATAGTGGAGAGTGAGGCACGAACTTCACTTTGGAAAGAGCATAATTGGGACTGCGTATCAAGTAGTGTAGAAAGGACATGAGCAAGGGTAGTAGGAGGAGGAGGGATAGTAGTGGAATCATCAAAACCAGTGGGTAAGGGTGATGGTGGTGATGTAAATGGTGGTGGAGTAGTTACTATTGGTGATGGTGGTGGTGATGGTATAGGTAAGCTTGGCTTTGGTGATGGTGGGGTTTGAGAGGTAATATCAGCATTTAGGCACGAAGAACTCTTGGATGATTTCCTGATATTCTTGAGAGGCACATTGAGGTCCTCATCCTCTTAACTAGATTGTTCATCCTCTAGTTCCTCTATCTCTTCTTCCCCAACCTGTTCCCCCTTACTAACAGCTTCCCCCTTGTTCCTGTTCTGAAGCTGCCTCAGTAGTGGCAGTGGGAACAGTTTTCTGATCTTCCTTTTCTATATTCTCTCATTCTACTTCAGTTTCACCTTCCTCTTGTTCCTCATCGGAACTCACATACTCAACATCTTCTTCAACATCATCTAGAATTCCATTTTCATTTAATGTAAGATGCAAGTTGTTAAGACACTTAGCACCTATTTTGTTGTTAGCACTCATTGGAAATTCTAGGCCTTCAAGAGGCACACCAAACTTCTTAAAGATACATATTAACAAACCTCCTAAGCACAATCAGGATCTACTACCTTGGCCTTCTTTGCGGGTTTTGAAGATGAGCTTCCTTTTGTGGTAGAAAAAGTCCTTTTCGTGCCGACATGCATGAGTTTTGTTGTTTTCGGTTTAGATGAAGTCTTGGGAGATTTCATGGTGATGATGAATTGATGAAGGTTGAAGGAGGAAAATGGGTTTGACGGTTTTGCTAGGAGTAGTACAAGTAATGGGTTTATGAATGATGGATGTGACATGAGGAGTGGGTTATAAAGGGTTGAATGGACGGTTATGAAAAAGGTTTGTACTACTTCCATAATGGCGGTTTTAGGAGGTGTAAGGGTAGTTATTAATTAAGCTTAGTTCGTTGAATATATCGATTTAGATAACTACTTTCCGAAACACCTCGATGATCCGTCTTCCATTTTATAAAATAATGTTGGCTCACCAAAATAAATTAAAATAAATAGAGAAAATGCTGGAATTTGTGGAAAATAAAATATTTTTGTGATTTTTGAAATAATTTATAATATGTGGGTAATAAAATAATAATATATAAAAATAAGTTATGCTACTTGGTCTAATCAGTTCAAACATGCAAGCAATCAAGATAAAGTTTAAGACATAAATTTAAATAGAAGCATACCCAAATCTCGCAATGATTGAATAATCAATCTTGGTTGTTGTGATTGATTGAACCCTTCCGATTTTTCAGGATGTTTTGAGGAGGAATACTAGCAATTGAACGTTAGTGAAGCTTGATCATACCTAGCTCCAACCTCATCTTTTCAAATTGTTCCCTTGGAAGCGGTTTGGTCATTATATCTGCAACTTGATCACTAGTATTGACATGTTTAACACTAATATTTTTATGCTCTACATTATCCTTAAGGAAATGGTGTCTAATATGAATATGTTTAACTCTAGAATGATGCACCGGATCTTTAGAAATGCAAATAGCACTAGTATTATCACAATAAATAGGAACACATTCAAATTTGATACCAAAATATCTTAACTGTTGTTTAATCCAAAGCATTTGGGAACAGCAGGCTGCTGCTGCTACATACTCAGCTTCTGCAGTGGATAAAGCTACTGTGTTCTGTTTCTTGGAACTCCATGATACCAAACAAGATCCAAGAAACTGTACCATTCCTGAAGTGCTTTTTCTATTCACAAGATCACCTGCGTAATCTGCATCACTATACCCTTTCAAGTCATAGACATCACTTTTAGGATAAAATAAGGATAAGTCATCTGTTCCCTTTAGATATCTAAGAATTCTTTTCACTGCCGTATGATGTGATTCTTTAGGATTTGATTGAAATCTAGCACACAAGCCAACACTAAAGGATATATCGGGTCTACTAGCTGTTAGATATAGTAGGGATCCTATCATGCCTCTATACATCGTTTGGTCAACATTAATTCCGTTAGGATCTTCATCTAACCTAATGTTAGTGGCCATGGGTGTATGGTTTGTCTTAGCACTATTTAGTCCATATTTCTTTAGAAGTTCTTTTATATATTTTTGTTGATGAATAAAAATACCGTTAGCAGTTTGTTTAATTTGCAAACCAAGGAAGAAATTTAATTCTCCCATCATACTCATTTCAAACTCATTACTCATTAGGTCAGCAAATTCCTTACATAACGATTCATTTGTAGCACCAAAAATAATATCATCAACATATATTTGAACAACTAATATATTCGAACCTTTATTCTTAAAGAATAAGGTTTTATCAATTTTACCACGTATGAACTTATTTTCAATCAAAAACTTAGATAATCTCTCGTACCATTGTCTAGGTGCCTGTTTTAGCCCATAAAGAGCTTTATCAAGCTTGTAGACGTGATCCGGAGAAATTGGGTTTTCAAAGCCAGGTGGTTGTTCCACAAACACTTCTTCTTCTAGAAACCCATTTAAGAATGCACATTTTACGTCCATTTGATATAATTTAAAATTCATGAAAGCAGCAAATGAAATAAGAATTCTAATAGCTTCTAATCTAGCTACGGGAGCAAAAGTTTCAGTATAGTCAATACCTTCCTGTTGATTATAACCTTTTACCACCAACCTTGCTTTGTTTCTAACGATTATGCCGTGTTCATCCAGCTTGTTCCTGAATACCCATTTAAGTCCAATGATTTTCTTGTTCTTCGGTTTTGCTTCTAAGTGCCACACTTTATTTCTTTCAAACTCATTTAATTCATCTTGCATAGCTACCACCCAATCCGAATCTTGTAGAGCTTCTTCATGATTCTTGGGTTCCATTGTTGAAAGAAAAGCGAAGTGTGCACAAAAGTTCTCAATTGTCCCCTTGTTTGTATGCCTTTGTTCATGTCGCTTATGATCAATTCTAGTGGATGTGACTTATGATGTTTCCACGGTCTTGGAACAAAGTCTCTGGTGGAGACAGACGTGGAAGCAGGTTCACTGACTTGATTCTGATTAGGTTCAGCTTCAATTCTTTCTTCTTGATTTTCTGTTTGATTTTCTGGATTAGGAACTGCAGGCTGTTCCTAATCTGCCTGTGGTTCCTGTTCTTGATATTGATCAGCATTCTGATCTTGTTGTTGTTCTACTAGATCTTGCTCCTTTTGTATATTTTCATCATCTTCCAGATCCGCAAGACCTATCTTAAAATCACTTGTTTCTTGTTCACTTGTCATAAAGTTAGTTTCATCAAATATAATGTGAACAGATTCTTCAACACACATGGTTTTCTTATTATAAACTCTATATGCTTTACTATGAGATGAATAGCCAAGAAATACTGCTTCATCACTTCTTTCATCAAATTTACCTAAATTTCGTTTTCCATTAACATGCACAAAACATCGACATCCAAAGACTCGAAAATATGAAATATTAGGTTTAAATCCTTTAAATAATTCGTAGGGGGTCTTAGAAGTGATTGGTCTTATTAAAACTCGGTTTAATATATAACAAGCAGTATTGACGGCTTCGGCCGAAAAATTTCTAGGTAAACCACTAGCAATTAACATAGTTCTAGCCATTTCTTCTAAGGTTCTATTCTTACGTTCAACAACACCATTTTGTTGTGGTGTTCTAGGCGCGGAGAAATTGTGACTTAAACCATGCTCATTACAATAATCCATAAACTTTGAATTTTCAAATTCTTTACCATGATCTGATCTTATGTGGACTAGTTGATTGTTACTAGATTTCTGAATTTTAGTAGCGAATGCAATAAATTCATCAAAGGCCTCATCTTTGCTAAATAAGAATAAAGTCCATGTAAATCTACTGTAATCATCAACTATAACAAAAACATATCGCTTACCGCTGCGACTTTGGATTCTCATAGGTCCACAAAGATCCATATGAATTAATTCAAGTGGTCTTGAGGTGGTCACGACATTTTTAGGTTTAAAGGATGACCTTGCATGTTTTCCTTTGGCACAAGGATCACATACTTCATTCTTTTGAAATTTTAGGGACGGTAATCCTCTTACTAGGTCTTTAGTACGTAAAGTATTAAGCAGTGAAAAACTAGCATGACCTAATCTTTTATGCCAAAGAAGAGGGTCATCTTCTATAACACTTAAACACGTTAGACTGGTTTTAGGAACAGTATGCAGGTCCACCACGTAGGTGTTCCCTTTTCTAAATTCCTTCCAGAATGATGTCACCTGTGTCGTTCCTAGAAATCATGCATTTTTCAGAAGTAAAGTTTACAGAATTACCTTTGTCACAAAATTGAGAAATACTTAAAAGGTTGTGTTTCAAATTCTCGACCAAAAATACATTATCTATTGCATGGGAACTTGACCTTCCTATCTTGCCTTTTGCAATGATTTCACCTTTCATGTTATCGCCAAAGGTCACAGTTCCTCCATCATAGGCTTCTAGTGAGAGAAATTTTGATCTATCGCCTGTCATGTGCTTGGAACAGCCACTGTCGAGATACCATGAGCTGTTCCCCCTCACTAGAACCTGCAAAACGAATTTAGTTGTTAGAGGGTGGAACCCAGCCATCCTTGGGTTCCGTGTCGATTAAACAAGAATCAAATTTTTTAATCCAAACTCTATCGACATAAATTTGGTTCGTTTTGTTGTGTTGTTCCCTTTTTAAACATTGATGTTTCAGGTGCCCGGTTTTGCCACAAAAGGAACAGACCTTTTTACTTGGGAGATCAACGTAGACCTTTTTCTTTTTATCATGTTTGTCATATCCTAGACCTTCGGTTCCTTTGGTTCTAGTATTAAGAATCCATTTGGGAACTTCTCTAATTTTCCCTTTGTCTCTTGAATTTAATTCAAGCTTAAGTCGATCGTTTTCTTTTAAGGCGAATTCTTGGTCGGATCTCATTTGAAAGAGTACACATTGAATTTCTTTCTTAGACTCATAATCTACTTCCATCTCAAATTGCTCAAATTGATTCAGTTCAATATTTAACATGATGTTTTCTTCTTTAACTTTTTCTAAGGCTTCTTTTAACATCACATTATTATCAAGCAATTCAAAGAATCGATTTTGCACATCGGATCTAAACGAGTTAAGGTAGGATATTTGGTCTTTACATGCTTTTAGGTCTTTTTCAGTTTTGAGAGAGATGGCGGTTTGTTTTTCTAAATTTTCGTGAGATTCTAGAATCATTTTAGCTAATCTATGTTTATCCAATTTAAATAAATAATCAGAAAATGGATCAGGAGACAGTACCTCTTTTCCTTTAGATTTATCATCATGAGTGGCCATGAGACAAAGGTTAGCTACCTCTTCTTCTTCCACGGGGGCTTCGGTTTCGGCTTCACTTTCGGACTCTCCCCATGCAGCTATCATGGCTTTGCGGAAATCGGTTTTGTTGAAATTTCCTTTTGTTGGTTGTCTTCCTGTTTCTCTTGCTTTTCCTTTTGCTTTCTCGTCCTTCCATAGTGGGCATTCCCTTATGAAGTGCTCGGTACTTCCACATTTGTGGTATTCATATGTTTTGGATTTTGAAGTTCCTCTTTCTTTGTTGTTTCTCTGATTTTTATACTTGTTGTTTCTGAAGAACTTCTTGAATCTACGTACCAGCATGGCAGCCTCTTCCTCATCAGTTTCTGAATTTTCTTGATCGTCTGCTGTCAGAGCCAGACCTTTGTTCCTGGAACTGTCAGCTGTTCCCAGATGTAATTCATGAGTCATCAGGGAACCAGCCAACTCTTCCAGATTAAACTTTGTAAAATCTTTAGATTCTTGAACGGCTGTGACCTTTGCTCTCCAACGATCATCTTGAGGTAGGCTTCTTAGGATCTTTCGCACTTGTTCATCGGATGGAATAAGCCTTCCAAGGGAGACTAACTCATTTGTGATGTTCGTAAACCTAGTAAACATTTCTTAAATGCTTTCTTTAGGTTCCATAACAAATCTTTCATATTTGGACATGAGCAAGTCAATCTTGGAACGCTTGACTTCGCTTGTTCCTTCATGGGTAACTTCCAGCAGATCCCAAATTTGTTTTGCTGATTTGCAACCCATAATGCGATTGTGTTCATTAGGACCAAGCCCACAATGAAGCAATTTAATAGCAAGAGCGTTCATTTCCATCTTTTGAAAATCTTCTTTCTCATATTCTGTGATTGGTTTGGGAACAGTCTCGTTAATGGAGTTGGTAGTAGTTACCTCAAAATCTCCAACTTCGATGACTCTCCAAACTTGATAGTTTTCTGCTTTTATGAAGATCTCCATCCTGTTTTTCCAATAGGTATAGAATTTGCCATCGAACATTGGTGGTCTCTGAGTAGAGTACCCTTCTTCCATACGCTCGTTCATTTTCATCATCTCTAAAGCACCAAGATACGGCTCTCAGGGTTTCCTGATTAAATGAGGAACATGGCTCTGATACCAATTGTAGAAACGTATAGAGACGATGAAGTGTAACAAGAGGGGGGTGAATTGTTACTCGTTATTTATAGAGTATTTTCGCCCTTTTCTTGCGGAATTTTGTATATTGAAAATACTCAAAACAAAATGAAGAAAACTTAAAGAAACACAATGATTTTAACGTGGGAACAAGAACCACGACCCACTAGGGATTTCTCTTCTCTATTATTTTATGTAAATCACTTCTCTATTACATAAAATATTTCTCCTTCTCCTTCTCTTCTTCTCTCGGTTTCTTTCTTTTTCTCCTTCTCTATTCTCTTTTCTTTTCTCTCTTCTCTTTCTCACTTCCCCCTTAGACTTACCCAAGTCTAATTACAAATTCTCTCAAATAAACCCGTACAAGATAAATTCTCTAAAGTGGATGAACAACACAAGAATAGCACAAGGATTTGATCTTGGAATTAATAAGCTTTTAAAACACTCAAGAACTCCTTTTCTTGATAAAGAGAACTCACGAAATGGATTTGGGAGCACTCATAGAATTTTCATGAATATTTCTCTCCCAATTTTCCATAGGAGCACTCAAATGATTTTACGTGATTATTTCTCTCCTTGTTGATCACCAAAGATTTGTGCCGGTTAACAAAATGAATTTATATGCTTTTTAGATTTAGTTAACCCATAATCCCATAATCAAATATGTGGGATATGTGGGCAATGGACGTGAGTTATGTGAATAACTACCTTGGTGGTTATTCCAAGTCATTCTTTGACTCTAGCTAAAAATAGCCAAGATCCTAAACTTTAGGAGGCTTATTTTTAGGAGTTAGTTATTTAATTCTTTGATTTATTCCTTGTGCATTCTATAGTTATTCAACCGTACAACAAGACTAAAAAAGAAAAATAAAAATTAAAATAATTTTCTTGATTAATTTTGTTGACTTCATCTCTGACCGGTTTCGTTTGGAACAACGTACTGTCTCTATCTGCAACTTCATCAGTTTCTCAATATCAGGAACAGTAGAAGTGAAATCTACTCTTGACTTCCTCATTGACCTTCTCTACTGACTTTGACTTTGTTGACTTTGACTTTGACTTGTACGATTGCCATTGACCAGCCCTTAGGTACCATCGACGATTATGATAATCGGATATATTACCTACAAAACAATCTCTACAAATATTTTGTTTGTTTATTATTGTTAAGTCATCATCAAAACTCAAATGGGCCAACAGAGTCGCTTTTTAGGAAGTATGGGGTGCTACACCGTTTTGCTTTACCTTATCAGCCTCAGACTAGTGGTCAAGTCGAAGTGTTGATGATGCCCTTTGGGCTTATAGGTCGGCATTTAAGGCCCCAATAGGGACTACGCCTTTTAAGCTCATCTACGGGAAACAATGTCATCTTCCCGTAGAGTTAGAGCATAGGGCTCATTGGGCAGTTAAGACCCTTAACCTTGACCTTAAAGATGCAGGTAGCAAGAGACTGTTAGACATGAATGAGTTAGATGAAATTCGTTTGGATGCATACGAAAGTGCCTTGCTTTACAAAGAAAAAACTAAAAGATGGCACGATCAAAGGCTTAATCTATTGGTTCAAAGTCTCGGGATTGAAATCCCCGATGACTGTGCTACTCAAGATACCACCGCAGGTAATGCCTACGACTTTGCGGCCTTAAAGCATATCGAGTTTTTAATTTATAGAGGTCGTGACGGTCCATACTTCCTTGCCCTAATGGGCAGATGCTTTACCATCCCCCTACCCCCAGGCATATGTTTAACATTCAACAGGATGAAGATGCCAGAACTATCACCGCTAGAGTCATCCAGTATACGCGACAGAGCGGTGTCGATATGCTGGGTGGCCGCCACATGCAGGAGGAGGCGGGGGGACATGAGGAGGAGGAGGCCGACCATGCTGAACAGGCCGCACCTATGGAGGAGGATATCCATGGAGCTCAACCTTATCAGGAAGAGCCCTATCATGGGTATCCCTATTGGCGCACTCTTTTCCGAGATGTACAGGCCTATGTCAAGACATGTGATCGTTGCCAACGAGTTGGCAACCTACCTAAAGCTAATGCTATGCCTATGGCCCCTATTCTAGCTGTTGATATCTTTGATGTGTGGGGCATCGACTTTCAAGGCCCATACTCTTTGTCCTTTGGAAACAAATATATTTTGGTGGCTGTTGATTATGTTTATAAGTGGGTGGAGGCTATTGCCACCCGGACTAATGATGCGCAAGTGGTGACCAAGTTCTTTAAAAAGACCATATTCCCTCGCTTTGGTTGCCCTCGCATTGTTATATGTGACAACGGGACCCATTTCATAGAGCATAAGTTCGAGTCGCTTATTAGGAAGTATGGGGTGCTACACCGTTTTGCTTTACCTTATCAGCCCCAGACTAGTGGTCAAGTCGAAGTGTCCAATAGGGAAATAAAGTTGATTCTTGAGAAAACTGTGCATAAGTCCCGCAGGAATTGGTCTGACAAGCTTGATGATGCCCTTTGGGCTTATAGGTCGGCTTTTAAGGCCCCAATAGGGACTACGCCTTTTAAGCTCATCTACGGGAAACAATGTCATCTTCCCGTAGAGTTAGAGCATAGGGCTCATTGGGCAGTTAAGACCCTTAACCTTGACCTTAAAGCTGCAGGTAGCAAGAGACTGTTAGACATGAATGAGTTAGATGAAATTCGTCTGGATGCATACGAAAGTGCCTTGCTTTACAAAGAAAAAACTAAAAGATGGCACGATCAAAGGCTTACTAGACGTGAATTTAGAGTTGGAGACCAAGTACTTGTATATAATTCCCGACTGAAGTTCTTTGCTGGAAAACTGGAAATCCAAATGATCGGGACCGTTTAAAGTTGTGAATGCTTTTCACCATGGCCCGATTGAAGTGCAAAGGCCGACCAACACCTTCAAGGTGAGTGGTCATCGAGCTGAGCTAAACTTTATTACGTGGGGGAGCCAATTGAAGGCTCCGATGTGCTTTATGTGGAACCCATTTGAATGGGCTGAATCACGTCGAGCTAACGACGTTAAACAAAGCGCTTGCGGGAGGCAACCCGTGTTTTCATAGCTTAGTTTTTAAAAACACGAAAGGAATGAAAACGGAGGTAGAGACTTGAGCGACGATCGTCGCTCAACATGCGACGAGTCGTCGCATAGTTTCTGGAAAATGGGAGTTTGAAATGACAAGAGCGACGATCGTCGCTCCATAGGCGACGAGTAGTCGCTTACATTCTGGAAAAAAGGGTTTGAGGCAGAAATTGAGCGACGAGTCGTCGACCCCTAAAGCGACGCTCGTTGCCTACAAAAATCGCAGATTTCAGACTTTTATTAAAGGGAAATCCGAAAAACCCTATCTTATTTTCCCTTTACAAACCCATTCCCACCAATCCTTTTCCCATCATCATCATCCTCTCATGTCTTCATTCTCTCTCTAACCCTCATTCCCTCACCATCATCTACATCCCTCACCTTCATCCACCAAGGGTTCCAAGCCTTCAAGAGTTTCAAGTTTCCATTCAAGTGTTCCATTGAAGGAGTCCTACAAATCTCTCATCCCCAAGGGTCTCTCTTATTCCTCAAGGATCTCAAGGTATAATTCTCCTCCCTTTTCTAATTGAGGTTGTGTTTTAAGTGTAAGATTGTGGTTTTGTGGTCTTTGTCAATCTTGGATTTCTTGCCCTAAGTTTTAAGATTTGTGGATTATTTGTCCTAGATTGTAGCTTAAGGTTTTGGACTCTAATTTGTGTGCTTTGTTTTGTGTTGTTGGACTTTTGTTTTTGATTGAGCTGGTATACCTGTCATATAACATGAACCTCTTTCGATCTAAGTCCAAAAGAGCTCGTCAAGCCGGTGAAGGGTCGCCCTTATGACCACATGGTGATGACTCCTCCCCTCTAAGGAGGGAAGTCCACCAAGACAACTCACCACCACCACCTGAGCCCCGCAGGGCTCATGGCAGCTCTTCTGTCCGCACTATGAGATGTGTGCTCACACCATCTCAAACACAGACCTTTATAAAGCTGAGTAACCTGACCACCATACCCACCAAATTTTTAAATGAGATTCCCCTGTGCGTCACTCATGTTGAAGCGGGTGTAATGACCCTTTTACGCAGGGGAGGTCTAGCGGCCTCAGT
Source organism: Amaranthus palmeri (assembly GCA_019776075.1). NCBI lineage: Eukaryota > Viridiplantae > Streptophyta > Magnoliopsida > Caryophyllales > Amaranthaceae > Amaranthus > Amaranthus palmeri. Next base: position 29,595 of record JAAKBH010000522.1, read on the forward strand.
TAGGAACCGTGGGGTCACATACCCACGGCTGAACCTAGAATTTCTGTCCACCCTAGAGCGTCATGTCTCGTCCAGGGAGTACGCATACTACTACCATCACATTCAATGCATTCAACCGCACCTATAGTATGAATACCCAGCCCCCTCAAGGGAGGCTATATGTAGGTTTTGGTCCGAGCTGACTGGGGGCCTAGCCTACGCCCGCGCGAGGAACAAGATAAGTAAAATCTGGCACCCCGCGCTGCGATATGTGCACCGGTACCTTGCCATGACCGTCTTCGGTCAAGGTGAGCCTACACAGGTACAACAGTCCGAGTTAGGGCATTTTTATGCCTTATGTGTACCTGATTACCCGGTACCCAATTGGGTATATTTATTTTTGTCACAGTGCTTGGATATCAAGACGTCCGAAAAGGGCAAGATATCCATCGATGGTATGGTTAATCTATTGGTTCAAAGTCTCGGGATTGAAATCCCCGATGACTGTGCTACTCAAGATACCACCGCAGGTAATGCCTACGACTTTGCGGCCTTAAAGCATATCGAGTTTTTAATTTATAGAGGTCGTGACGGTCCATACTTCCTTGCCCCAATGGGCAGATGCTTTACCATCCCCCTACCCCAGGCATATGTTTAACATTCAACAGGATGAAGATGCCAGAACTATCACCGCTAGAGTCATCCAGTATACGCGACAGAGCGGTGTCGATATGCTGGGTGGCCGCCACATGCAGGAGGAGGCGGGGGGGACATGAGGAGGAGGAGGCCAACCATGCTGAACAGGCCGCACCTATGGAGGAGGATATCCATGGAGCTCAACCTCATCAGGAAGAGCCCTATCATGGGTATCCCTATCAGCAGGTACCCTCATATGATCATGAGGAAGATCGAGCCTGGCGTAACGATATGCTAGACCGGGTTCGCAATGTAGAAGGAAGGGTAGATCGAATAGACGATCAGTTGCAAACCCTTCATGAAACCTGCACCTATCAGTGGAACACGCTGCACGATTCCTATGATTCAGACATGTACGACATCAATACACGTCTGAGTCAAGTGATGTTGGCTCAAGAGGCCCAGCTCGCCCATTCTGCGGGCAATCCATTCCACGATCCTAAGGCTGACATAGCTGAATTGGAGGCCCAAAGGGAGAGAGAGAAGGAAGCCGCCATGGAGGCAAAGCGATCAAGGAGAAAATCTTTCTCCTAGTTCAGGCCCAAAGGGAGAAAGATATATATGCTCACATATAGAAGTTTAAATAAAATCGAGATGATTAAGTATATTGACTTCGATTTTTCAAATTTTGTCACGACGCTGCGTATAGTGGATTCTATACAAAGAGCACTTAAGTTATTTTGTGACAAAGATTCCGCTGCAAAATTTTTAACAACAATCAGAGTTCGAGGAAGTCAAAGTTTGTGGCTCTCAAATTCTAAGTTGTAAAGGGAAAAATTCAGGGTAAAGAATGGTCAATTGCACATATTAATAAAAACACTATAGTTGCGGATCCGATTTCCAAGGCATTACCACAGTTTCTTGAGCTTTTAGCTCATATGGGTGTTGTTTCTGCTATGGAGGATGTTCTATTCTAGTGGGAGTTTGTAAATTCCATTTATTGAACATGTGTTGACGTTTTAGTTATAAAGTTTTCTGTAGAAATTAAGTTATGATAAAGTTTGGTTTTATACCTTGATTATGTTTTTGGTAATAGTTTGATCTCACTATTAAAGTGGACCAGTTGGATACAAACATGTTAAGATCACATTGCATGTTTTCTATGCTACACATCCACTTCATGATCTATGTCATTCTTTTGTGTTGGTATTATGATTATTGAGGTCTAGTTACGCCAAATATAACAAGATAGCTTCGGTCTATGCTAATATAATTGATGGACGAGATTGGTTTTAGATACATTACAGTTTTTGACATTATGGTTGAGCTCAAATTAGGTTTTACAATGATATAAGTTTATACAATTTTTACATATAGCCCGAGTGGGAGATTGTTGGACCAAAGTCCAATGTTAGGCTTATATGTAAATATTTATATGTCATTATAATTAATTAAACTGTCTTTATGCCCTACTTAAAGTGATCTAATTAAAGTTAAAGGGTTTGGGCTTAAATGTATCAATAGGTTGTGGGCCTTAAATGTGTAGAGACTCGTTTTATGACTGGGTTCTATGATGGGCCGAATACCAGTCACAAGTTATTATATATATAGCAGTTGTGGTCCCTAGGTTATACATATTCCTTTTCTCATATCATCCCATTATCAGAGAGAATTAAGAGTGATAACATTAAGGGTTGTCACTTTAGGGAATGCGTGTTAATCTAGAAGATCCAAACGCGCTCATTTTCAAGATTATCTACCGTGCTATGGAATCGGGTAATTTTAAGTTTTGTCTTTTCGGTTTGTTCTTCTAATTCAACAGTCGATCTTATTTGATAGTAATGGTATTCACCATTTTCTTGTCCCATCACATAACCCTCATTTTTGTCGACATCATCACGAGGACCAAAAGCTAACCACTTAACAATTTCAGATTCACCCTTGAGTTCTTCACATATTACTTGATTATGAAACCAATTAGTAAACATCCTGTTATTGTAACACCCCGGCCCTTCAGACCGCGGGTGACTACTCATGGAGACTGTAGACTAGCCCCACAGACCAACACAAGTCTTTCCAGCGCACTTTGGCCTCACTCGTGCGCACCCGGAAAACTTCCCAGGAGGTCACCCATCCTAAGATTGCTCCCCACCAAACACGCTTAACTGTGGGGTTCTTAGCAAATGGGCTCCCTAGAAAAGAAGATGCACCTTGTTGATATGAGTAGTCTATCAATCCCTTTTCAAGCTAAATCTGGGGTATCACAGTCACCCCCACTTAGGAATACAACGTCCTCGTTGGACCGTCATTTCAGGATCTTTTCCCCCGCTAGGTGCACTGAATACACAATCAGTCACGGTCGCAGGTCGGCTCTGATACCATTTGTAACACCCCGGCCCAACGGACCACCGGTCACTACTCATGGAGACTGTAGACTAGCCCCACAGACCAACACAAGTCTTTCCAGCGCACTTTGGCCTCACTCGTGCGCACCCGGAAAACTTCCCAGGAGGTCACCCATCCTAAGATTGCTCCCCACCAAGCACGCTTAACTGTGGGGTTCTTAGCAAATGGGCTCCCTAGAAAAGAAGATGCACCTTGTTGATATGAGTAGTCTATCAATCCCTTTTCAAGCTAAATCTGGGGTATCACAGTTATGCAACTACATCAATGCCCTATCCCCTTTGGAAGTATATTTTGCGCGCAATATATCAAAATGCTCATTCAAAAAAGGATGGACTTCTGGAATATGATGCAACACATACAGGTGTGCTTGTATAAGACTTTCTTGAGGAGGTGTCATTGATTTAGAGCCAATTGTTCTTTTTGCCTCAAGCCTTCCTTCATGTCGAGAGCTGGAAAGTCCAATAGGCTTTTCCATGGCCATATACTTGACTATAAAGTTATCAATCTCATCGCTAGTAGTGCCTTGAATCATACTCCCTTCGGATTGTGCGGGATTCCTCACTTTGTTTTGTAAAACACCCATATGTCTTTCAAAAGTATAACACCACCTTAAAAAACTACACCCAAAAGCTTGATTTCACGAACGAGATGGACAGTAAGATGAACCATTAGGTAAAAGAAAGAAGGAGGAAAATACATCTCAAACTTACATAAAGTTACAATCACGTCGACTTAAAGAGCATCAAGTTTAAAGTGATAAAGAACTTTACTACAAATTCTGTTGAAGAACGAATATAGCTCGGTAATAGCATATCTTACATTGGCAGTATTCCTCGGAGTGTAATTGGTAAGAACACTTGCATCATTATACAAGAACACAAAGAGTAAGAGCAACAAGCTATTTATAATTATTATATAATAAAGTAATATGTAAAAATAAAAATAATAGGCGTGTTATTAGCATGAAGTTAGACATAAAACAAACGAAAAGTAATAAACAAAAGAAAAGTTAGACATAAAATGTGATTTTAAGTGGTAATGAAAAATTGTTAACAATGGTTTATAGTCAAAGTTTCATTTTTACAATGACATGATACATTTAATGAAAATTTACATTTCAAGTCATTTTCATTACTATCTTTTAATACCAACAACCAAACATATATATTTTACTTTTACTTTTGTATATATTTGCTTATCTTTAGAGAAACCAAAATGATAAATTATATATTATAAAAACAGTAATAAATAATAATTAATTATTATAATTCTGTGTTTTTTAAAAAAACACTTATAAGGTAGTAATTAATGAACTGTTTATATGATTGTCTTTACTTTCAAACTTACATCAAGGCAAAATTAACGAATCTCATTAGTGAATTAAAAAATTATTTGCCACTTCCAGCTGGTTTTCGGCACACAGAAAGAAGAACGATTAAAACTGCAACTCCTCCGATGATTCCCACAATGATTGCGACTGTTTTTGCAACTTCATCATCATGCGTTGGACCTGTAAAATCACATTTAAACAAGAAAAATTATATGTTATATACTACCTCCGTTCCATTTTACTTGCAACACTTACCATTTTTGGAAGTTTCATATTACTTGCAACATTACTATTTTTGGCAAAAATAATCTACTTATTTTATCCTCACTTTATTCCAACCAACTATCATCATCAATCATACATCATCCTATTAATTATTTAATATACCCACAAGTCACAACTAATATCTATTTATAATAATTTTTTTTATTTCTACCCCACATATCACCATCAATCATACATTATCTCTACTTTTACCAAACCGATTTGACGACCCTTAAAAACCGTACTAAATCCAATGGTGCAACTAAATTGGAACGGAGGAAGTAAATTATAAAACCTCTTTGATATGATTGTTGTTAAGACTAAAAAGATTAGATGTCTCTTTAATCATCCTTATCTCTGGCGTTTAATATTTCACTTATAGTGAAAAATGGATACGAGATTTAAATTAGCAATCCTTTATCACGTTAATTTCTGATACTGTGTGAAAGATTCAAGTCAATCAAAATTTTAATATAGAATATAGCGTATCTTGACCCTACTATTTTATTTGATATATAAATTATTTCCATTAAATAGTACACTATAGATTTTTTCAATTAAATCGTAACATATATTCATAGGAAAATTTGCCAAGAATAATCCCAACTATCATCCGTTGGCCATAAATAATCCCAACTATTGATTATTTTTTAATAATCCCAACTATTGATGAAGTTTGCTGAAAACAGTCCCACTCTATTTTCAACCGGCTGTAGAAGGTTTTTTGAGAATTTTTTTTTTACCTTTTTTTAACTTTAATATAGGTTTACCTAATTTGATGAAGGAAAGTTAAAAAAAAAGTAAAAAAAATACTCAAAAAACCTGCTACAGCCGGTTGAAAATAGAGTGGGACTGTTTTCAGCAAACTTCATCAATAGTTGGGATTATTAAAAAATAATCAATAGTTGGGATTATTTCTGGCCAACGAGTGATAGTTGGGATTATTCTTGGCAAATTTTCCTATATTCATATTCAGTTGAACTTAATTTCTTTTGTGAGTATATTCAAACAAGCTTTCAACTGGATTACGGATTTCGGATTCAAGTTGCCTTAAATTAAGTAAACACCAACATAAAACCACCAAAAATGTTAATGCATACCTTCTAGGATGATTATTTTATTATTAAATACTAAAATATAATTAACTTTTTTGTGACATAATATAAGATTTAGTGACATTATAAAGCTCATTGAATTATATTCCTTGATTTATATTCCTAATGTTATTATAGTTGTTGGTTTTTATTTTTAATTTCATTATAAAGTGATTTAGTGATACTTTATTGGCCTTTAGTGACATATGTAATTGCACTATAAACTATAGTGACATTTATGAGAAATGTTACTCGATTCTATGTTGCAAAAAACTTTAACATTATTTTTTATTTTATATTGCTAATAGGTCTACTATATATATAGTACATACCATTAGTGACATTTGAATTAAAGGTGACTTAATATATCACACTAAAAATATACTCCCTCCAACACAATTCAATTGTCTCATTTTCTTATTTGGGCAATTCACTTCAATTGCCTCATTTCCTTTTTTATCTATCTTTTTTTACCTAAATACCCTTGATTTTCCAATTCCCAATACTCAAATATCACCTTTACAATTAATTTAATCAATTAAAATACCCAACTACCACCTTTTTGGTGGACTCCATCACACTCTTAATACCCGTGCCCAACTCAAATGAGACAATTGAATTGTGTTGAAGGGAGTATTAATTATGTTATGAATGTCATTATTAAGATGCATATAGACTTAGTTAATTATAAATGATCACCACATCAAAGTGGTATCAAAGAATGACCTACATTTTCTTTGTAGGACATCAAAATATTCTTTTGTCTAGAAGTGGTACCAACTTTGGTGCTAGAATATAAGTAGTGGATAACATTCTTTAGGCTTTAGTCACCTTATGCATAAAAAGTTGTGCTTGTATCTTATTGAATGGGCCAAGTTATGTGTGGATTAAGGTTCTAGTGTAGTACCAATAAACAAAGATTAGCACCAATAATTACTACAATTAGTTGACTTATTATTGCAATATGTTAGCCTTAGAGCTTTATCATCCACCAACATGGTTATGTAATGATGAAATAATAAAAGTACATAAATATGATCAAAACAAAGGGAATAATCAATTGGGGAAAAAGTTGGAAGGTGATAAGACAAATTATACTTCAAGAAAAAAGGCACCACGAAGATATGAAAGGTGACTACAAGAAATTAAAGTATCAATTTATGCTTTGATGCTTTCACTACTTTATATAAAAAGTTACTCCATTCTATTACTCAATGTATTTTATTTGAATTTTTATATTTTTTAAATGAAAAAAATTTAGTATTTTAAACTTTAATAGCGATAAAGTAGGGTTAATAAGTGTAAAGGTGTGAAAAGATTAAGTTTAGTTTGGGTAAATTGATAAAGTTAACATACTCAGAAATAAAACGTTTAGAGTTACTTGACCAAATAAGAAAATAACACACTTAAGATAAATAGAAGGGAGTAATACTATATGTTTTTGACCATATGTAGTTGTTCAATGCAAAATTATATAAATTTATCAAATTAATTTTGTAAGGGGTTTGCATTTTTAATTGATAGGGCATAACCATGATTTTTAATTAGGGGGCCGAATAGTCGATGTACTAGAAAGTATTTACCAACGTCAGTTATTATGCTATTCAAGCACGAATTCTGAGCAACACTTTTTAAGTAATTTGTTTTTAAACTTTTTTACATTGGAAATGATATAGTATTAAAATACATTTTGTATTGAATTATTTTTCTTTAAGTGGAAATTTTTTTTATCTTTTAATGTTATAAAGGGTACCATTTTAAAAGACATCGTAAAAATAAATAGAGCGTCTAAAATCTTTGATTTATCCGTAATACTTACCATATAAAAACTCGTTAAGTTATGAAAATTTTTTACAATTATATAGACTTAAATGAACTTGGATCATAATACAACTTATATTCAACTAATCGAGTTCAAGTTTTCCTATAATTGTCACATTTGAAAGACCAAGAGTTTTTAACTCTATTACTTGCTTATTAACTCTCCAAAAATATATTATTAACATTAAAATAAGAAAAATATATATATAAACACGCACTAAAAACGATAGATGTTAAATTATATGAGAGATATAGTGTAGTGACTAGTGACATTATTCTATAAATTCATTAGTTTGTTAAAAAAAACTAGGTTGAATTACCGGGGGGGAGGGGAAGGGGGCAAAGCTTAAAAAATAAAGGATCGCGTTTTCAGTAAGGGGGGTCGGGCCTCCCCCAGGCCCCAGCCCCCCATGTAGCTTCGCCACTGAAAAGATTAAGTTTAATTTGGGTAAATTGACAAAGTTATCATACTCAGAAACAAGATGTTTAGTGTTACTTGACCAAATAAGAAAATAATACACTTAAGATAAATAGAAGGGAGTATTAATAAAATAAAATTTGCTTTACATATAAATTTATCAAATTAATTTTATAAGGGATTTGCATTTTTAATTGATAAGATAATTATATAGAGCATAGAAATAAATATTAAAGGGTAAGAATTACAATTTGATGCCCCTACAGAAATATAAAAATGCCTATTTTATATGAATAAAAATTGCATAAAAGAGTTCATCTTCATGTTTTTAGTATAGTTAACGATTTATTATCTTGAAATGTTCATAGACAATATTTTGTATGATTTGCGAATATGACGTATTTCTAAAAAATCCTTTGTATCATAAAAAATTTGAAAGTATTGAAATAACAGGATTTAAGCTAAGCCACTAACTACCAATAACAATAAAAAATGTAGCACCACTAAGCTAAACAAGCTTCTTTGATACTTTTTACTCCTAATCAAATAAAGTATTAACATTGAACATATATAGTCGTTTTGCCGTTTCGTATCAATATATCCATATGCCTTCGTTCATTTGTTTCTATAATAATATATCCCCTCGAGTTTTATTTGTTTTTTCTCTTTTACTTTTTTTTAATGCAAATCTCAATTAAGTTAAATAATCACAAGGTAATAATATTGTCAATCCTAAGGAGTATTAATTTTTTAAATTTTTAAAGAAAATCTAACATGAAAATTAGATTAAGTAATGTTTTAAGTAATTACTTTATATTCAAAAAAGAATAAAATCAAAATAATAAAATATAATAGATGATCTTATATTTTCAAGGTAAATTTAATATTGAATACCACTACATTAAATTTTTACTAAATTCTTTTTTATACAGAACGCTTAGGCTTGCAATTGTATCATACTCCTGTTCTCTATTGTTTTTCTGGCTTAAAATACTTTACTTAAAGAGAGAGAAATTTTATTAATATTTTTGATATATATTTAGAAGCTAACATATGTTAATGTAAGATCTTACATTCGTCTTCACATATACACCGTCCTAAATTTTTTTTTATTATTTACTTTTTGCATAATTTTCAAAACAAATTTAAGCTCGAAGATCTCTAAACACTCATAATAAATAATTACAAAAAACCTAATATAACGGTATATATTTAGACGAATGTAACAAGATCTCACATGCACATATTTTAACTACTAAATATGTCTAAAAACACTAATTAATTTTTTCTCTACTTAAGATGAAATGTTCAATATATGCAATATTTAAGTAGTTAATTAAGTACAGGAAGATGAATTGTATACCTGAATTATGGGTAGATAAATCATAATAGCCAGCTTCCCAATACTGAGCATAACATTTAGCCAAGAAAAGGTGAGCAGCAGCAGCTTGACCACAAAGCGTCTTCAACTGTTTAACAGCTTCACTCATACAACTACTACAATCACTTGGATTTAAATCCCCTAAACACTGTCCAAACCCTTGAACTGACCCTGAACTCGAAACCCTAAACCCATCTGAACCTCCTTCTAAGGCTGCCAACACATCATCTCTTTTACGAAAAAACTCATTATCACTACTACTACTCCGACTACACCTTTTGTACATCACTGTGTTGTCCGGTTTTCCCACGAAATCGAATCTTTCGTACCTTACGTAACAGCCCTCAAGTTGTAGGGTAGCCCCATAAGAGTAAGGACATATTAGGCCAATTTGGGAAACAGCACTTTGAATACAGCTTGAACAATCAGAAGGGTTTAAGTCACCCCTACATTGGTATAGTCCATAAATGGTATTGGTGCCGTCGGAAGGGGTGAAAGTATTGTAAAGACCAGTTTGTGACGAGGAGGAGACAACTGAAGTGAGGAAGGAGTTGATGGTATTTTCGTAAGGGGAAGAAGGTTGGAATTTTTCTTGGGAACAACCTGCGTAGATGAAGATGTAACAAGTTCCATGGGAGAATAAGAGAGATAAGAAGGCTAAAACAAAGGTGATGGGTTTAGTGAAGTTGATCAACATATTGTTATTTTTTTGTTCCCTTAACAAAAAAGTGGTGGTGTTGATTATGATTTCATAGATGCAATTTTCAAAGAGGGTGGGAGGGAATTGATGCCTTTTTTATGGTATTGAATTTAAAAGCACTTTTTTCAATATTCTTTTTGGTATTGAATTTAAAAGCACTTTTTTTTGTTTAGAATTCTAGAGATATAAACTTAAAGCACTATTTTGATTGAGTTTGGAAGTTACCATGTGAAATTTTTTAAGATTTAATTTGTCATAATTAGTGTTTTCTAAAAACTAAGTGTTATCATATTGAATATACTCCTATAAGGCTATAATTATTTTGGAAACTATCAAATTATAACAAAATAACTAATACGTACGACTAATATTAAACTAATACGATTAATTATATAATAATAACAATACGACTAATTTTCATTTCTAAATTTTACCTAATTAATAAATGTGGTTGATAGACTAAATGTAGGAGCTGTCATAATGCGCATAAATTTCAATTATATTTTGCCTTATTTAAAACTTGCTAAATATAGTAAGTGATAAGTAGGGATGGAAGCCATAGAGATTGTGATTACTAATTTTAAAGATACTTCTAATTTATTTATTTTAATAGAAAATTAGCAAAGTAAAAAGGTGGAAGGATATGAGTTGTGATTACAATATTAAAAACTTAAAAATAAAATAAGCTTAATACAAGAATATAAAATATGTAAATGATCGATGCGTGCACACTACCAAATCACCAAGAAACTACTCAAATGCTTCAAGAGCAGCCTCAAGACTCTTCTTTAAACAAAACTCAAACAACCTTTCTGTGTAATGAATAGAAAGTGGACTGAACAACCTTTGGTATGATGGTTCTACGCTTTGGATATAGACAAGGTGATGTTTACTCAATCTTTGGCTTATTCCTCACACTTGGATGGAGATTCACTCTCTAAATGGTTATGGGAAAACTGAATATGGACTAAAAAGAAAAGAAAAATTCTACATGGTAAGCACCAAGTACAAAAAACTGCCAATGGTAGCCAATTTTAATTTTCATTCTACAAAATATCACCCAGCTGTTTCAAAACTAACTGTCGTAACCATATAACCCAAAAAACGTTTGAATGGCCGTTAACTTGTAAAATTACAATATTGCTCTTGTTTAATTCTTCATCATCATCTTCTTCCTTTGCATCCATACACATCTTCTTTCATGAACCCATATTTAGGGATGGCAATTCAGTCCGAATCTGACCCTGGTCCGACTCGATCCGAGAAAAATAATTCGATTCGAGTCCGAGGAAAAAGTCATCCGACTCCGAATTTACGATCCGAGTCCAAGTTAGAGATGGACCGGAGTTGGACCTTATAAAAAATCCGACACTCCGACCCGACTCCGACCCTAAAGGAAATCCGACACTCCGACCGGAGTTGGACCTTATAAAAAATGCCCTTGTGATTGGTCTAGTACTTCTTGTAGGCTCAGTAGGCTGTGAAGATGGAGTAGCAATTCCTGTCTTCTTCCTCTTTTCCTTTGTTGTCAATCCTCCCTTGCATGTTTTCACATTATGCCCATACTCCTTGCACCTACTGTACTTCACTGTTATAGACCTCTTCCCCTTCCTTTCTTCATCAACTTCCCTTCTCCTATTCCTAGCAGGTCTGCTAATGCTTCTCTTCATTGGGGGGGGGGGGGGGGGGTTATCACATGACCTTCTCTTTATGGCCAGTGCTATGTGTCTGGTATGGTTCTAATGGTGTTTTTGTATGCCTCTTGATAAATGTTTACAACAATATCTTTTACCTGCTGTGGGCCACAACTCATTCAAAGCAATCTCAATGCCCTAGCACAAAGCACAAAGTACAAACAATTAGTTAAACAATCAAGTAAGACATAAACAAATGCAATAATAAGTGTATAACAAGTTTACCTTTTGTCACTACAACATAATTTGCTTTTAGTGGGATATATTTAGCGATATTTAATTTAAATGTCGCTATTAGAAATTTCTTATAGTGTATATAGAGGATTTAATGACATTTCTTAGAGCCTTTAGCAGCATATTAAAAAGTCACACTAAAGCTTTTAGCGACATAGGATCTAGTGACATTTCTCACAAATGCCACTATAGACTATAGTGACAATTATATTTGTCACTAAAGACCAAATTAAGTGTCGCTAAATCACTTTATGGTGGAACCTAAAATTAAAACCAATAATTATTACACTAAAAATAAGATTTAGTGGCATTTTTTTTATGCCACTAAATCCAATGTCGCAAAAAGCTAAGTTTGTTGTAGTGTGTCTGTCTGAAATTATTGTCCAATTATCCTCCCTGCCACTGTCCTTCAACATATTCTTCAAATGCCATACAAAGAACTTCCAAGTTTCTTGATCCTCACCTGATACTATTGCCCATGCAATAGGGAAAAGTTGATTATTTCCATCCAAATTTCTTAAAAGTTGATTACAATATTAAAAACTTAAAAATAAATAGCTTAATACAAGAATATAAAATATGTAAATGCTGCGTGCACACTATCAAATCACCAAGAAGCTACTAAAATGCTTCAAGAGCAGCCTCAAGACACTTCTTTAAACAAAACTCAAACAACCTTTCTGTGTAATGAATAGAAAGTGGACAGAAAAACCTTTTATATGATGGTTCTACGCCTTGGATATAGACAAGGTGATCTTTACTCAATCCCTGGCCTATTGCACATGGTAAGCACCAAGTATCAGCGGTTGCCAATCTTATTTTTCATTCTATAAAATAGCACCCAACTGTTTCAAAACTAACTGCCATAACTATATAATCCAAAAAACGTTTGAATAGCCATTAAGTTGTGAAATAGCAATAATGCCCTTGTTTAATTCTTCATCATCATCTTTTTCCTTTGCATCCATACCCATTTTCTTTCATGAACCCATATTTCATGAATAACATCTTCCTTTGCTGTTATCAAACCAGACTACATTAGATCAGATCAGATCATGATCACTTATTATTATTATTATTATTATTATTATTATTATTATTATTATTATTATTTTGGAAAAAGAAAAAAAATTTCATTAATCTAGAACATAACACTACAAATAGTACCTCTAACAAGAGAATCATCTCCCTAATTTGCATTAACATGAAAGAAAGGCACACCATTTAGGATGGGTTTTCCGACTTCCACTATTTATATGCATAAAAGGAAACAGAACTCCAGAACAATTGACAAAAAGTAAATAACTATACAGTATGCGCTTTTTACTCAAAATAAAAAGATTCCTAATCCAAGGGCGTTGAATATTAACACCTTTGATTGGAATATGCAAAACTCTACTCTTTAACTGCAAGTTTCACCTGTCGAGCGACCCTATTTACCAAAGGATCATTGAAATTCCAAACAGAATCATTCTAAGAACACCAAATCTCATACGTAAGACTGCATAGTGCAATAGTAGCAATGTTCCTCTTAGCTGTAACACACTTCCACTTCCGAGATGCAAAATCAGCAAGGGAATCACTAACAATCCTAATACCTAACCATGTCAAAATGTCTCGAAGACATTGAAGGCTGTAGATACAAGCAAAGAAAAGATGAGTATCAAATTCTGATGTCAAACCACATAATGGACAAATGTTAGATGAGATGAGTCCTTATGCAAACAGCTTGTCCCTAGACTTCAATCTCTCATTTAACAGCTAACCATAATATAGATCTAGCTTTAGGAATAGAACTTCTGTTCCAAACAAAACTTACCCAATCAACTGGTCGCGCAGCCCTAAAAGCTCATAATCGTAATGTTATTAGAATAGTTAATATCTATTTTTGTAGATTAAATGATAATAATAGTTACTAATTGAAGATTTTAAGTCGCTAGTGTCACTAATGAAAGTGTTGTAGTGGTTGTGGTGAGTTGTTTGTACATAGCTAAGCTTGATTGTTATATTGATATGTTCAATGGTATTTCTAAGTGGTGTGTTGACCCAAGTTATATGAGTCTTTGTTAGTCTTCAAGCTACTAGTTAACCTATTCATCGTCTTACTCTAAAACCTTGGAAAGGTAACAAGTCTTTACTACCATGAGTAAAATGATTGATATTAAGTGTAACATCCTATATTATGTGTTCTTAAACCTTTCCATGGATAGTTTCATTATGATGCACATGCGTATGGTTGTGTCATTTTCACTCGAACGTATCTTGATATAGAATTGATTGGAATCTAATATTCTAATGTTATGGTTTGATTGAAATTGATGGCGTAGTTCATATGTGAGCATGGGTTGAATTTATCGCATGAGTACTTTCAGAATGCGTATTAGCTTGAATCGAAACCTGTTTGGTTAATAGTGTAATTGTATGGACTTAGTGCCTCTCAAATGATGTGAAGTAGGCTTATGAGTCTTACTTTGATCGTGCATAGGTGCCCGGTTCATAAGGGGGGCGTAAGGCCTCTTTCTTGGCAATCTTTGATTTGTTTTCAGGAGTGCAGTGAAGTTGCAGGTAACTACACACAGTAGCTAATTCCTGCAATCATCTTGAATATGTTTTCTTTGCGTAAAAATATTATATGAACTATGTTGAATATGGTTTGTTATTAAATGTTATTAAGTTAGTATTACATGTGGGAATGAGTTGTAGAGATGGTAGAGAATGGAATCTAATATCGCGAGAATTGAATGTTGGATTATATGAGATGGAATGGGAATGAGTCCCTTATTGATGATATATTAAGTTGGATATTTACTATGACTCCACTTGATTGGTACCCCAGTTGGTTTAGTTCCCGGAGGCATGGATTATCTATATATGACCGTTGTACGGGGGTATGATCATACTTTGCCATTGGGCGCTGACATGGTTGTCACTGTCCTTGGCTGAGGTGTTACCATGTGGGTTTTGCAAACCCCAATATGGTGGCCTCTAGTCACATAAGAGGATATATGAAATCAATGAAGATATAGAAAATGGTGAAGGCATTGAGAAGTACATAGATGTGAGAAATAGTTGGAGTAAATACTTACACGTTGGAGTGTCATTCTCACCTTATTTTGTTTAAATTGATTGTTGGTTACATATATAACCTTGTTAGTTACTGACGTGTACTGTTTGTTCGTTTTTTGATGGCTTGTCTTTGATTGCCCTGCTATGACACGTTGGTCTATGACCTTACGTTGAACAGTAGGGGTATCATAGATAGATCTTGCAGGTTTTGGAGTTTCCTTGCATTGCATACGGGGGAATATGAGTGAGAACCTTGACGCGTGCCATGTTATAACTTTTTTGACTTTACATGTGCTTTTTGAATTGAAATTATGTATGTTTTGGCTTGAGGCGCGTGCCCTCCTTTTGATATAATTCGTTCCGTTGCAAAGAGTTATTTCGTACAACATTTTATCTTTCGTTATTTTATCTTGAATGGCTTACAAAGTTTGGTTATGTTTTTGGAAAACCCAAGTGTTTATATGGGAACCACGATCCATGCTTAACATGTCGACAGAGGATTTGACGATGACCTTTCTGCCGTGATCTTTGTTACAAGGCTATTGATGCCTCTTCTTCATGATGGTTTATTGTTTGTTTTTTTTTCTTTTGGTGCGTTAATTTCAAGGCAGATGCTTTCTATAATCATGACCTTTCATATTTCACGATGGTTTAAGTGACGATATCCTCACACTTATAAGTGAGGAAAATGTCCGCACGCTTATAAGTGTAGTAGAAATTGCATTTTCACACGCTTATAAGCGTGGTTGGATGTGCATTAAGAAATTTTCACTACACTTATTAAGCGTGGGGAAATACTTTAGCCTCATATATATGCGTGGGCAATAACATTTTTAAGCGTGGGAGGATAAAAATTATTTTATAGTGGTGAATTAAATGTCAAAATGGTGAATTATAAATTTGAGAGCATAAAAACAATTTATGATAAATTATATAGACAACCGGTAACACTTAATGAGGATATAAACGTCAAAAATGCGAATTAAACAGACATTGCCAATAATCTAACAAAAAATGCTACGGCAGTTAGATAGTGTGCATAAATTAGATGCTACCATGTGGAAAAATCTTAATAAACTGTGAATTAAACATCAAAGTCGTGAATTAAACATTTAAGATCATAAAAACGGTTTAGGATAAATTATAAAGACATCACCAAAATTAATAACGGTAGAAACATAAAAATTGTAAATTAAACGTAAATTGCCAAAAATTTAACAGAAAATGCTATGACAGTTATATATTGAATAAACTAGATGCTACTGAGTAAAAACAACTTACAAAAATAGTACCATCCTCGTTTCATGATAGTTTAATGTTACCATGTAAAATATTTTTAAAATTGTCAGTCTCCTGTGAAACCGTCTTTCTGACAGACGTCTCTCAGACCCAATCCATTAAAGCTTATTGTTTATATTTACTTTACATTTTTTCTAATGGGGCAACCCAATTACAGATGGTCTCTTAAAAAGACGTTCACAAGAATTTGTGTTTTTAAAAAAAGTTTAATACCCGAAATTGTTTTTTTAAAAAAAGTAAAAACTGGCCAAATTCACAAATCACAAACCATTTTCACCCATTTTCTGTTCCTCCAATTTTACCAGTCTGATAATATAATAGAAGTAGATCATGCTCCTTTAAATCCAATTCAATTGTTACTTCACAACAATTGACAGAAACTCTAACACCCAACAACATCAATTCACTAACTACTTCAATCAGATTACCAACAATTTGTATAAGAATTCACAAATTTTTGTTGTTGGGTGGTTGTTTTTTCACTCTAATCGGGTCAAGTTAGTGGGATGTCGGATCTGAAGTTGGAGTTGCAAGAATCCGGATGGGAAGAACTCCGTAAAGAAGCTCGTAAGATTGAAGGTGATCTTGATGTTAAACTTTCTTCTTATGCTAAACTTGGTGCTCGTTTTACCCAAGGTACCTTTCTTCTCGTTTTACCCAAGGTGCATTGAAGTTATTCTCTTGACTATGATGATAATTTAACAACTAGAATTGTGCGTTTTTATTTTTGGTGCGATCAAATTGTGTTTATGGGTGTAGATTATCTTGATCGACTTCAATTTAGTGATTTGATCTTTGATTTTGCTTTAGGCTCTTGAAGCATTGGACTTGAACATGATTTAGATATATGACAATTTTTGTTTTTGGAAATGCGACAACTGTTACACTTTGTGAAATGAAGTGTACAACAGCTTTCCAAGAACACAGAACAACAATCTTGAATAATGGGAAATGGATGAACTTGCACAGAAACCTTTATTATCAATCAAGCTATCATACAAATGATTTCTGATGTAGGAAGAATGTATGACTAATCTTAAAGAAAGCTAGATGAATACATAACTAACTTGAATACACAACCTCATATACATATACATGTAAGGAAAAACTATAAAAGGAGGTTGTTATTACAACCTTATAACTGATAGCTAACACATAGTTATAAGGTAGCCAGCTCAACATATGAAGAGAACACTAGTATTTTATCACCCCCTCAAGCTTGGAATGGGAAACCATGCCAAGCTTTGACATTAAAAGCTTGAGTTGTTGAGAGGGTAAAGTCTCGGTGAGACCATCACCAAGTTGATGTTGAGTAGGCAAATAAGCTAATTGGATCAAGCCCTCTAGGACCTTATCCCTGGTGAAGTGGCAATCCACTTTTATGTGTTTGGTTTTGACATGGAACATCGGATTGCGAGCAATGTGGAAGGCGGATTGATTATCACAGTGAAGAGTAATAGGCTTGATATGAGTGACTCCAAGTTCTTCAAGCAACCTGATAGTTGTAGTGATTTCAGAGGATGCTGAGGCCATGGCGTTGTATTTTGCTTCTGAAGATGATCTGGAAATTGTTGCCTGTTTCTTGGATTTCCATCATATGGGAAATTGTCCAAAGAGGAGGATATAGCCTGTAATAGAACGTCTGCTATCTGGGCATCAGGCCCTGTCTGAGTCTGAGAATGCTTGAAGAGTAAGGTGGTCTGCAGCATGGAGCAAGATACCTTGGCTAGTGGTGGCAGCAACATATTTGAGTGTATGCTGTAGGGCTTCATAATGTGGCACTCTTGGAGCTTGCATGAATTGACTAAGATGTTGCACAACAAAGGCAAGATCAGGTCTTGTATGCGTGAGAAAATTAAGCTTTTCAACTAAGCATATGTAGAAAGTGGGGTTAGTGTACAAAGGACCCTCAGAAGCAGTAAGCTTCAGATTGAGAGATAAAGGGCTAGCAACACGTTTGTAGTCACTGAGACCACTATATGCTATTGGATCTGCTGCAAAGTGTTTTTGAGTTAAGGATGATACCTGTGGGAGAGTATGAAACCTCAAGCCCTAAGAAATATTGTAGGTGACCAAGGTCTTTGATGCTGAAAGATGTATGCAGATGAGACTTTAACGCTTGTATGCTAAGAAGATCATCACCTGTCACAATAATATCATCAACGTATATTGCAACTATAGTTGTTAGAGTGCCATTCTTTTGATGAACAAAGAGACATTACGATGACTTTGTGTGAAGCCTTGAGTATGTAATTCCATAATTAACTATAAATACCATTGTCTAGAAGGTTGTTTCATTCCATATAAGGACTTATGAAGTTTACAAACTAGGTGAATAGGATTAGGTAGACCATCAGGAACTGTCATATAAACTTCCTCATGTAAAGTCTCATGTAAAAAAGTATTATTAAAATCTAACTGGTACAGATCCCAATGCCTGCTTGCTGCAAGGGCTATAATACACCTAACTGTATTCATCTTAATAACAGGAGAAAAGGTCTCCTCATAGTCTTCCATATTGTTGTGTATAACCCTTGGCAACCAACCTAGCATTGTATCTTTCCAAGGTACCATCAGCCCTATATTTGAGCTTATTAACCCACTTACAACCTATAGGTTTCTTCCCATGGGTAAAGGAACAAGGGTCCAAGTGTTATTTTGTTGTAGAGCTTGAACTTCAGAATTTATGGCTTGCTCCCAAGTTGGATCTTGAACAGCTTTCTTGTAACTGGTAGGTTCAATTAGTGTGTGATCCTGGGTAGTAAAGTGTTGTGAGAGCTAGAAAGGTGGTCAAGATTGAGTAGATTACACCAATGCTCATTGATAGCATCTGTGCTAACAAAGTCTTTCAAATAGAAAGGTGGTTTGTGTGTCCTAAGAGAGCACCTAGGAAAAGGAAGAATGGGTTCACTTGACTGAATAGGCATGCTAGGATCAGAGGATGGGTCTACATCTACAGATGGAGGAGCAGTATGAGGATTCATGTTAGTAGTAGGGGGAAAATGATCAAAGAAAGTGGATGAAGGATTCGCTTCATGTGGACTATATAAGGATGGCTCTATATGCTTTCTGACCAAAAGGGTACCCAAGAAACACACGAGGGTGTGCTCTTGTGTGAATTTTTGTTCTTCCTTGCTTAGAGTACTAACAAAGCACAAGCAACCAAAAGACCTCATGTGGATATAGGAGGGTTTGTGTCCAAAGAGTCTCTCATAAGGTGTAAGGTATTTAAGACTAGGCAAAGGTGACCTATCGATAACATACACTGCAGTTTGTATGCAGTCCACCCAAAACTTGATTGTTAGATTGGACTAGAAAAGAAGTGCCCTGGCAACTTCAACGAGATGCCTGTTTTCTTTCTACCACACCATTCTGCTGTGGTGTAGCAGTAGTGGATCTTTGGTGGATGATCCCTTAGTTCCATATAGACTCAACATCTCTCCCTCACAAACTTCCTTGGTTTTGTCTGTCCTAACAATCTTAACATAAGTGTCAAACTGTGTCTCAACATAGGAAAAGAAAGTCTTCATAAATTTTATAGACTCACTTTTCTTCCTTAGTAAATACACCCATGTACTTCTACTATAATCATTAACTATATTGAGGAAACTATTACAATTTCCTTTGGTAGATGTGTGATAAGGTCCCCACACATCAACATGTATCGATTTAAAAATTCTTATAGTTTTTCTCTCTATTTCCAAAGGAAGTTCTACATTGTTTTGCTGAAGGACAAAAATAACAAATGCAATTATCACTGAAATTTGTTGAACATAATGTTGAATCACCATATTTAAGATAGTTAATAGGAATGTCTCCTAGTCTCAAATGCCAAAGTTTGATGGCTTCAAGGTTGGTGGAAGTAAATATGGAGCTGCTAGCTTGTAGAGTAGAACTAGATTGTGGCAGCAAATCTGTCCTAACAAGATTACTTGGTCTTGTAGATCAATGGAGCCCCTTTATTAGCTCACCAACATCCCATGGCCTTTTCATTGAAGGGCCATGGCAAAAACATCGAAAAGCATTGAGAATAACTGAGCAATTCAAATCTTCGACTAACTTGGGTACAGAAATGAGATTAAATTGAAAAGAGGGGATGCACAAGACATTTTTAAGCAAGATATTCCTAGACAATTGCACTTCCCAATGCTATGAACTTCAATTCTTTTTCCATTAGGGATAGTGATATGATATGTCTTAGACTGTAGAGCAACATTCTTCGAAAATTGCTTTATGTCAAAACAAATGTGATCAGTTGCCCCATCTTCTATAACCCAATCAACAAGATTCTTTGACAAAAACATAACTTACTAGCCAAAAGGGCTAAATTAGAGTTCTCATGTAAAGTTGCACCCCTGATATTATCCAGCTCCTTTTCTTTATTGATGAGTGTCATTATGTAAGAATACTGTATGAAGTAAAGGTAGGATTAAAGCTGTTCACAGTGTCTGGATCTTGCCCTTGTGCTGCATTAACAACCCTTGTATGTATGCCATGCTTTGAATGTGTTGTGGGATACCCATGTAGTTTATAACATCTATCAACATTGTCTCCTGTCATATGACAATGATCACAGTAAACGGCTCCTTGCTTCTTACTTCCCGTGTGATTCTTTCCCCTTCCACTAGACCCTTTATACCTGTCTGTGACTTCAGTGAAGGAAAGATCCTTGTTGTGATGAGGATTTCATTCTGTAGCAAAGTCTAAAGCATCATTAAAAACCAATGTTTGTTTCCATATATCCTTGTGCTTTTGTTCTGCAACTAGGATCCTATATGCTTGAGATATGTTGGGTAGAGGTGACATCATAAAAAATTTACTTCGAATTTGAGATAAATTTTCATGTAGCTTCATAAGAATGATCAATATCTGATCTTGCTGTCCTTTCAAGAATTTTTGTGTCAGCGTACATGTGCAACCTTTGCACACACATGTAGGAAAAGAGGTAATACTATCAACTTCATCCCAGATGACTTTAGCCCTTGTGTAGTACTCTGCTATAGTCATGTTACGATCTTGTATCTGAGAATTCCATTCTTCATTCAAAGAATACAACTGCGCAACTGATCCTTGCCCAAATCTTTACTCAAGATCAACCCAAATTTCCCTTGTAGTGTTCAAGTTGTGCACACTTCTTGCTATCAAGAGTACAAGATTGGACACTATCCATCCGATGATCATACCATCACATCTAACCAGACATTAAAAGTTTTAGAATCTTCACTAGGCTTTTCTAAAGTACCATCCACGAAACCCCGTTTACTCTTGGATGCGAAGGCAAGAATCATTCCCTACCTCCAATCACTGTATCCTACCCCATCAAAAACCTGAGAGACTAACTTTAGGTCAGTATGATCAGAGGGGTGTAAATAATACACACTACTAGCATCTGTGCTTGCTATAATAAAAAACGAAGGGAAAGACTACAACAAGAAAGAAAACGATAATCACCAGAGAAAACAATCAAGAAAGAAGAACAAAAAAGTGGCAAAGTCCAGGAATGTACTACCGCTCTGATCCCATGCTACACTTTGTGAAATGACTACAACAATTGTCCAAGAACACAGAACAAGTATCTTGAGTAATGGGAAATGGATGAACTTGCACAATAACTTTATTATCAATCACGCAATCATACAATTGATTTCTGATGTAGGAAATGTATGACTAATCTATAGAAAGCTAGATTAATTCATAACTAACTTGTATACACATCCTCATATATATATATATATACATGTAAGGAAAAGCTATAAAGAGAATTGTTATACTTATAACAACCTTATAACTGAAGTGTACAAACAATTATAAGTTAGACAACACAACATATAAAGAGAACTCTAAGATTTTATCAATAACTAAAGATATTGAAACTTTGATTGATTTTGTCATTTTGATTTATGGGTAGTTTCTATATATGAATGATGTTAATAGATGTTGGTAGTTAAAAGGTATTAAGGATATGGACTTTGGATTATTCTAAATTTTGGGTAAGATACGAGTCTGTTTGGCTTGGAATGTCGTTATGTGAGTAGCTATTTGCGGTCTATAGTTGTGGGGCTATTTTGGTGTGTAAATTATAATTTTTGTGTAAAATAGTGGTATGGTATCCGTAGGACTATAATTTATTGAGAAAATTGAAGAGAAAATGCTAAAATCGTACGTTTGATTTTGAAACATTACAAATTCTACCGTTTTGAAAACAATTGGGTTGTGAAAGGCACCAAAAGGGTTGGATGTGAACATTTTAGGCTAGGGTGATTGTGGATGTGTTTGGTAAATGCCTTTTCTCATTGACTTTTTTGTTGGACTTTTGTCTTTTGGCTTTTTGTTTCAACAAAAAAAAGTGTTTGGCATATGACTTTGGCTTTTATGCAAAAACCAAAAAGTATTTTTCATTGGCTTTTGGCTTTTGGCTTTTGGCTTTTTGCCCACTTTTGCTTCAATATATAGCTCACCACTTATATTTAACAAACACCTCCATACTCGGTAGGTAGTAAATTAGCTAGATGGTCAAACCAAGCAACAAAATCCGGTCATAAGCTTCCTTGAAAGCTAAATAGTTTAAAAGTCAATATGTAGCTCACCATTTCCCTTGCGCTCACTTAAAATACGATTTTATATAACTATGCGATGCAAGTTATTAGTTTGGTAGATATGAAAACTTTTGCGACCCGACTGATTCGATACGACAAGGCTTTCTTTGTGCATTATAATGCGTTCTTATGTTTCATCCTAGTTTCAAAAATGCACCTTCAAGATACGTTTTCAAAAAACATTCTTTCCTTAGTCTCATTTAGTGTTTTTGTGCCTTGCGTTTTTTGCACTTATCTAATTTTGTTGTTTAGAAGCATTTAACTAATTATCATAAAAAAAATTGGAAAAAAACTAGAGTTATGTCTTCTTTGAATGGCGAGAGAATAAAAGGAACATAAGGTTTGTTCTTTTTTTACGAGAGAAAGGAAAAGGGGAAAAAGAAGAATTTGTTTGAATTTCTAAAACCTAGTGGACTTATCTCCTTGATGTAGTTTTGTAAATAAGAATTTCCTCTTTGATTTTTCCGCCTTATTTCTTTTGAAATTTTCATTTCTTATTCTTTTAAGTCAGATTTCATTTTTTCACTTGTTTTCTTTGATAACAATGTGGTAACAATTACATTACAAAGACAATTAAATCGTTTAGGTATATTATTGCATCATTTCACACTATACTGGAGGCATAGTGTTGTGATAATGAATGTGTTAGATGTTTTATACAATTATATAAAGATGTTATATTGTATAAGTATCAAATATGCTTAAAGTTCGTTTATACACTTTTGAGTAAAAAGTTTACCTTGCATGTGAATAGCTTGCGCTTTCTCCTTTCGCCTTTGGTGCTCCTTCACCTTTTCAAATTAAGTGTATCTTAAGATGAGTCAACTCCTCATCATGAAACACATAACTCTAATTTTCCTTTATGTAGAATCTCACCCTTATTTATAATTTTAAAATATCTTATGCTTGTTGCCCTTCAAATTTCAAACATTGTTTCTCTATAAGCATTTCGACTTGGTATAGGGGACATGTAGAGGTCTGTGGTATGTAACCTAAAAAGAATGGAGATAATAACAATCATAACAATCATTAATTATGTAGGTTGAAGGTCACACCTTAATCGATTTGGGACAGATGTTTGGGGTTAAAAAAAGTAGGTTAAGGTAATGGTGAAGATCTGTATATCTTATTATTTGAACAATAGTTTTATGCGGATGTGTCATGTGATGTTGAAGGTTTGGTACATATTAGTTGGTAAAGGCATACTTATTCGTGATGTAATACTCTAAATGTCGTTTCTTTGAATTTTGAAAAGAAACTCTGATGTAGTCTACATGGTAGATCTTTTAGTTTTCTGAGCCTATTGTCATGAAATTAGGTTATGCAGATACTGGATCACCAACAGTGAGCTCCAGCAGGTCATGGAAGTCTATGGAAATGGAAATCCAGTCTTCACTAGAGAAGCTAGTTGACATAAATGATTCAATGAGTAGATGTGCTGCATCTGCCACTCCAACTACATCTGTTACACAAAAACTGGCAAGACACCGGGACATACTTCATGAGTTGACTCAGGTACTCTATTTTGTGTTTCCTGTATAAATTTTCTCTTGTTTGCCGTTTGCTTGTGCAATATGAAGCTATATGTTATTGACAAGGATTCTTTTGTGAACATTGAACTAATTGAGCTTTCTGGTGCCACTTATGGCTTGGTTTATTAAGAATCGATCAAATCCGGGAATAACATCATTTTTTTCTTTGATGAAAACAAACTCAAATTTAAGTACCTCATGCATGGTCTATACATAATTTTTATCTTAGTACTGCTTCTGTAGTTTTGGCCCTGGGAGACCTACAAACTCTATTAAGTTACATGTTTAATTTATTTGGACTAGCCTTTATTGATTGAAATTTCAACTCTATAAGCCGCAGAGCACCAGTGGGTGTTTTGCTTGGATTCTAAGATGTCATATGTTCTGTAAGCTTTTGTCGTAACTTGGTTGTTTCATTTGCTTTTGCAAGTATGATGCTACTCGTTCTAGTGTCCTCTTTCTAATTGAAGGGCTCGTACTTTGGTTCTTGTTTAAAGACTTATCATAAGCTTTATCCTCATGCTCGTAGGAATTCAGGCGTATCAAAGGAAATATAAGCTCAATGAGAGAACATGCTGAGCTTCTTAGCTCTGTGAGAGATGACATTAGTGAGTACAAGGTGAGCAATTTCAATAGTTGCATAGTTTATCTTTTGATTTACATTGTTGATTAAATTCTTATATCTACCTTCATGCAGGCTTCAGGGACCATGTCTCCTAAGATGCAGCTGTTAAGAGAAAGATCTGCTATACATGGAAGCATATCTCATGTGAGCTTTATTTTATCTTATCTATATAATTTATAGTAGAATCACTTACTCATAAAAATCAGCAATTTGCACACTATCCTGGAGTTGCAGATAGTATTTTGTTTTGTGCAACTTGATCATTTTAAAGAAATGAAATTTATGCAATACAATTAAATTTGATAAAAAAAGGTTAATTAATCAGTTTGTGAGCATTTTTTATAATATCAGTTTTAGGGGATTTGTTGCTCACGAGATTAAATTTCTTTAAATTGAAAATAATAGTAGAAAGCGTTTCTAAAGTAATTTCTTTCATAAATATATTTTTTATTGAATTTATTATTAAGTTATAACATATAAACACGCTCTTATCTTTTCTTATCGTTTGCTAATCTTTAAATGCATAGAGGAATCCTAAAACATGTAAAGTTGAAGAGCTTTGCTTTCAAAATTGTTTTATTTTACTCGGAGGTAGATTAGAGAATCCTTACAGGATAGGGGATGAGGGAATAAGTCCTTCCAATGAGAATTGAACCCCTTTTACAAGGGTGAAAAAAAGGTTCTTAATAACAAGGCTAACCTAAGATTCTCCTTTCAAAACTCTTAGTTGCATTCCTCACTTCTGATTTATTATATCGTGTTCTTATTGTCTTGTAGTTGCTAGTCAAATGAGACATTATCCTGCTGGATGAAATCTGAAGCGTTACGATGTTGCTGTGTTTATGTTCATTAATTCACTTTCATATACTGATTTCATGTTTATTATGCATTTTATTTGCCAACTAGTTTATTTTGTTTCGGTTACAAACAAACAAGATGCCTAATAACTAGAGAAGACGCACTTACAAGAACAAAGGAGATGTCCAAGATTGCTTTAACTTACCCAGAAATAAAGCTTATCTGTCATACAAAGGAAATGATGGAACGAGTGATAGAGATACGTATGAGGACATGTACCTCCATATACAGCGAAATCTCTGATGAAGCAATTCATCTTATGAGAGAATGATGAAATAGTATAAGGCTAAATAAAGAGACTTGCACATGGTTTTTATTAACATGGAAAAAGCATACGACAAGGTACCAAAAAGTACTTTGGTGGGCAATGACAAAGAAGGGCACTCTTCAGAAATACGTTAATATAACAAGGTATGTACCAAGAAGTAAAAAAGATTGCTAGTACATGTGGAAGGGCAACAGAGGATGTCAATGTTCGGCCTTAAGCTCCATTCTTTTTGCAGCAAACTAAGATAAACTTACTCCATCGATACAAGGAGATGTATCCTTGCGCATGTTGTTTGCTAATGACATCGTTTTAGTAGATGAAACTAGGAAAGGGGCAAATGCTAAATTAGAATGATGGACACAAAAGTTGGAATCACTAGGTTTCAAATTAAGTCGGAGCTAGATTTGTTTACTTTGGGGTTTGATGCCATAACTTTAAACTAAAACACCAAAATTATCCATTTTTATTTTGAATTTGAGCTTCATTAAATTAATGACTAATTGGTATTCAATTGAGCTAAAAATAAAGTAACTGTTAAAAGATTACAATAAAGGATCATTATTTTGTTGGTGTAAAATCGATGGATATAGTTGTGATGTAAATAAGGAAAACTGGGCAAAATAAAACATGATCGTGGGTATTGTAATGGTACTAGAGAGAAACTCCAGTAAGTCAGAACTTCTTGTTGTGGTGGAGGTCCTGGGCTGATGAAGCAATAGTTATGTAGTGGTTGTTTAGTAGAGGGGCTGGGTGGTGGTGGTGGTGGTGGATGGGGTAGAGTGGGTCGTGGTTTGATAGAAGGGCTGGGTTATTAGGTTTTTTTCTTTTTTGTATGTGCTTTTAGTTTAAAAAGTCAAAAAAAGTCAAAGGTAACTTGTATAATTGGTTACAAGTCATTTGGTTCTTTCGTTGCAAATAGGTACAAAAGGTAGGACCTTTGTAGAATAAAAGTAAAATTAGCCCTTTATCTGCCGACGGGCTAATGGTTAGCCTTTGAGAAGCAATTTTTCCTTATTAATATGCCTTGTTTCTTGCACAAGAACATAAATTTCAAGAGGCATGATAAATGCAAGATCTATCTGTTCTAGATGAGCTGTTTAGCTGTCAATTTGTCATACCTGATAAGGACAAGAGTACTTTTAGGCCTGCATAGATTTCATGATTAGAATGGAAACTCAATAGCCATTATGTTCATCAATAGCATAGTGAGGTTGCAATTTGTGGGATTATTCCCAAGCTGTGGACAGTCACCAATCATCATTCTGGATTGACTGGATCAACTACTGTAGTATAGTTTTAAGGACTGGATAAGGTGGGGAATACAGTTTTGTATAACTAAGTTTTTGTTTAGAGTTTTCATGACCTTATTATATTCAAGACAAGTGCTGCATCCTATCTTTGATCATTTGGGTGTTTTTCCAATAAAAGAAGGCTGGATGTATCTGTCTGGTAGAAAATTGGAGGGCATAGTCAAGAATAACGAAAGTAAAGGTATAAGATGAAAGAGAGTGATGATTAGGACATATCAGTCCTTATGGATTTCACAACGAATGAGGAGAGACGAACCGTACTCACCATTATTTGGTTACCTTACACATACTGATTCCATGCGAACCTCTGATTTTTTGGTCATAATAAATCCTATGCGCCATGAGTATGACTCATTGATATACCTGATTTGATGATCACTTTTTGAAAGAATGTGACGAAGCGTTTATGTTAAAAGTATGTTGGATGGAAGTTGCGTAATATTGTTGACATTTCAAACGTAAAGGGGTGAATGGTGTATTTTTTAATACTGTGTAGGTTGAAGTTTTTGACGATGCTAATTAACTATCAATGATATCCTCCATCTCAAAGATGATCCAAAAGCATCCAGATTCAAGGAGATTTGGTTGACGTTTCTGGTATACACTGGTGTTTTGGGATTGCCTTTCTAAAATAACGGATAACTCGGGTAGAAAAATTCCAATATCTATAACTTTGCTCCTCTTTGAGATGGGTTTTGTGACATCTCACTCTTGGGACTTATTGATTTTTTAGTGGGTCTATCTTATAGCTCATGTCCTTGTGTTACTAGCATCTAGCTGTTAATGAGCCGCATATGGAAACAAAACCTGCATGATTTGGTTAGTTTCCTACAATCTGAATTCTGGAGTTAAGTCTATCCGTTTCTCTTCTATACATTTATATATTTTTCCATTATATTCTAATCGAAATACAAATAATATCTCAATGATCAAGTGATCATTGATCACTAATGTACTGAACATTTATTTTAAAGCGCGTTGTCTGTTCTGGCATCATTTATCTAATGTATCTTTCCGTTCACTTCAGACAGTGTTTGATTCACATTGGAGTAAATGGAATCCGCTGTTGTCGATAAAAATTTTGGGCTGTGTCCTTTTTAGTTGATCACTTTTTCCCAATAAGAATCAGTAATTTCGTAACCCTGCATTCTGCCCCACTCCCCTCCCAAATCTGCCATTGCTTGCAGTATGCTGATGTTATCTTCTGTGTTTTGCGGTGATGCTATGCAGATAGATGAGGTAATAAATCAAGCTCAGGCGACTAGGTCAGTCTTGGGTTCTCAAAGGGCATTGTTTGGTGATGTTGGTGGAAAAGTAAAGGTTTTAAGTGAGAAATTTCCTGTCATCCGCGGCTTACTTGGTATAAAAAGCTTTTATTTTTCCCTGCTTTTCCTTGTTTCAAACATTCATCACGAAAATTCTCGATGATCTTTTTTTTTTGTCCTATGAGATTGATATTAGGAAGACCAATCATGATCTCAGACTATTCTTGGGAATTCGTCAACTTTTTCCGTATAAAGAATGAATCAAATGCACGGGTTAATTTCCAATACGATTGTGCAGGTTCAATCAAACGAAAGCGCTCCAGAGACACAATCATCCTGTCCGCAGTCATCGCTGCTTGTACTTTGTTCCTTATTATCTACTGGCTCTCCAAATGACAAGGCTATACGGAGAAAGAAGAAACATCGGGTGTTGTCTTCTGAGGACTTTTGGTGTTTCTGTAACAATTCTGGTAATGTTTCCTTTAGTTAGGGCATTCGAACAGAAGAGAAGAGGAGTTTCCTTTACTTACCCGTTTCGTTTAGGAGATTTTTACAGGTAGAATTTTGATTGATATAATGTTTGATCTTTTCCCTTATTTGCTTACTGTCTGATGATTCTTTTTCAAGTTCGATCCTCTTTGATTTTGTAGAGTATGGATGAGATGACAATGTTTACGTACTCTCTTGTTCATATCGAATTCAATAGTAGGTAAATACTTACGTTTGTCCACTGTCAACATATGCATGTATTCAAAAGGAATGTTCATCTATTATTCAAAGGAAAAATTATAAAAAACTACTAGTCTTTAGGTTTATTTGCAATAAATTGTCTTATGTAACTTTTTTTTTTTTGCAAAAATCTACTTAATTTAATATATTTCTCTGCAAAAGACTACCACTTAACGGAAAACGTTAGTCGGCCGTTAAGTTTGAGGGTTGACCAATTCCACGTGGAAACTCTGAGGTTTTAGATTTTTCACGTGGTAACCAAAACTTTTAACAAAATCCACGTGGTAACCCTTTAGTTTACCAAAATTTTCCACCTTGACCTATTTGCACATAAAACATGAGCAAATGTTAATTTCGAACCTTTAAGGCTATTTTATGCCTCTTTATGCGACTTACAATTTCATGCAGAAGTAGTTTGAGCCATTTGCCCTAAAACATAAACTCTAACTCTACCAACTTTCATCCAAATCATTTTCCCCCCAAATCCAAAGATGGTAGAGTTAGTTTTATATTTTGTAAGAAAGATTGAAACTGATGGCATTTGAATAGGTGAGTCACAAGGCATACTGAAGCTAGGGGTGTTAATAATAACCCGATCCGAAAATTCCGACCCGAATTATTCGGTTTCCGGTTTCTAAAACCGGATAATTTACCCGGTTTTCACAAAACGGTTAACCAGGGTCGGGTACCCGTTTTTAAAATCGGAACTGAATTCGGGTCATGAATTTTTGAAAACCGGGTATCCGGTTTTCTTTAATTATTATTTTTTTTACTTTTGTTCATAAATAGAATAATCTTGATATCTCTTAAGCTAACCTTGGATTGAATATTTTTGAAGAGTTAGTATTTAAATTTTATAATTGTTCTCACTTAAGCCCATGAACAATAATATTATTCTTTCATTTTCTTAGTTAATCTTTTATGACTAATTAAGTTAAAGATTTTTAAGGGGTTTGTAATTGAATTTTATATAAAAAATATTTAAGTGAAAATAGAGATAAACAAACGTAATTAAAAGTTTTTGAGCAGCCACCTCTCTACTTTCTCTCTCTAAAACTTTCCTCTCTGCCGAGCGACTTCCATTGCTCCGCCATGGCAGGCAGGAGGAGAGGTCGTCCCCCGAGAAGAGCGATGATTTGGCTTGCTGGGCTTTGTTGTTCATCCTAAACTCCATAAGAGAGTTATCGTCTCAGAGACGGGGATTCGAATCCCATTTCAACCCCGTAACTTTGTATATGATAAACCCTAAAATCCAAAATCAAATTCGAAACTTCGTTTCTGGGTATGAGTATTCGAAGGTTTGGGCTCTGGTCTGGAGAATCGAGAGTTTGGATCTTCACAGAGTGCGAAATCGAACTCCATCGGTGTGCGAAGAACCCTAATTTTCGTAATCTCAATCCAGTTCGACCTTAAATCGTCTTAGGGGTATATTCAAGCTCCAGTTCGAGCAAGAATAATCCCATTCTAAAAGTTCGAAACTTTCAAACCCTAAGGTGAGATTTCGAATAGTCTCCTATTTAAAACCTAAATTGATTTAGGGGATATAATTTTTCATCAGTAGGATCTTGTTTGCTACTGAAGGATCGAACTCCAATTAGTCGCCAATTAAGGAATTTGTCCAGGTAATGGTTGTTTATTCGATTCCACTGAGTCTAGTCTTAGGTGGTATTCGATGGTGAACATTGATGCTAGCTTCCCTGTTTTGGGCTTGGTTTAGCATTCGTATGAACTGCTCACTGCAGTTTTGTCTTTAGAGGGTAGCAATTTGGTTGCTTCTCCTTCTCTTTCAAGCAAAGAGATAACCTTTGGTGGCTTCAACTCTATGGGTTTTTGAAGCCTGTTGATTGCGTGAGTGATCCGTGAAGGTAGCTTTTGCTGCTGAGGCTACACCAACTCGTGTTGCTCCTGGTGTTGGGTGCATTTTGCCTGATTTTTTTACTACGTTTGTTTAGTAATGATTTCTTGTCCAGTGTGGTTATTGTGTTGCTGGAGTGATACCCTGCAGCTGCCATAGTGTTTCTGTTTTGGTGTCCCTATTCCTGCTGATGGACAAGGAAACAGCTTCATTGTGGAGCTTTTGCACAGTTTGTACTGAATAAAGGATATTGAGCATGGTTAGCTGATTTTGAGTGCAGATTGTAAGGGTAGCTGATTTTAATGCATGTTTTTGGCATGGTTAGCTGTTTGGAACTTGATGCGTGCCTGAATGGGTCTATGCCCATCTGATGCTGCTGCTTTCACAAACAGCAAGCTGGGCTGAAGTGTGTATGAAGGCTGCTCTGATCTGTAATGGAATTACGGTCTGCTGCATGTTTGGCTTTGAGATAAATTATGGTACCTGACAAAGGATCCTAAGGCTACTTTGGTTTGCTGGTATTACCTTGGAGTATTGGATTGTATTGGCAATTATTAGAAATCTTATGTAATGGTCCTAAAAGCTTCGTCCTTGAACAAGCTACTACTGGACCATGGCTAAGCTGGAATTGACCCTAGTTTGTGATTCTGAACAGCGAAAGACAAACCCTTGTTTTTGCACAGTTATAATATTGTAAAGAATGTCACTTGTATTGGTGTAGTGATCTGACTGTATTGTTTTAGGCTAGGAGATATTATTTTCTTTTTTGGAGGCGTCTTTCCAAACCTCGCGGATGACAAGGGGCATGTCCCTTGGAGCCTCGTTTGGCTAGACCTCTCAGTCTGTTGAACCCGTTGTAAGCTTCGGCTATTTTTCTGGCATTTTATAAGATTTACTTTGCAAAAAAAAAAGAGATAAACAAACGTATGGTTGAATGACAAAACGACAAAAAAATAAAAAATAAAAAACATTCTAATAAAATCGGGTATCCGGTTTCCGACCCGGTTTAAACCGGGTATCCGGATTTCGGGTACCCGATTTAAACCAGGTCGGAACCAGATCGCAATTTTAGGTACCCGAAAAAGCGGGTACCCGGATTTCCCGATCCGGGTCGACCCGGTACCCGGTTTTGAACACCTCTAACTGAAGCGTCAAAGCTTCGAAATTAATGTTTGTTAACGTTTTATGTGCAAAAAGGTTACGCTGGGACAATTTGGTAAATCTCAGAGTTACCACGAGGATTTTTAAAAGTTTTGGTTACCACGTGGAAAACCCAAAACCTCAAGGTAACCAGATGGATTTCCCTACTTTATTTTATTAAATACAATTTCCATAACATGGTTAAATTTTTTTTAATATTATTTTACACTATTAATAATATTATTCCTGTAACACCTCGGACCGCCGGTGACTACTCATGGAGACTGTAGACGCCACAGACCAACACAAGTCTTTCCGGCGCACTTTGACCTCACTCGTGCGCACCCAGGAAAACTTCCCAGGAGGTCACCCATCCTAAGATTACTCCCCACCAAGCACGCTTAACTGTGGAGTTTTTAGCAAATGGGCTCCCTAGAAAAGAAGATGCACCTTGTTGATATGAGTAGTCTATCAATCTCTTTTCAAGCTAAATCTGGGGTATCACACTCACCCCCACTTAGGAATACAACGTCCTCGTTGGACCGTCATTTCAGGATCTTTTCCCCCGCTAGGTGCACTGAACACACAATCAGCCACGGTCGCAGGGTTGCTCTGATACCATTTGTAACACCCCGGCCCCTCGGACCGCCGGTGACTACTCATGGAGACTGTAGACTAGCCCCACAGACCAACACAAGTCTTTCCGGCGCACTTTGACCTCACTCGTGCGCACCCAGGAAAACTTCCCAGGAGGTCACCCATCCTAAGATTACTCCCCACCAAGCACGCTTAACTGTGGAGTTCTTAGCAAATGGGCTCCCTAGAAAAGAAGATGCACCTTGTTGATATGAGTAGTCTATCAATCTCTTTTCAAGCTAAATCTGGGGTATCACAATTCCATAAACAAAGCAATCAATAATTAGTTAGAATGTCAATCGAATCATCCCAACAACAACGGAGTTTATCTAATATTTACACAAATCTTAAATTCCAAATAACCAATTTAATTATATCATACCCAAATAATATCAACTGACCAAATAAGATCCCACAACTGAGCAATATCAATTTATAAAACTCAAATCCAAGAATTCGTCACTAAACTGAAGTAATCACACCTATTATAGGTTTAATGATCAATCTTAAGTTTATATTGAATTTTACACATCCACCCAAGCAATACCCAAGCTTAGTGACAATAATGATCTGTTTTTAACTATTTTTATGAAGATATATGCTCACTCAAAGGCTTACAGATAAAATTTTAATTTTTTTTTTGAGTGATTCAAATTGGGTGATAAACTAGACTTATGTACGGTCGTAACAACTATAAATTTATTATGAATGTCAAAAACATTAATTAGAGAGCAACTTTAGGAAGCAGTTTTGTATTAGAGAAAACTTATTTTTTAAAACCACTAGTTGGTGGGGCGCGTGCGTAATATCCTATTTTCCTTGAAAAATCAATTTGAAGCGAAAGTATTTACTATGTATCTAATGTTAGTGATGTTAAGCTAAAATCGAGGTTGTAAATGGTTTTACTTCATTTTGTAATTAGAGGTACATAATGTAGCTCACAAAGAAGTTGTTAATATAGTAATAAATAAAGAGAAGTACTAAAAACTTATATAAAAAGTTTTTAAGTTTGCGTTTGTGTAAAAAAAAAAGTTTTTAACAAAATTCTTTTAAATTAAAATCATTTAACATTGCATATTAACATAATTTAATTTGCACTTAAAACTAATAAGGCATAAATCTTTGATAATGAAGTTAGTGGATTGATGCATCATCTATTGTATACCATGTGGATTCTTGATTAGCATTTGTCATCTAGGAATAAGTTAGGAAAGAGCCTTGAAGTATAATTGTGTTAAGAATAATGTTGTGACATTAATTTCTAGGAAAAATTGATATTAATAATCCAACCTTTCACTCATTCGCCGTGAATAATCTCACCTTTGGATTATTTTTTAATAATCCGAACTTTGCACTTAGTTTGCTATCAGCATACTATTAGGGTATGCTGGTAGCAAACTAGACGCAAAGGTTGAATTATTATAAAATAAAAAGTTATGCTACTAGCAAACTAAGGGTAAATGTTGAATTATTAAAAATTAATCTAAAGGTGAGATTATTTACAGCGGATGAGTAAAAATATTGAATTATTAATATCAGATTTTCCTGATTTCTACTATTTTATAAATTGATATTATATTAAGATTATAATGTTGTATTAGAATTTGTTCTCCTTATTGTGTTTGGTTGCTAGGTGATATGTGTTGGTGTGCAGACTTGGGTTTTTCTTAGCATTGCCTCAGGTGTGCATTGCAAGTGCTGGTGAAGGTTGATGCAATGTCAAGTATGCAGCAGTTTAATATCCTTGCGCCAAGTCCTCTCAACGTTAAAAGGATGTCTTTGATCAGAATAGTGATAAGAAGCATTAGTATTCTGTTATTATACTTGTTCCTTGTAAGTGCTCTTTAGCACATGTATTTCTAGGATTGTATTAGGTTGTTGTAAAGCTTGTTAGGTTGTTTTTCTTTTTCTTGTTTTGTCTTATAAGCTATATCAGCTTCCCTATGTAAATATTTTAACTTTGTTAAAACTAAAAATAACCTGAACAAACGAACGAAATTCATTGCCACTCTATGAGAGTTGTTAAAAAATCATCTATCTGTAGCATTTAGTGAAGCCACCATGGAAGATTTGTATCGTAGGTCAAAGGTCGAGGAACATACCTCATAAAAGAAGCGAATGCTCTTAGAAAACAAAATACTTGAGCAAGAGATAGAAGTGAAAGAATGATTTTTATTGATATTGAATGTAATTTGTTACAATGCCCACAAATAAACTACAACAAAGGTATATATAAAAGAATACAATACAACAAGTGATGACTCAACAACTGACTTTCTATCCTAACAGCCTAATAACCTATTGATACAACTATATGTATCAAGACCCTTCATTCAATTTGCATCTGAACCGTCAATGAGAAGATAACACAGATTACAAATAAAATCACAGATTAGACTTTTTGATAAAGGATGCACTGTTGTTTAAAGGTTGCTGTTGTTGGAGTCTTCTCTGGGAACAACCCTTTGCATCTTCACTTATGTTAGGAACAACCCTATGATATTTGTGAGCAGCTTTGCAGACAGGACTACAGTGAGCAACATATGAAAATATCAATATAATATCTACAGTTGGTTGAATTGACATAATTACCTGGCGTACTAATATGTTGATCCATGCAGTTGGTGTAATATGTCTCTCTTCCAAGGGTACTGCAGCTAAGGTATGCAAATACTTTGTTCACTTACACCAGCAGAGATTGAGCTCTCAGAAGACTATACCTGTGTAATTACACATGTTTAGGTTCGATAAAGTTCTACATAATTAATATGAGCATTTAGGTTTTAAAATTTAAACTTGACATATTTGGTACTGTTGGCCCATTTGGTTTTGATGATAACTTAAACTTTTATAAACAAACATAGTATGTTTTGAGATTGTTGTGTTAGGTTATATATCCGGTCTTTAAAAGGTTGTTGATGGAACCATTAGAAGTTGAAAAGGGCATTGCTACTCTGCGTTTCAATTTTAAGTCAAATTCAAAGAATGGTGAATCAGAGACAGTGCAGTGTTCCCAGATCAACCGGTCAGAGAAGTAGTCAACGAATTTATTAAGAAAATAATTTTTAGTTTTATTTTTCTTTTTATTTTTGTTGTACGGTTGAATAAATTAAGGTAGCACAAGGAAGTTAATTTGGAATTAAAATAACTAACTCTTAAATTAATCTTAAAATAGATTTCTAAAATTAGGTCTTGGCTATTTTAGCTAAAAGACAAGGAAAGACTTGGAGTAACTTCCAAGTATTCTTGCGCATGATCCCACGGTTATTGTCCACTAATCCCACATCAAAAGATCATGGGATTATGGCATGACATAATCTAAAATGGGTATTTAAATGATTTTTGCAACCGGCACAATTTAGTGATCAACAAGAGAATTATTTGCGAAAAATATTTTGTGCCCAAATCATTTCGTGAGATCCAAAAATCAAGAAGAGGAAATCTTGAGTGTTCTTAATTGCTTATTAATTCCAAAATATTTCCTTGTGCAATTCTTGTTTGTTCATCCATTTTAGAAGAATTATTTTGTAAGGGTTTTTGAGAGAAGTTGTAATTAGACTTGGGGAAGTCTAAGGGGAATTGTGAGAAATTTTGTAAAGAGAGAAAAAGAACCGAGAAAGAGAAGAAGAGAATTAGGCCTAGAGTAGAGAAGAGAAGGAGAAAAAGTTTTATGTAATAGGGAATTGTATTTACATAAAATTAATAAGAGAAGTTGAAATCCCTAGTGGGTCGTGGCTTTCTTTCTTTTTAAGGCCAAGAAAGTTTCAACGTTAAATTCTTGTGTTTCTTTTTAAGTTTCTTTATTTTTCTTTGAGTATTTTTATTATTAAAAATTCCGCAAGAAAATAGGGCAAAAATACTCCTAGGGCAACACAACAATTCACCCCCCCCCCCCCCCCCGTCTTGTTGAGTTCATTATATTTAAGAGTTTCTACAATTGGTATCAGAGCCCTGTTCCTCGTTTGATCAGGAAACCCTGGGAGCCGTATCTTGGTTTATTAGAGATGCTGAAAATGAACGAACGCATGGAAGAAGGTTACTCTACTCAGAGACCACCAATGTTCGATGGCAAATTCTATATGTATTGGAAGAATAGGATGGAGATCTTCATCAAAGCCGAGAACTATCATGTTTGGAGAGTCATCGAAATTGGAGATTTTGAGGTAACAACTACCAACTCCAATAACGAGATTGTTCCCAAACCTATAACAGAATACGAGAAAGAAGATTTTCAAAAGATGGAAATGCTCTTGCTATCAAATTGCTTCACTGTGGGCTTGGTCCAAACGAACATAATCGCATTATGGGATGCAAAACAGCCAAACAAATTTGGGATCTGCTGGAGGTTACCTACGAAGGAACGAGTGAAGTAAAGCGTTCCAAGATTGACTTGCTCATGTCTAAATACGAAAGATTTGTTATGGAACCTAAAGAAAGCATTCAAGAAATGTTTACTAGGTTCACGAACATCACAAATGAGCTTGTCTCCCTTGGAAGGCTAATTCCTTCAGATGAACAAGTACGAAAAATCCTAAGAAGCCTACCTCAAGATGATCGTTGGAGAGCTAAGGTCACAGCCATTCAAGAATCTAAAGATTTCACAAAGTTTAATCTGGAAGAGCTGGCTGGTTCCCTTATGACTCATGAATTACATCTGGGAACAGCTGACAGTTCCAGGAACAAAGGTCTGGCTCTGATAGCAAACGATCAAGAAGAATCAAAAACTGATGAGGAAGAGGCAGCAATGCTGGTACGTAAATTCAAGAAGTTCTTCAGGAACAACAGGTATAAAAATCAAAGAAACAACAAAGAAAGAGGAACTTCAAATTCCAAAACCTATGAATGCCACAAATGTGGAAGTACCGAGCACTTCATCAAGGAATGCCCTCTATGGAAGAATGAGAAGGGTAAAGGGAAAGCAAGAGAAACAGGAAGACAACCAACAAAAGGGAACTTCAACAAAGCTGATTTTCGCAAAGCCATGATAGCTGCATGGGGAGAATCCGAAAGCGAGGCCGAAACCGAAGCTCCCGTTGAAGAAGAAGTAGCCAATCTCTGTCTCATGGCAACGCATGATGAGAAGTCCAAAGGAAAAGAGGTATTGTCTTCTAATCCATTTTCTGATTACTTATTCAAATTGGATAAACATAGATTGATTAAAATGATTTTAGAGTCTCACGAAAATTTAGAAAAACAAACAGCCATCTGTCTCCAGACATAAAAAGACCTTAAGGCTTGCAAAGACCAAATATCCCACCTTAATTCCTTTAGGGCCGATGTGCAAACTCGATTCTTTGAATTGCTTGATAATAATGTGATGTTAAAAGAAGCTATAGAAAAGGTTAAACAAGAGAACATCATGTTGAATATTGAATTGAATCAACTTAAGTATCTAGAAATGGAATTGAGTTATGAGTCTAATAAGGAAATTAAATGTGTTTTTAATCAAATGAAGTTAGACCTAGAATCCGCCATAAATGAAAATGATCGACTTAGGCTTGAATTAAATTCAAGAGAAAAATGGAAAATCAAAGAAGTTCCCAAATGGATTCTTAATGCTAAAACCAAAGGAACCGAAGGTTTAGGATACAACAAACATGATAAAAAGAAAAAGGTCTACGTTGATCTCCCAAGTAAGAAGGTCTGTTCCTTTTGTGGCAAGACTGGGCACCTGAAACATCAATGTTTAAAAAGGGAACAGCATAACAAAACGAACCAAATATATGTCGATAGAGTTTGGATTAAGAAATATGATTCTTGTATAATCGACATGGAACCCAAGGATGGCTGGGTTCCACCCTCTAACAACTAAGTTCGTTTTGCAGGTTCTAGTGAGGGGGAACAGCTCATGGTATCTCGACAGTGGTTGTTCCAGGCACATGACAGGCGATAGATCAAAATTTCTCTCACAAGAAGCCTATGATGGAGGAACTGTGACCTTTGGCGACAACATGAAAGGAGAAATCATTGCTAAAGGAAAGATAGGAAGGTCAAGTTCCCATGCTATAGATAATGTATTTTTTGCCGAGAATTTAAAGCACAATCTTTTAAGTATTTCTCAATTTTGCGACAAAGGTAACTCTATAAACTTTACTTCTGAAAAGTGCATCATTACTAGGAACGACACAGGAGACATCATTCTGGAAGGAATCAGAAAAGGGAACACCTACGTGGTGGACCTGCACAATGTTCCTAAAACCAGTCTAACGTGTCTGAGCGTTATAGAAGATGACCCTCTTCTTTGGCATAAACGATTAGGTCATGCTAGTTTTACATTGCTTAATACTTTACGTTCTAAAGACCTAGTAAGAGGATTACCGTCCCTTAAATTTCAAAAGAATGAAGTATGT
Organism: Amaranthus palmeri; assembly: GCA_019776075.1. Lineage (NCBI taxonomy): Eukaryota > Viridiplantae > Streptophyta > Magnoliopsida > Caryophyllales > Amaranthaceae > Amaranthus > Amaranthus palmeri. The sequence continues at coordinate 69,081 of JAAKBH010000522.1, forward strand.
GATCCTTGTGCCAAAGGAAAACATGCAAGGTCATCCTTCAAACCTAAAAATGTCGTGACCACCTCAAAACCACTTGAATTAATTCATATGGATCTTTGTGGACCAATGAGAATCCAAAGTCGCAGCAGTAAGCGATATGTATTTGTTATAGTTGATGATTACTGTAGATTTACATGGACATTATTTTTATCTAGCAAAGATGAGGCTTTTGATGAATTTGTTGCATTTGCCACTAAAATTCAGAAATCTAGTAACAATCAACTTGTCCACATAAGATCGGATCATGGAAAAGAATTTGAAAATTCAAAATTTATGGATTATTGTAACGAGCATGGTTTAAGTCACAATTTTTCCGCACCTAGAACACCACAACAAAATGGTGTGGTTGAATGAAAAAATAGAACCTTAGAGGAAATGGCTAGAACCATGTTAATAGCTAGTGGTCTACCTAGAAATTTTTAGGGCGAAGCCGTCAATACTGCATGCTATATATTAAATCGAGTATTAATTAGACCGATCACTTCTAAAACCCCCTACGAATTATTTAAAGGAATTAAACCTAATATTTCATATTTTCGAGTCTTTGGATGTCGATGCTTTGTGCATGTTAATGGAAAACGAAATATAGGTAAATTTGATGAAAGAAGTGATGAAGTAGTATTTCTTGGCTATTCATCTCACAATAAAGCTTTTAGAGTTTATAACAAGAAAACTATGTGTGTTGAGGAATCTGTTCACATTATATTTGATGAAACTAACTTATGACAAGTGAACAAGAAACAGGTGATTTTAAGATAGGTCTTGCAAATCTGGACGATGAAGAAAATATACAAAAGGAGCAAGATCAAGAAGAACAACAACAGGTTCAGAATGCTGAACCAAATCAAGGACAGGAGCCACAGGCAGAACTGGAACAGCCTGCAGTTCCTAATCAAGATATCCCTAGAGAAATTCACGAAGAAAGAATTGATGCTGAGCCAAATCAGAATCAAGTCAGTGATCCTGCTTCCACATCTGTCTCCACTAGAGACTTTGTTCCAAAGCCGTGGAAACACCAAAAATCACATCCACTAGACTTGATCCTAAGCAACATGAACAAAGGCATACAAACAAGGTCTCAAATGAGAAACTTTTGTGCACACTTTGCTTTTCTATCAACAATGGAACCCAAGAATCATGAAGAAGCTTTACAGGATTCAGATTGGGTGGTGGCTATGCAAGACGAATTAAATGAGTTTGAAAGAAACAAAGTATGGCACTTGGAACCTAAACCCAAGAACAAAAAGATAATTGGGCTGAAATGGGTATTTAGGAACAAGCTGGACGAGCATGGCACAATAGTCAGAAACAAAGCAAGGTTGGTGGTAAAAGGATACAATCAACAGGAAGGTATTGACTATACTGAAACTTTTGCTCCCGTAGCTAGATTAGAAGCTATTAGAATTCTTATTTCTTTTGCTGCTTTCATGAATTTTAAATTATATCAAATGGACGTAAAATGTGCATTCTTAAACGGGTTTCTAGAAGAAGAAGTATTTGTAGAACAACCACCTGGCTTTGAAAACCCAATTTCTCCAGATCACGTCTACAAGCTTGATAAAGCTCTTTATGGGCTAAAACAAGCACTTAGACAATGGTACGAGAGATTATCTAAATTTTTGATTGATAACAAGTTCATACGAGGTAAAATTGATAAAACTTTATTCTTTAAGAATAAAGGTTTGAATATTTTAGTTGTTCAAATCTATGTTGATGATATTATTTTTGGTGCTACTAATGAATCGTTATGTAAGGAATTTGCTGACCTAATGAGTAATGAATTCGAAATGAGTATGATGGGAGAATTAAATTTCTTCCTTGGTTTGCAAATCAAACATACTGCTAACGGTATTTTTATTCATCAACAAAAATACATAAAAGAACTTCTAAAGAAATATGGACTAGATAATGCTAAGACAAACCATACACCCATGGCCACTAACATTAGATTAGACGAAGACTCTAACGGAATTAGTATTGACCAAACGATGTATAGAGGCATGGTAGGATCTCTACTATACTTAACAGCTAGTAGACCCGATATATCCTTTAGTGTTGGATTGTGTGCTAGATTTCAATCAAATCCTAAAGAATCACATAATACGGCAGTAAAAAGGATTCTAAGATATTTAAAGGGAACAAATGACTTATCTCTATTTTATCCTAAAAGTGATGTCTATGACTTGAAAGGGTATAGTGATGCAGATTATGCAGGTGATCTTGTGAATAGAAAAAGCACTTCAGGAATGGTACAGTTTCTTGGATCTTGTTTGGTATCATGGAGTTCCAAGAAACAGAACACAGTAGTTTTATCCACTGCAGAAGCTGAATATGTAGCAGCAGCAGCCTGCTGTTCCCAAATGCTGTGGATTAAACAAAAACTAAGAGATTTTGGTATTAAACTTGAATGTGTTCCTATTTATTGTGATAATACTAGTGTCATTTGCATTTCTAAAGATCCGGTGCATCATTCTAGAGTTAAACATATTCATATTACACACCATTTTCTTAAGGATAATGTAGAGCATAAAAATATTATTGTTAAACATGTCAATACTAGTGATCAAGTTGCAGATATATTATGACCAAACCGCTTCCAAGGGAACAATTCGAAAAGATGAGGTTGGAGCTAGGTATGATCAAGCTTCACTAAAGTTTAATGCTAGTATTCCTCCTCAAAACAACTTGAAAAATTGGAAGGGTTAGATCAACCACAACAAACAAGATTGATCATTCAATCATTGCGAGATTTAGGTATGCATCTATTTAAGTACGTGTCTTAAACTAAATCTTGATTGCTTGCTTTAACTGATTAGACCAAGTAGCATAATTTATTTTATATTATTTTATATATATATATATATATATATATATATATATATATATATATATATATATATATATATATATATATATATATATATATATATATATATATATATATATATATATATATATATATATATATATATATATATATATATATATATATATATATATATCCACATATTATAAATCCTTTTTCAAAAATCACAAAAATTTATTTTTATTTTCCACAAATTCCAGCATTTCATTTTATTTTAATTTATTTCGGTGAGCCAACTTAATTTAAGAAATGGAAGACAGATCATCGAGGTGTTTCGGAAAGTAGTCGTCTAAATCGATATATTCAACGAACTAAGCTTAATTAATAACTACCCATTACACCTCCTAAAACAGCCAATATAGAAGTAGTACAAACTCTTCACTAACCGTCCCTTCACACCTTTATAACCCCTATACTCCTCACGTCACATCCATCACTCATAAATCCACTACTTGTACTACTCCTAGCAAACCGTCAAACCCATTTCCCTCTTTCAACAATCCCTAACCTTCATCAATTCATCTCATCATCACCATGAAATATCCCAAGACTTCATCAACCAAGAACACCAAAGGAAAGGCACCCAAATTCATCCAACCGGAACCGCTTCAAGTTATTCACCCTTCATCAGACAACCCTCAATCATCAACTCCATCATCTAAACCCAAAACATCAAAACCCATGCATGTCGGCACAAAAAGGGCTTTTTCAACCACAAAAGGAAGCTCATCTTCAAAACCCGCAAAGAAGGCCAAGGTTGTGGATCCTGATTGTGCAGAGGAAGTTGCTAAGGAAATGTCCGTAGGGTTTGGCTTGGACAAATATTGGTATTATTCTACTCCCTTTCCTCAATTACACGCCATTTTAAGTAATCAAGGTTGGGAAGAATTGATGAGTATTTTTTCTTATAATCCGATTTACCCACATCTCATGCGAGAATTTATTCAAAATTTTACAATCGATAATGGGGTTTGTTCAAGCATGATTAAAGACATTAAAATTGAGTTTAACAGTTTAATGTTGGGAGAATGGTTTGAAGTTCTAGTGGTAGGGTTTGATACGTAATACGTAGGGTCAAAGATTGTCTTTTCCGGCATTACTGAGAAAACGGTATTAAAATTTCTTGGTCAAGAAGATAAAAAGAGATTTAGTCACATGTCTCTGTCTCCACTACACAAGTTACTTTACAACATCGCTCGTCGATTCATTTTACCCCGCAATTCCAAGCGGAGTGAAGACAATCTACGCGATGCAACGTTAATTTATTGCATGGCAAATCACATAAAAATCAATTTTCCGTCGTTGATGGTGTCACATTTATCTGAATGTATTGAGAAGGGTCTTATGGTTGGTTACGGAGGTTTGTTAACTTGTATTTTTAAGAAGTTTGGAGTCCCTTTGGATGGACTAGAATTCCCTATGAGCGCCAACAATAAAATCAGTGAGAGGTGCCTTACTAATTTACATCTCCAGTTAAATGAAAAAGGGATTCTAGTACATGCCATTGAGGAGGTGGATGTAAGTTCTGATGAAGAAGAAGAAGAGAAAACAGAAAAAGAAGAAGGTGAGGGGGAAAAAGAAAAAGAAGAAGAAGAAGAGGTAGAAGAAGAAAAAGGAGATCAGGAGACTGTTCCCACTGCCACCACTGAGGCAGAAACTGAAAGGGAACAGGAGGAAGCTGTGAGTAAGGGGGAACAGTTTGAGGGAGAAGAAGAAGTAGAACTGGAAGAAGATGAGGACCTCAATGTGCCTCTCAAGAAAATCAAGAAACCATCCGTGCTCACATCAAGAAAGAGCAGGAGGTTAGCTTCCAAAAGTTTCTAGAGCCTACATGCTGTTGTTACTTCTCTAACCCCTCCATCACCAAAACCAGAATCACCCACACCATTCCACATCCCATCATCACCACCTTCACCGATTCCCACTTCACCAACACCTACTGGTTTTGATAGGGATTCCTCTCCTTTTCCTCCTACTCCAATTGATCTTATCCTCACCAAGTTTGATACTTTGCAGACGGAATATGTTGATGAGGAGACTGTTGCCTGATCCCTCCTTCCTCTGTTTACTGTTTTATTAATGTTTGTTGGCCACATATTTTGTAATTTCTAAACATTTTTTTTTGCTTTCTTTTGCGTACCAGCTGTGGTACAAACACTTATTTTATGATTATGCTACTAACCATCCTTTTTAATCCTTAATCTATTATCCTTCATTCTCTATCCCTTATGGTCTATGATGTTTATATGCGTGCATTTCTTGATTTATGGTTGGGCATTTGCTTTCTTAGTTTGCTGCTTACTTTCTTAATTTGTCTAACGCTTGCCTTAGAGTTGTGGATTGATATATACCCCTACTTTTTGATTGATGTCAAAAGGGGGAAGAAGGCAACAAACTTAAGCTGTGTCTTGTGAATGCTTACGCTTATACTTAGTCTTCGTTTGTTTCTCTGTTTGTTAACAGATTTTCATGCTTAGCATGCTTTAGATTAGTTTAGGATTAATGGTTATGCTTACATTTTGGACTCTACTGTTTGCATCTATTATGTTAGCTTTATATGGGATTAATTGTTGTTTGACATTAAATTATTGATTATCACTAATGTTTGACTTTGATTCATACAACTCCATAATATTTTAAAGTACTAAGATTATTGTGTTTCTTAATTTATAATTTTCTTACTTTATAATTTTCTTAATTTATATATTTATGTTTATGTTTTGTTTTGTTTTAATTTTTGAAAACTTAAGTCATGTTTAACCACATGATTTTCGAAAAAGTTTTAAAATTTATTTTATTAGAGTAATATGCTTGCTTAAGAGTTCAGTAAATTATTTGTAATGATTTAATTTACTAGATATGGTTGAACTTGTGTTAATCTCTAGCATGTTCACTTTATATGTTTTACTCTATATTTTAATTAAGTTTGTTTATAAAGTTTGTCATCATCAAAAAGGGGGAATTTGTTGGCCCATTTGGTTTTGATGATAACTTAAACTTTTATAAACAAACATA
>JAAKBH010000522.1:82500-222694 GCA_019776075.1 Amaranthus palmeri
TCGATTTTCGACGTTGGCAAAAGAAGATGATGTTCTTCCTAACAACTTTAAGCGTCAATTACGTGATAAGTTCACCCAAATCGGAGGAGTCGGAAAATGAAACTCTTGAGCAAGCAAGGAAAAGAAGTAAGAGGGAAAATAATGATTTCATTTGTCGAGGTCATATCCTCAATGGAATGCAAGATTCGCTCTTTGACATCTACCAATACCATGAGTCCGCTAAGGAGTTATGGGATGCCTTGGAGAACAAATAAATGGCGGAGGATGCAAGTTCCAAAAAAGTTCTTGTAAGTAATTTTAATTCTTATCAAATGGTAGAAAACCGCCCTACAATTGATCAATTTCATGAGTTGCAAAGAATGCATGCCAATCTAAAATTACATAAAATTGAAATAGATGAAGTTTTTCTTGTATCTAGCATTATAGACAAGTTGCCTCCCTCTTGGAGGGATGTTAGACATGCTTTAAAGCATAAAAGAGAGGAGATTACACTCTCCGGTCTTGGACAAAATATTATTGTTGAGACTAGCATAAGGATTCAAGAGAATCGGAAGAATAAAAATCCTAATGTTGGAACTATAACATGGTTGCGTAAGGGAGATCATCGCATTCAGGAGAGAAAAGGAAGAAGGTAGATTCTTTAAAGGGGAAGGCCATTGTCTCAAATACCTTGCATGTTGAGAATGTGGTAAGCCCGAACACCGAAAGAAAAATTGCTTTGTTTTCAAGAACAAGCAAAAGAAGGCAAAGGGGAATGGTCAAGTAACTACAAGCAAAGACCCTTCCACTCAAGGTAGTCATGCAATTTTGAATGAAGATTCTTTAAATTTTTCTTCAATGAATACTAATTTAAGTGTTGTGCAGGATGATTCTTTGTCTTTGTGGATCGATTCGGGGGCTTCAATACATGTATGCAATTCTACAAGATGGTGCAAAACCTTTCACAAGGTGGTTGATGGGGAGCATCTATTTATGGGAAACAACGCACCTATTATAGTCCAAGGCAAAAGACAAATTGAGCTATTGTTTACTTCGGGGAATCTCTTAGTTTGAAAGGATGTTTATTATGCACCCGAAATTAGTAGAATCTTGTCTCGGGTTCGATTTTTAATCGATTGGGCTACAAATTAGTATTTGAAGTCGGTAGGTGTATTATCTTTAAGAATAAGTTGAAGCCGATTGGGAAATCTCTTAATTTTAAGTATTTATTCACATATTTTCCGCCGCGTAAACCGAAAAAGATATTTAACATTATTTTTACCATCATAACAATATTTTTCAAAAAACGGACGTCGCAATGATCCCTATGGGGTTACTCTTTCGAAAATAAGTACTTATTCCGACCAAATTTTCGAAAGAGTTATCCCTATAAGGAATATCACATCGTTCGTTTCTTCAAAAAATATCGTTATGATGGATAAAAATGACGTTAATAGTTTTTCGGTTTACGTGTAAGAAAACAGGCAAATAAGTACTTAATTTGATTGGATATGTGAAAGAATTACCCCATAAGGATTATTGTGACATCCGTGTTTTGAAAAATCTAAATATCGTTATAATGGGTAAAAAATTTAGAAAAAATAAAAAAAACAATGAAAAATAAATAGATGAATTTTTTTGTTTTATCTTTTTAATAATTAATAATTGATTTAACCAACCAAAAATTGTCATTTGTTATTTCTTTTTACTTTATCTTTTTTATTTTGTTAAACTTTGAAATTTATCGGTCAACTAACCTTTTTCCATCAAGTGATAGTCATATGCAAAAAAATATATCACCATTTGTTAGTTTTTTGCAAAAAAATACATAAGATAATTTTTTTTTTTTGCAAATAGAGCTATACTTTAGACAGTTTCTTATAATTTTTCCAAAGATCTATCAACTCATGTATGAGAGCGCCTCATTGTGAGACGGACCCATACAAGTAGCTAAAAATCAGAAAAAACTAATAATTAATAAAATTGAAAATACGACCAACATTCTTAGCTTTTGAATTATCCGAAGTTAAGTTGTTTCACGATGATACGTTCTTAATATAATTGTTAGACAAATTCTTATGATAGACGGTCTCTTTAAATCTCGTTAATTTTTTAAAATATTGTAAATATGCAATTTTTTTTTTGAAGAAAAAAAATGCATATTTATAGATGTAAGTAGAGATAAGCCTTAAGAATAGGATGCGTAAGTTACGTCTCTTACAAGTTCGGTCTTATAAGAGACTAGGTGCAATTGCCAATTGTTATTGGGTCGCACAAATTAGGGTTTTATCAGCATCCTCACACTTCCTCTCTCTCCTCTCCGAAAAATAGCTTTCAACCATGGCGACTATAGTTCCAACAACCGAAGAAGATCCTGTTCTTTCCGTCGTCCGTTTTATTAATGAACTTTCTTGGGCTGACGCTGGTGCCGATGTATACTTTGTCTTTATCCTGAATTTTCTAGGTTTATTTTAGGGTATCAATTTTAAATTATACTTTATTATCGATAACATTAATTTAGGTTAGATATTTTTGATTTAGGTTGCTCAAACTCAAGTGGAGGAATTTTGCCAAGAAGCGCAGAATTGTATGGTGGATGGAAGATGGCTTGATTTGGCTTCGTTGATGCTCACATCTGCTGATGTGGTTTTTACAAAAGTTGCAGAGAAAGGTACAATGTTTTGAATTATTGGCGGTTGATTAGCTTAATTTTACTGCGTTTTATGGTGATTACATGTTTGTGGTATTTTTTTAGGGTTTGAATGAAAATATTTGTTGGCTGATTTAGGTAGATATGCCAATTAATTTATGTAGAATTTGATGCCTTGTAATTGATGGTAAAAAGGAAAATTTAAAGTTTTTTTCTTTAAAATGAATATAAGTAAGTTGGATTAATAGAAATTGATTTGTGAGTTCACTATATAATCTACGAATAATGAAAATGCCAAAGCTGTTAGTATTTTGAATTAAGCGGCTTGATTTTCATATGTTATGCAATTTCAACTTTCACATTTGCTGTAAGAAACTTAAAAGAGGGGTCTAATTTGGCTATGTGATGATTGTTTGCTTGTAATATTGCCCTGTCTACCTGCGCTATAACCTATTTTGCTTGATCCCCTCTCCCTTCTTGCATACGTTTTGATTTTTTTTTTTCATTTTTTATTTTTTTCGTTTCCTTTTACCGAGTTATGTTTACTTCTGTTTTATCTCAGACATTGAGTGTGTCTACACTGTAATTTGCAACCTGGTTACAAAGCCTGAGAATCGTGATGAAGTTTTGAATATTGTGACACATGTGTGTGAAAAAATTATCCAACATCCAAATGAGAAGCCTGCTCTGCGCTTGAAGATGTATGTTTATACTTTTGTCTCCCATCTTTAACTCATCAAATTGGTCAAGTACCTCATTATTTGTATGTTTCCAGATTGTTCAATCTATATAATCTACTTGAAGACGCAAACATCCGTTTCTATGTCTACTTGAAGGCCCTCAACTTTGCTGTCAGTGGTAAAGTTACTGAGCATGTCATTCTTTCTATCATGAAAATTGATACTTTCTTGAAGGAATGGGATCTTACTGTCCAAGATCAGAGAGAGCTTTATCACGTAGTTTTCAAAGTTTTAAAAGAGAGTAAAAGGTATCCTTTCCTCTCCCCTCTTGTGCATACCATCACATAAGTATCTTGTTCCTATCCCTTTTTTCATTATTTCAGTATTATCTGTTGTTTTGTTTCAGCTCTGGAAAGGAATCATTCAACTTCCTTACAAAATATTTGGCAACATTCTCCCCTGAAGATGAACATGCTATGAATGAAGTCAAAGAGGACGCTGCCAATGCTATAGTTGAGTTTGTGAAGTCCCCTGATATGTTTCAGGTACTAACGTATCCCATTCTAATATTAAAACGAGATAATTTTCTTAGAATGTCTTATATTTTATGTAATTTGTTTTATGATTGTTTGATGGACAAATATTAAACTTGGGTCGGGTGACATGAATATTGATTGAGATCTTAATTTTAAAAAGTGTGAGGTGCACCGAGGCACTATAGGTCCTTAGAGCCTAGGCGCAAAGCGCAAGGCAAAGGCGTGAGCTTTTTGTAGACAAGGCGCACTTTTTTTTTTTTTGCTAAAACGTAAAAATCAATTTCAAAACATATATACTACTTCAAACAACAATATATTCATACTTTAGGATCAAGAGCTTGAAAACAGTCATTATTAAATACCACTTAAGAAAAAAAACTATTATTATGCCAAAGATATTTTCTTATTCGAATGTTTTTTGTTTTTCTTAAAAAGAAACAATTTATTAAACTTCATATTCAAGTAAATTAGGTTTTGAGTTTTATACCTTTTCGAAGTAACTAGCATAAATATCAACTAGTGTAGAGTTTCAATTGAATTATAATGTTTTGAGTTTTTGCTAGAAGTGTTCATTTGGATTATTGAATCAAATATTTCTTGTTGGTTAAAATTAGGTCTTGTGTCCACATTGGTTTTCCGCAATTTTAAATTCATTTTGATGTCGGGTCAAAGTTAGTTTCAGTTGCAAGTTTGGGTATATGTCGGGTCATCGTGGACACCCTTACCTTTTGCCTTTAGAGCTATCTCCTCCTCTGTCAAGGGAGATCTAAAAGGATGTGAATTTTTTGCAGTGTGATTTGTTGGACATGCCATCAGTAGCACAATTGGAGAGTGATGCCAAATACTCGCTTTTATATCAACTTCTGAAGATCCTCCTTACTCAGAGACTGGATTCTTACTTGGAATTTCAGACAGCAAACTCTGACTTGCTGAAGAGCTATGGTAATATTTTTGTGCTCCCATAGCCATTATACTTCTGATGCTTGTTAACATTCCCTTGGGTGACCGTCTCTATATTATGAACATAGAGCTCCGCCACATAAATGAAATGGAATTATCGCAGAGATGATTTGATACATGTATTATTTTTATTTATTAAGATTTATGTTGTGGATTTTAAAATGTTTTTCATAATAAAGAACATTCTTCTAATTGGTATTTGAGTTATCAATCTCTTTTATATGCATCCTTCAAGATCACAACACACATCAAAGATTGCTGAAAGATGTATACATGCCTTTGGTTTTTGTTTAGGCCTTGTTCATGAAGATTGTCTGGTGAAGATGAGATTGATGTCATTGGTTGATCTTGCCTCTAGTGAGTCTGGGCAAATTCCATATGCTCTTATCAAGGATACTCTTAGAGTGAGTTGCTTCCCTGTTTATTATGTTTTTAGCAGTCTTGGTTTTACCTCTATTAATTGATGCAAGGTGTAATTCAGATCAATGATGATGAGGTAGCGTATTGGGTTGTAAAGGCCATTACTGTCAAGTTGCTTGATTGTAAGATGGATCAGATGAATCAAGTCGTCATTGTGAGGTATTTCTGAAAATTTTTTTTAGTACTGGCTCTGAAATATTTTGGCTTTTATTTCAAACACATTTACTCATTTATCTTTGCTGATATGCTTTATTGGATATGTATGTTCAGCCGCTGCACTGAGCGATTGTTTGGGCAGCAACAATGGGAAAACCTTCGGTCAAAACTAGGTGTATGGAGGGTAAGACTTTTAAAACTTTAAAATCATCTCTCCCCTCGTCCCAACACCCCCTCCCCCTCCCAAAAAATTTAAATAAACACGCACATCCCAGAAAGAAAAACTATTTACTTTTACCCTTTTCATTTGAGTGTCGTCTTGTTTTGAGTCTTGTGTTTGATTATTAGGTGTGATGCATGTTAACCTTTATGTTCATGTCCAGGAATGTCATGGGTCTAAGACCCTAGGCAAACCTATGCTTAATTTATGGGTCTAACTTCTAAGACTCTAGGATAACGTATCCTTAATTTATGGGTCTGGGTTCAATTTTATGAGACCAAAAAAAAAATCTAGGTTTGCATTCATGTCCAAAAAATAAACGAGTCTTACCTCTCTCTGGATTAATTTAAGACCTAGATTTGTCCCAAACCCGCCATACCCGTACCCGCTCGGATCCCGATTCCCGACCCATTATGCATCAAAAAATCAATTTTAAATTCATCTTTGAACCTTTTCTTTATTTATTTAGACTTAAAGTAGACTCATACAACCGATAGTCCCATTTTAGTATTAATGGAACCTTTAAAATGTCAACATTATTCATGAATTAAATTAAGGTTCATTCAGACACCATTTAAGTCTCTAGACCCATTAGACATGACCGGGTTCGTGGCTAAAGTTTTCAGACCTTAAGGGTTTGGGTCCTGAAATAATTAATGGGTTTGGGTCCTGAAATAATTAATGGGTTTGGGTCATCTGGTTGGATCCAACCCAAACCCGGCCCATGACCATCCCTATTAAAATATGTCTTTTGCATTGATGTTGCTTTTACAACTTTTTATTTTTCGGTTATAGTAAATATAAATGTTTAACATTAACTTGTACAACTTTTATTTTACTCTCACGGGTCTTCTTTTTGTTGTTTCTTGTGGGCCTGTGACATAGTGAATGTCAGGTTAATTATGAAACACACGGAAAATTTCATTGAGGTTAAAATTCTTATCTAGGCTTTTGAAAAGATAATTTTGCAGTCAAATGTGTTTGACTTTTTGATATCTGTGCAATTTCTGAAAGAAATTGTTTGTAGAGTACTAGAGTCAAACACTTGATGTTGGCAAATGAAGTGTAAACAATTTGAACTTCTGATTATTCTTGTTTCATAGAAGTGCAAGTGACACACTAATGTGATTTTTCCAAATGCAAATTTTGTACCAAACAAGTTGAGCAATGTCTCACTGAGATTGGACATATTTTTCTCTCGTCTGATAATCTCTTTAAAGTCATAACTGTGTCGATTGTCACATTTTTTTGTTTAACTCTTAAATTCAAGTGCAGAAAACTACTTTCTCTAAACCCTTTGATTTCAAATACTGATCTTTCTCTGTAGCTATTTAGGTTTGTTTCACGGATTTTAGTGTTTCCTATGCATTTTAGAGCTCGCATTTTCTTTGTGGCCAACTTTCATTACATACTAATTCGTTGTTTTTCTACATTGTTGCTGCTTCAGGGTAACATTGCAAATGTAATAAACACAATTCAAGCCAACAAGGTTACCGAGGAGACCGCACAGGCAAACCAGAGTATGGCAGTACGCTGAGTGTCAATATTTAGTCTGTTGCATCAGTAGAAGGCTGTTTAAGGGAACATTTTTTGTAATTTACCTTAGATTTGAGGGACCTGGTTTGAATCTGTTGTAAATTTTGGCAAAGGTTGCTTTCTATTTTTTTTTAGCTTTCCCTCAGTTTTGTTATTTTAGACGGTTTATCTGATCTCTATGTTATTTTGGCCCCTTCAGATGATCCAAGATCATTGCTTAAAAAAACGAATAATCTGTGTGATAAGGCATTCAAAGCCTAACATTACAATGCCTTCAATTTCCATAGTGTGATTATGAAGGTGTTCCACAAAAATAAAACTCACGGCGGGTTTAGTCCAAATTATTTGACTAAATTAGCGAAGACCTTTGGTCGAAACTAGTGCTTGCTGCTGAGCCTTAATCAAGGAGAAAGCCTTCAGCATTGGTTATACTTGGGCAGATTCGGTCGAATTAACTCAGCTTCAGGCGAAAATTTGTAAAGGATAAGATTATTAAACAAAAAAAATAATGAAATAGGACCCAAATTAAAGTTATCCCAAAATTAAGCGTCTACTAGGTCTGGGCACAGGTTTGGAGCTGTATTCACTTACTAAGTGCGAAAAGGAGGGCAATTTTCAAAAAAAAAAAAAAAAAAGTCAGGGCTGTTCGCAGTTACTGATTGCGAACAGGTCAAAATGAGTCAACAGGCTGTTCGCACTTAGTAACTGCGAACAACCCTGTTGCCTGATTTCTAAATAAAGTTTCTGTTTTAAAAACCCCGCATACCTGTTCGCAGTTACTAAGTGCGAACAGGTCCAAACAGTCAAAGCAAGCTGTTCGCACTTAGTAACTGCGAACAGCTTCAAATCACAGATATGGGCATTTGACGCTTATTTCTTGGAAAAGTTTGATTTCAATCTTATTCCATTACTTTTTTTGTTTTTAAATCTTATTTGTTTCAAATTTTCTCTTCAGGCAAGATCACCTTTGGTCTCCATACTAAAATTCTATGTTTTGGTCGAATGCTTAACTTTGACCGAAGCCGTCGGAAGCTCCGCTATGCGCTGAGCCTGTGTTTTTTGAGGGATTTTATTTTTCTTCAAGTCTTAAAGGGCTATTTTGGGGCAATTAAAAATCCTTATTTTTAGACTTTAAACCCCTAAATTTTTGTAGAATCCTGATGCCTATTGTTTGGGATGACAATGGGTTGTCTTGGCTCGGATCATGTAACTCCGACTTTGCTTCGGATAATAGTCAGAGTTTTTTTTCAGTTCACCTCCACTCGGAGTCAGATTATGTATACTCCAAGTTTGCCCCGACTCGGACTCTCGGACCTCCAACGGAGTTGGATGCAGAGTCGGATTATTATCAAACAATATCGTTATGATATTGTACTAATGATTTTAAAGCATACAAAATTAATAAAATATATTTTTCAAATACTATTTAACAAAAAGTATGTTTTGTGAATTCAAGTTTAACAAGAGAAATAGTCATACTCCTATAATTTAAAAAAATTTTCTCGCAATTTGATTTGACGTATTTTATTTTTCTTGATCTGATTTGCCGTATTCTGATTTATTAATATAACTAAAAATACCAAGTAGTTTTTCAAAAATAAAATCACAATTAGTATGAGAGAGAGCTTGAATTAGTCACGTCTAAAGTTTTAAAGGGAACAAAATATTAATGTAAAATTCAAATTCAAAGTCAGATTCCCTTCAGGGTCGGAGTCGGGTTAGAGTGTCGGATTTTTAATAAGGTCCAACTCCGGTCCGTCTCTAACTCGGACTCGGATCGTAAAGTTGGTTATACTTGGGCAGATTCGGTCGAATTAACTCAGCTTCAGGCGAAAATTTGTAAAGGATAAGATTATTAAACAAAAAAAATAATGAAATAGGACCCAAATTAAAGTTATCCCAAAATTAAGCGTCTACTAGGTCTGGGCACAGGTTTGGAGCTGTATTCACTTACTAAGTGCGAAAAGGAGGGCAATTTTCAAAAAAAAAAAAAAAAAGTCAGGGCTGTTCGCAGTTACTAATTGCGAACAGGTCAAAATGAGTCAACAGGCTGTTCGCACTTAGTAACTGCGAACAACCCTGTTGCCTGATTTCTAAATAAAGTTTCTGTTTTAAAAACCCCGCATACCTGTTCGCAGTTACTAAGTGCGAACAGGTCAAAACAGTCAAAGCAAGCTGTTCGCACTTAGTAACTGCGAACAGCTTCAAATCACAGATATGGGCATTTGACGCTTCTTTTTTTGGAAAAGTTTGATTTCAATCTTATTCCATTACTTTTTTTTGTTTTTAAATCTTATTTGTTTCAAATTTTCTCTTTAGGCGAGATCTCTTTTGGTCTCCATACTAAAATTCTATGTTTTGGTCGAATGCTTAATTTTGACCGAAGCCGTCGGAAGCTCCGCTATGCGCTGAGCCTGTGTTTTTTTGAGGGAATTTATTTTTCAAGTCTTACTTAAAGGGCTATTTTGGGGCAATTAAAAATCCTTATTTTTAGACTTTAAACCCATAAATTTTGTAGAATCCTGATGCCTATTGTTAGGGATGACAATGGGTTGCCTTGGCTCGGATTATGTAACTCCGACTTTGCTCCGGATAATAGTTGGAGTTTTTTTTCAGTTCACCTCCACTCGGAGTCGGATTATGCATACTCCAAGTTTGCCCCGACTCGGACTCTCGGACCTCCAACGGAGTTGGATGCGGAGTCGGATTATTATCAAACAATATCGTTATGATATTGTACTAATGATTTTAAAGCATACAAAATTAACAAAATGTATTTTTCAAATACAATTTAACAAACACAAAATCTCATAAGAGACGGTCTATAGGATAGACCACAAAATTGGGCCAGCCCATTTCCCTTAACTGATTTTTTTTTATTATAATATCAATTATATTATGTTATAATCCTAAATGTAAGGTATTATAACCTCAAATATACTATTCTATAACCCCAAATATAAGTTATTATAACCCCAAATAATATATTATAACCCCAAATATACTATGTTATATTTTGGGCTGGGCTTCATGGATTTCGTCTATAGAATAGACCGTCTCCCATGAGTCTTACTGTTTAACAAAAAGTATGTTTTGTGAATTCAAGTTTAACAAGAGAAATAGTCATACTCCTATAATTTAACAAAATTTTCTCGCAATTTGATTTGACGTATTTTATTTTTCTTGATCTGATTTGTCGTATTCTGATTTATTAATATAACTAAAAATACCAAGTAGTTTTTGAAAAATAAAATCACAATTAGTATGAGAGAGAGCTTGAATAGTCACGCCTAAAGTTATAAAGGGAACAAATTATTAATGTAAAATTCAAATTCAAAGTCAGATTCCCTTTAGGGTCGGAGTTGGGTTAGAGTGTCGGATTTTAATAAGGTCCAACTCCGGTCCGTCTCTAGCTCGGACTCGGATCGTAAAGTTGGAGTCAGATGACTTTTCCCTCGGACTCGAATTGGATTAATTTCCTCGGATCGAGTCGGACTAGGGTCGGATTCAGACTGAATTGCCATCCCCATCCCTACCTATCGTGGGTGCCAATTGTGCCTCACATTAGAACATCAAACCTTTAATGCTTTCCTTTACTTTCATGTCTTAGATTAGTTTTAAAGAAAATTATATTAAAATACCTAATATATACCATTTTTTTAAAAAACTACCTTATGTAAAAAATTTTTACCTTATGTAATAAATTTCTTTGCAAAACACTACCTTGTCCCTTAAATCGTTAGTTGACCGTGAAAACAAACGTTGACCATCTTATCATTCAGCACGCCCCAAGCACGTGATACATTTAATCCCAATCTCCCTCTTCATTATACCAATGTCGACATTCATCTCCATCTTACCAACCAAAACTTCAAAGCTTCCATTACTCTCTCCCACCCTCCTTGCTCACTACCTTTTTGTTCTTAATCATTCATTCGTTTCTAATTAAGTGATTCTAAGTAAGTTATTCATTTGTTTCTGTACTGAAATTGGGTGTTTTTATTGTAACTTAGGGTTCATTAAATTACATAGATTGTGGTAATCTAGATTTTCAATTAATGTATCCATGTATTTTGAAGCATATGTACTTTGAATTTGGATTTAGCGGTTGAATATAGTAGTATGTTGTTCTTTTATTTTCAAGAACCTGCTGTTTTTGATGTATCAAGCATATGTTCAAAGTTGTTGTTCAATGTAGAACCAGCTGTTTTTGATGTATCAAGCATTAGTTTCCGCTGCTGTATATGTGTATGTGTTGATGTATAAGCTGTGTATGAAATTAAGAGCTACTAATATTATGCAATTATGTTGATTAGTGTTTTCATTTACAGCGCATTTTTCGGGCATTGAAGAAGAAGAAGATGGAATGGATGATTATAAGTTAGGGTTTCAAAGGTTGAAGAAGAAGAAGATGGGTTTTAATGGATGTTTTTAAAGCATTCGATTTTTAAGGAAGATGAAGTTAGGGTTTCATTTTGGGGAAGAATGGAAGGGAAATGGGAAGAAGATGGGTTTTAATGTGGCAGGCACGTGAATGGCGCGTGCTGGTCAACGTGGATTTTGACAGTCAACTAACGATTTCAGGGACAAGTTAGTGTTTTGCAAAGAAATTTATTACAAAAGGTAGTTTTTTGCAAAATTTTTTACATAAGGTAGTTTAAAAATAGGGTATATATTAGGTAGTTTAACATAATTTTCTCTTAGTTTTATTGCTTTCATTTATGCTTTCTTTTATTGCTTTAAATCTCTAAATTTAAGTTCTTTAATTAAAATCTTTCATTTTAATTATTGTATTGGATTAAAACTTCCTTTCATTCAAGTATTTTATTTTACTAGTTGTGGGGCCGCGCGCGAACTTCGCACGCGGTCCCTCAAGTGATAATATGCGAAATCCTGGTAAACCAAATCGTGTGGAGAAGAATATGTATACAATCGACATTGCAAGTTTGTGGAATAAGAATATAAGGCAAGCACTATTTTCTTGACATAATTCATTCAACGAGATACATTTAGAGAAGATCTATGATGTAGCATACTTCATATTATTGCAAATATAATCTGTTGTTTTGAAAAAGTATCTCATGTAAACAAGTCTTAAGCATCCATGATACAACTACAAAAGCTTCAACGCATAGCATGAAGAGTCTTCAAAAATTATTCAACACAAAGAGCTAAAATTAAGCAAAATAAAATTTCAACTAGTGGTTTTATTTGGAGTAGAACTGCACTCCATATGGTGAAAGTCTAAACGATAACGCACTTGCAGATCACGTCCTTCCGCAGTTGCAACTGCCGATAGACTTGTTGAAGATGATAAAGTAACTAAAGATGAATCAGAAATCAAAGAGTAATCAACCAATCAAGATTTGCACTACTTACTAACCAAACAAAAGAATCTCAAGTTATAATATGCAAGCAAAATTAAATGGCCCTAGAATACTTGAACAAAATTCAATTGAGAAACGAGAAAAAAAAAATAAACAACCCAAAATAAAAAAAAAAAAAAAAGAATTCAAAAAGGTTCTATCACCTATGCCACCAAATTCACATCCAAAAAGTAGGCATACTCTAATTTAGAGATCATCAACAAACAATCAAACTCAAAATTCATTTCAAAAACTTTGAAAGCACATAAATAAATGATATGGACAAATTATCACCTAGTTTGTGGACATCTGTACAAGACAGAAACATATCATTTTAGTGAGTTGTTGGAGTAGTTAATAACACTATAAGCTAGCATTGATCCAAACACATTGATTATAATGAATCACGAAGAAAAATAACAAAACAAATCCGATGGAAAAAAAATTGAAGCATATATCACTAGTGGAAAAAACCTTAAGGGCTGCGGTTTTTAAGCCCTTATGGGCTGCGTATTACGACCCAAGCCATTATTGTAGCAGCCCTTAGTATTAGAGAAGGGCTGCGGTCAAAATACGCAGCCCAAAAAAGACTAAAGGGCTGCGGACAGGTCAAAAAACCGCAGCCCTTTAGGCTTTTTTCAAAATAAAAAAAAATTTTTTTTTATTTCGTTTTATAATCTAGATCTGAAAGTGCAAGAACATCAAACAAAAACCTTCAAAATCTAAACTAAAGAACATCAATATTAAAACAAAGAACATCAAATAAGAACATCAAACGAAAATTTCAGATCTAGATTATAATTTCAGAACATCGAACGAAAATTTCAAATAAGAACATCAAGTTCATCTTCATTACAATCAAAAACGAAAATTACAGATCTAGATTAATTATAATTTCAGAACATCAAATAAGAACCCAGTTAATATGAAACCTATAATTACAATCAAATTTCTGAAGGACATAAAACGAACATAAAACAAAATTGATCCAGATCTTTAATTACAAGATCTTCAAGAACGAACCCAGAAACTTCAAGATCTTCAAGAACGAACCCAGAAACTTCAAGAAATTTGTTGAATGAACATTTAGCTAACTTACAGAACGTTGAAGAACCAAGAACGCGAACCCAGAAACTTCGTTCTTGAAATGAAGATCTCGCCATTTTTAGATCTTCGAGGTTTTTGAAGATCTCGCCATTTTGAACGAACCCAGGAAATCTCGCCATTTTAAGAAGAGTTTTAGAGTTTTTTGAAGAAGGAAATCATTTTTGAGAGAATCAGACATTGGGTTGAGTATAAGATTTTTGAAGGGTTTGTTTGATGTGAATTGGATATGAAGATGACTAAAAAAAATGTTTTAATATCAATAATTTCATGTTTAACTTGCACAAATATACGGCGCATGATATATATTAGGGTTGAGGCATGATATTAGACTTTGAAGAAGGAAGGTTCTTTTTGAAGGGAGTATATATATGAGGCATGATATTAGGGTTGAATTTTTTTTTGGGCCGGGCTTAAGGGCTGCGGACGTACTAAAAAACCGCAGCCCATGAGATATTTTTTTTTTGTTTTAATTTCTGGAAAATGTTGAAAATGTTTTGGGGCTGCGGACCTTTAAAAAAACCGCAGCCCTTCTACACTTTTTTTTTTTGGTTAATTTTCTTAATTTTCGAAAACATTTGGGGCTGCGGCCATTTAACAAAACCACAACCCTTCTACATTTTTTTTTACCACATTTTTTTTAACTCATATTGGCTGCGTGTGCCTAAAAACCGCAGCCAATAAGTAGCAGCCCTTAAGGTTTTTTCCACTATGGTACGTTTCTTGAAGTTAACATGCATCAATGATACTGTTGGCACCAAAACCACCATTTGACAATTGTAATTTGGAATAATCCCATATCTTAAATTTATACATCATCCATAACTTCGATATGCTCCTTTTCTGTCTCAGTCAAACTTTGCTCTCTGTAACCTGCATCGGCATAAGCAACCAAAGACGCGGGAAGCCTAGAAGTTTTATATTCCATTAATTACAATTATAAAAATAAAACCACAAACAAGATGCTCAAAAGACACTTAATAACAAAAGGTCATACAATATTCATACAATCGTCATACTAAACTAAATTTTGATTGACTATGACATTCATTTTTTTATAATGTTAAAAAGCAAAAAAGTTATTCAAAATATTTGTAAAGATAATTGCTAAATAATTGCTATATTTTACAATAGGGAATGCCACAAATCAATGTAAAAATATGACAAGAACTACGTCAAAGAGCAATGTCACAGTGCAACATCACAATGAAATGTTGAGATTTATAAATTACTATGTTTAATATCAAGACGATCCCATCGTAGTCAAGTTTAATCAAGCCTCTTGACCCCATATCACTTTTAGTAGCAAAATCAAAGAAACAAAGAACTACTTTGCTTCGATAAACTTAAATAAACTCGAACAGCTGGTCTCCTGAGAGATCGTCTTTTTGGGAGACATCTCTCAGGCCCAATTCATTGAAGCTTATCAAACTAAAAAATTAAGCTTACAAATTAGGGATGATCTCTCAAAGAGACCTTCTCTCACCAAAATTTGTGATTAAGTATTGATACCTTAGTAGACATGAAAATAACTTGAGCAGCATAATTAAGCCAAGCTGAGATATCAACATGGAATATAAAGATATATACATTCTAGTGAGAAATCCTCCATTACACTTTTTGACTTTTTTGACGGCGCTCAAACAAAAACATCAAATACTACCCAACAATATTTAATCATATGACCCAACATTAACCAAGAAAAATTCGAAACCCTAAATTTCAAATCATCAAGATCCAATTTACGTTAAGATTGCAAAAAAAATATTGAGTTTAAACTTACGATTTTGGGGCAAAGCATTAATTGAATGACCCAAAATTTAACATATTCTGGGGCCTCAACCATCAGCTTATGCTTTTGGTTGAGTTGGTTCCTTAACATGGTATCTGAAGCCAACGTGACAAGAGGTCACGGGTTCGATTCTCAACCACCCCTCATTTAAGTGGAATATTTAGCACCGGGTATGAGGAGAGCCTGTGTTGCATCCACACTTCTAGCCCAATGGGATCACGTGTGAGGGTACATATTAGATTATATAACATATTTTGGGGCCTCAACCATCAGCTTAAGCTTTTGGTTGAGTTGGTTCCTTAATATGTTAGAATATATAACATGTAGAAACACTTAGAGACAATGAACTGCAACAAGGGGGGGGGGGGGGGGGGGGATTGTTGCTTTTGCCCTTAGAGTATTTTTTGCCCTTTTTCTTGCGGAATTTGAATAATAAAAATACTCAAGACAATTTAAAGAAAATTAAAAGGAACACCAAGATTTAACGTGGGAAAAAGAACCACGACCCACTAGGGATTTCTCTTCTCTATTATTTTATGTAAATCACTTCTCTATTACATAAAATAATTTCTCCTACTCTTTCTCTTCTCTTTACTCTTTCTCTTCTCTCGGTATCTCCTTACTCTTCTCTATTACATAAATCACTTCTCTATTACATAAAATAATTTCTCTTCTCTATTATTTTATGTAAATCACTTCTCTATTATTTTATGTAAATCACTTCTCTATAAGTTATTACTGTACAGCCTGAAGGTAATCAAATATATGCGATCTTGGTGGGTTATTTGATCACTGGTTTATCTAGGGCCGTACAAACTGGAAATGACATGAATTCATGAAGGGGAGATAGAATCTAAATTAGTTGCAGCAAAAAAAATTAATAGCATTATCCAATGCCTTGTAGACGTATGATTTTTACCATCTTTGTCACAGAAAACATCTTCCTTTCCATAGTTTATGGGCTAGGACCTATTAAAATCTCACATCTATTACAAATTGCATCACTTGAATTAATTTTTTTTTGGGTATGTGAGAAGTGAGAACTGTCTACTTTCAAATTTTGACTTTCAATATAATCAAAGATAACAAAAATCACTTGATATACCATACATGCTAGAATCAAGAATAGGACAGCAAAAATAATTGGTATACTTGGAAAAAGAAACAAGGAAATAATTGCCCATTTCTCTTTTGTTGTGAAAAGGCAAGGTGGGTATATTTATAGGCTGGAATCCTTATTAGTGACAATGTATGGAAGAAGTATAGGAACAAAAAGGAGGGGATGGAATAGTGAAGAGTTTTTCTTTCCAGTCCTTTCATTGCTGGACAATGGGAACATCGGAAGCAATAATGATAGATCCCTGAGCTTGCTTTAACTACGACACACGGAACACCGGGTGGACTTTACAAGTGGGAGGTAACTTGAGCTTGTAAGCCACCTGACCTAAGCGAGACAAGATCTCATAGGGATCGTAGAACAAAGGAGAAAGTTTATCACGGTAGTGGCTAAACCAAAATCACAGTAACTTGGAAATATATAATGATGTTAAATTACTAAGACGAATATCTTGATCCTTTGTCAAAAATATATTTGAGCACCGGAACAAGAATAGAACAAGGTCAACATATAATCAAAAAGAAGAAATGAATGGTGAAATATATAAAATAAGATTAATCAATATGTATTAGGAGTATACCAAGCCACTTGCAAATTTTCTACAAAAAGCTCAATATATTAGGAGTATACCAAGCAGGCATATTTCAACTCTGAAAGTTAGAAGTAATACTCCAGCAAAAAAAAATGTAGCTTATTATATACCTCTTCGTTGAAGTAAATGTAGTTGGCTCTCTTGATGGCATCCGCTCTACAAGCATGTCAAGGAACTTAAGAAGACTACAAAAAAACAAATCATATAAAACAGTATTGTTGGAAAAACAACAAAAATATCTTCAACGTGGTGATTGCCTACTGTCAACACCTATACCATACTAAGGGAGTACTTTGCAAACTAGTCTGGGCAAGCATCTATTTTAGACATACCAATGATATTTGCAAACTAGTCTAGGATAGCATCTACTAGGTAAACATTAAAGGAGATGTGCACGAACCCAAATACAGAAATAAAAACAAATGGAAGTATGCCTAAAAAGTCCAAAATAAAAGTGTCATGTAAACATATTAGCTAATCAATCTATCTTAATATCTACTCAAAGAAATGATTAAAAGATAAACAACCAAATGTATGGATGACTTGAATATTGGTGTACACTCCTTATTTATAGCAGTTTAGAATAGTGTCAAATGAAACTAGTGTAGTTGTAGTGTGCAGCATTAAAGTCACATTGATTTCATCAGTTCAGAATGCATATTCTAAAAAGTTAAGTGATTGAAAGATAAAGAACCGAATAAATAAGATCCAAACATTCCGTTATAACAGATCGAACTTAGGCTCCAACCCCAACTTTTGGTCAGGCATTCTGTCGAGCACTTTGTGTGCAAGACTCAAATGACCTCATTTAACATACATATGAATTATAGAATGTTAAACAACTTCACCAAGCAAACCAATACAAACTTTCATGGCAAGATATATGCTCCATCATACTGAACTTTGCAATGGAGTATTTAGATAAATTGAAAGCTAAACTACTGAAAGAGTTCAAATGCTCTGTATTTTTTTTCTCTTGAAACTTCAATACAAAATTTGCATACATCAATTGCGTGCCATCATGCCATGGTTCTTTTACTACCATTTTAAATTCTATAAAGTCCTCTTGTAGTAATAAATCAAATGCCAGTATTCTCAGAAATGTGATATATCTAAGTTTGTTGACCCTTGACTGTAACAACGTAATAACTCATGAGAAGGCAAGGTGAGTAAGGATGTAGAATTACAAAACTATAACTCGGATAAAGTCTTCCAGATTTAAAAAAGCAATTATTCATCACAATCAGCAATATATTTCCTCCGTATTGATTAACTTGCACGGTAGTATTAAGCTATCATTCGTGAAACAATCAAGAAGTGCATTTCTTGAATACCATAACAATCAATATACAGGGCATTATTGAAGCGGGTAAATGGACAATCCAAAGAGCCGTGAATCAGCGCATAAATTTATTGGATACATCAGTATTATCGTAAATCTGATAACACTACCTGGCTACTTCTCCAACCATTGATTCTTCTTGGTTATTAGATAGTGGAGCTTCTCAATGTGACTAATGATCTCACCGCTATTTCTCTTGATGCTCCATACACCGATAATAAAGAGCTCATTATTGGTGACGGTTCCCCCTTCAAATTGATGAGGAAAACAGCAGATGAAGAAAACCAAGAGAGAATGATGAGGAAAACAGTAGATGAAGCAAACATCGATAACAAAAAATTCGAAACCCTAAATTATAATCAAAAGAGGAATTAAAGAATAATAAACAGAGAAACTCAGAAGAATCAAAAAAGGAATTAAGATACTAAGAGGAAAACTTACCCATAACCCTAACTTTCGTGATGAACGACTAAGATGGTTTTGCAGATGAATCCCACCGGAGAAGGTGAAGCGGTTTTGCAAGATGGAATGGGCTTGGAATTTGGTTTTTACTTATTGAATTGCTCTAAGAGAATTAGGGAGGGGAGAGCAGTTATCTTTAAAAAATTATTTTCAGCCTATCCCACTAAATTTGAGCGGTTGTAATTTGATTAATTATTTTCAGCCTATCCCGCTTAATTTCCCCTAAAAAATTTTGAATCTAGCTTTTTCACGCTTATTCATGTTTATTTTTTCAACTGTTATATGCGTCAAAAAAATAGCGTCTAAACGCTCCATATTTTTTTAAACGCTTTTTATTACGTCTAAAAAAACTGTCTAAAAGTTCTATGTTTTATTGTAGTGTTCTAGAAACCCATTTAAGAATGCACATTTTACGTCCATTTGATATAATTTAAAATTCATGAAAGCAGCAAATGAAATAAGAATTCTAATAGCTTCTAATCTAGCTACGGGAGCAAAAGTTTCAGTATAGTCAATACCTTCTTGTTGATTGTATCCTTTTACCACTAACCTTGCTTTGTTTCTAACGATTGTTCCATGTTCATCCAGCTTGTTCCTGAATACCCATTTAAGTCCAATTATCTTCTTGTTCTTTGGTTTAGGTTCCAAGTGCCATACTTTGTTTCTTTCAAACTCATTCAATTCGTCTTGCATAGCTACCACCCAATCCGAACCTTGTAAAGCTTCTTCATGATTCTTGGGTTCCATTGTTGAAAGAAAAGCAAAGTGTGCACAAAAGTTTCTCATTTGGGACCTTGTTTGTATGCCTTTGCTCATATCGCTTAGGATCAAGTCTAGTGGATGTGACTTTTGGTTTTTCCACGGCTTTGGAACAAAGTCTCTGGTGGAGACAGATGTGGAAGCAGGCTTACTAACTTGATTCTGGTTTGGCTCAGCATCAATTCTTTCTTCTTGAACTTCTCTTGGGATATTTGGATTAGGAATTGCAGGCTGTTCCAGATTTGCCTGTTGTTCCTGTTCTTGATTTGGTTCAGCATTCTGAACATGTTGTTGTTCTTCTTGATCTTGCTCCTTTTGTATATTTTCTTCATCGTCCAGATTAGCAAGACCTATTTTAAAATCACCTGTTTCTTGTTCACTTGTCATAAAGTTAGTTTCATCAAATATTATGTGAACAGATTCCTCAACACACATGGTTTTCTTATTATAAACTCTATATGCTTTACTATGAGATGAGTAGCCAAGAAATACCGCTTCATCACTTCTTTCATCAAATTTACCTATATTTCGTTTTCCATTAACATGCACAAAACATCGACATCCAAAGACTCGAAAATATGAAATATTAGGTTTAATTCCTTTAAATAATTCGTAGGGGGTTTTAGAAGTGATAGGTCTAATTAAAACGCGATTTAATATATAGCATGCAGTATTAACGGCTTCGGCCCAAAAATTTATAGGTAGACCACTAGCAATTAACATAGTTCTAGCCATTTCTTCTAAGGTTCTATTTTTACGTTCAACCACACCATTTTGTTGTGGTGTTCTAGGTGCGGAGAAATTGTGACTTAAACCATGCTCATTGCAATAATCCATAAACCTTGAATTTTCAAATTCTTTTCCATGATCCGATCTTATGTGGACTAGTTGATTGTTACTAGATTTCTGAATTTTAGTAGCGAATGCAACAAATTCATCAAAGGCCTCGTCTTTGCTAGATAAAAATAAAGTCCATGTAAATCTACTGTAATCATCAACTATAACAAAAATATATCGCTTACTGCTGCGACTTTGAATTCTCATTGGTCCACAAAGATCCATATGAATTAATTCAAGTGCTCTTGAGGTGGTCACGACATTTTTAGGTTTAAAGGATGACCTTTCATGTTTTCCTTTAGCACAAGGATCACATACTTCATTCTTTTGAAATTTTAGGGACGGTAATCCTCTAACTAGGTCTTTAGATCGTAAGTTATTAAGCAATGAAAAGCTAGCATGACCTAATCTTTTATGCCAAAGAAGAGGGTCATCTTCTATAACACTCAGACGTGTTAGACTGGTTTTAGGAACAGTGTGCAGGTCCACCACATAGGTGTTCCCTTTTCTGATCCCTTCCAGAATGATGTCTCCTGTGTCGTTCCTAGAAATGATGCATTTATTAGAAGTAAAGTTTACAGAGTTACCTTTGTCGCAAAATTGAGAAATACTTAAAAGATTGTGCTTTAAATTCTCGACCAAAAATACATTATCTATAGCATGGGAACTTGACCTTCCTATCTTGCCTTTTGCAATAATTTCACCTTTCATGTTGTCGCCAAAGGTCACCGTTCCTCCATCATAGGCTTCTAGTGAGAGAAATTTTGATCTATCGCCTGTCATGTGCTTGGAACAGCCACTGTCGAGATACCATGAGCTGTTCCCCCTCACTAGAACCTGCAAAACGAAATTAGTTGTTAGAGGGTGGAACCCAGCCATCCTTGGGTTCCGTGTCGATTATACAAGAATCATATTTCTTAATCCAAACTCTATCGACATAAATTTGGTTCGTTTTGTTATGCTGTTCCTTTTTTAAACATTGATGTTTCAGGTGCCCAGTTTTGCCACAAAAAGAACAGACTTTTTTACTTGGGAGATCAACGTAGACCTTTTTCTTTTTATCATGTTTGTCATATCCTAGACCTTCGGTTCCTTTGGTTTTAGCATTAAGAATCCATTTGGGAACTTCTTTGATTTTCCCTTTTTCTCTTGAATTTAATTCAAGCTTAAGTCGATCATTTTCTTTTAAGGCGGATTTTAGGTCTAATTTCATTTGTAGAAGAACACATTTAATTTCTTTATTAGACTCATAATTTACTTCCATCTCAAATTGCTTAAGTTGATTCAATTCAATATTTAACATGATGTTTTCTTCTTTAACCTTTTCCATAGCTTCTTTTAACATCACATTATTATCAAGCAATTCAAAGAATCGAGTTTGCACATCGGACCTAAAAGAATTAAGGTAGGATATTTGGTCTTTGCACGCTTTAAGGTCTTTTTCAGTTTTGAGACAGATGGCTGTTTGTTTTTCTAAATTTTCGTGAGATTCTAAAATCATTTTAATTAATCTATGTTTATCCAATTTAAATAAGTAATCAGAAAATGGATCAGAAGACAGTACCTCTTTTCCTTTAGACTTTTCATCATGCGTCGCCATGAGACAAAGATTGGCTACTTCTTCAACGGGAGCTTCGGTTTCGGTTTCGCTTTCGGATTCTCCCCATGCAGCTATCATGGCTTTGCGTAAATCGGCTTTGTTGAAGTTTCCTTTTGTAGGTTGTCTTCCTGTTTCTCTTGCTTTCCCTTTAACTTTCTCATTCTTCCATAATGGGCAATCCTTGATTAAATGCTCGGTACTTCCACATTTGTAGCATTCATATGTTTTGGAATTTGAAGTTCCTCTTTCTTTGTTGTTTCTTTAATTTTTATACTTGTTGTTCCTGAAGAACTTCTTGAACCTACGTACCAGCAAGGCTGCCTCTTCCTCATCAGTTTCTGATTCTTCTTGATCGTTTGCTGTCAGAGCCAGACCTTGTTCCTGGAACTGTCAGCTGTTCCCAAATGTAATTCATGAGTCATAAGGGAACCAGCCAACTCTTCCAGATTAAACTTTGTAAAATCTTTAGATTCTTGAATGGCTGTGACCTTAGCTCTCCAACGATCATCTTGAGGTAGGCTTCTTAGGATTGTTCGCACTTGTTCATCAGAGGGAATTAGCCTTCCAAGGGAGACAAGCTCATTCGTGATATTCGTGAACCTAGTAAACATTTCTTGAATGCTTTCTTTAGGTTCCATCACAAATCTTTCGTATTTGGACATGAGCAAATCAATCTTGGAAAGTTTAACTTCACTCGTTCCTTCGTGGGTAACCTCCAACAGATCCCAAATTTGTTTGGCGGTTCTGCATCCGATAATGCGATTATGTTCGTTTGGACCAAGCCCACAATGAAGTAATTTGATACCAAGAGCATTCATTTCCATCTTTTGAAAATCTTCTTTCTCATATTCTGTGATAGGTTTGGGAACAGTCTCGTTATTGGAGTTGGTAGTTGTTACCTCAAAATCTCCAATTTCGATGACTCTCCAAACTTGATAATTTTCAGCTTTGATGAAGATCTCCATCCTGTTTTTCCAATATGTATAGAATTTACCATCGAACATTGGTGGTCTCTGAGTAGAGTACCCTTCTTTCATGCGCTCGTTCATTTTCATCATCTCTAATACACCAAGATACGGCTCTCAGGGTTTCCTGATCAAATGAGGAACAGGGCTCTGATACCAATTGTAGAAACACTTAGAGACAATGAACTGCAACAAGAGAGGGGGGGTGAATTGTTGCTTTTGCCCTTAGAGTATTTTTTGCCCTTTTTCTTGCGGAATTTGAATAAAAAAAATACTCAAGACAATTTAAAGAAAATTAAAAGGAACACCAAGATTTAACGTGGGAAAAAGAACCACGACCCACTAGGGATTTCTCTTCTCTATTATTTTATGTAAATCACTTCTCTATTACATAAAATAATTTCTCCGACTCTTTCTCTTCTCTTTACTCTTTCTCTTCTGTCGGTATCTCCTTACCGTTTCTCTATTCTCCTTCTCTCTACTCTTCTCTCTTCCCCTTTAGACTTACCCTAAGTCTAATTACAAATTCACTCAAATAAACCCTTACAAGATTTATCATGGATGAATCAAACCAAGAATTGCACAAGGATTAAATCTTGAAATTAATTAGCAATTAAAACCGATCAAGATTTCCTCTTCTTTGATTTAGAAAAACTCACAAAATATTTTGGGCACAAATATTTTCGAAAAAACATTTTCTCTCAATTGATCACCAAGGGAGCACTCGAATGATATGAGTGATTATTTTTCTCCCTTGATCTCCATAGGAGAACTCTAATGATTTTACATGAATATTTCTCTCCTTGTTGATCACCAAATATTTGCCGGTTGTGGAAAAATCATTTAAATAGATTTTTAGATCTAGTTTAGCCATAATCCCATGATCAAAGATTGTGGGAGTTGTGGGCTAATTACGTGAGAGAGTGGTGAGGAAAGCTTGGTGGTTATTACTCCAAGATTTCTTGTCTTCTAGCAAAAAATAGCTAAGACAATTTTAAGAAAACTAATTTTTAAGATCTAAATTAAAAAGTTAGTTATTTTTAATTTAAGATCTAGATTTAAAATAATTTTAAGAAAACTACCTTGTGCAACTTAGTTTATATCACCCGTACAACAAATCTAAAAAAGAAAAATTAAAATTAAAAATTAAAAATTATTTTCTTAATTAGTTTTGCTGACTTCTTCTCTGACCGCTGATCTGGGAACACTGCACTGTCTTCGATTGACCAATCTTCGAACTTTGACTTGATCTTGGAACAGTTACTTAGTAATCCCTTTTCAACGCTTAATGGTCCATCAACGATCCTTATAAAGATCGGATATTTGACCTATCAAAACAATCTCAAAGACAAAATATGTTTGTTTATTAAAGTTTATGTTATCATCAAAACCAAATGGGCCAACATAACATATTCTGGGGCCTCAACCAAAAGCTTAAGCTGATGGTTGAGCCCCCAGAATATGTTATATACTCTAACAATGAGGAGGTGTTTATGTATTATCTGAGGAGGAGGTGTCTGGGAAGCTAATTATGGCTTTTTCTCAAGTTTATCGGCAAGTTCTTGAAGTAATGCCTCTAAAGTATTGTCCTATAACAAGGGTTATTATATTATTACTCTTTTTAATGAAAATTTGGGGCTAAATTATTACAAGTCTTTGTCATTGCCTGATTATATGAAAGTTGAAATCGAATTAGGCTCCAAGTTGAGAACATGGGGCTAATCAGGGCTTCCACCAAGCACGAAGCCACCGAGATTTGTTTATTTTTCTGCATAAAGTCGATATCTTTATTCGCAAAACTTCACTCTATCACCTTTATTAATGGGACAAATATTATGAGTTAGTTAACTCAACCATTGTCGGTCAGTTTTTAGCATTCATTACGAGTATCACCTAGCTTGATAAGACTCAATCTCTTGACAGACAGACCTATCTCCGGGGTGTTGTGTTTTCCATTTGAATTCTTAATTTTGCTGCGGACCTATGTCCGAATATTCATGAATTCTTTCGAACAATTCACCTAGCATCAAAATGACCTATGTCATTTACTAGGTCCGAGACTTCTATAAGTCGGACCACCTCATTGGCCTAAATTGGAGATTTAGAGCCCAAAATGACCTAAGTCATTTTTTAGGTCCGAGACTCCTACGAGTCGGACTCTTTCGTTGGCCCAAATTGGAGGTGTGGGGCCAAAATGACCTATGTCATTTGTCAAGTCCGAGACTTCGATAAATCGGACTTCCTATCACCCGAACCTGGAGGGTTGGGGCCAAAATGACCTATGTCATTTAACAAGTGCGAGACTTCTATAAGTCAGACCCCCTATTGGCCCTACAGAGTGTTGGGGCCAAAATCAAGCCAAGTCTTGATTCAAAGTCCGGGAGTTCTATAAGTTGGACTTCCTATTGGCCCTACAGAGTGTTGGGGCTAAAATCAAGCCAAGTCTTGATTCAAAGTCCGGGACTTCTCTAAATCGGACTCCCTATTGGCCCTACAAAGTGTTTGGGCTAAAATCAAGCCAAGTCTTGATTCAAAGTCCAGAACTTCTATAAGTTAGACTTCCTATTGGTCCAACCTGAAGAGTTGGGGCCAAAACAAACCAAGTCTTGATCCTAGTCCGAGACTTCTATAAGTCGGACCCCTATTGGCCGAGACATACGACCTCACAAATATTGAGACTTTCGAATTTCGAGACATCCCAATGTTGACAAATCCAATATCCGAGATATTTTCTCTGTATGACTAATACTTCTTTCCACATATAGACCAAGGTCTTTTCCTCTAATTGGTCGTTAGCTCTTCCTCTATATGCGTGGGGCTAATGTTATGGGTCAAATATCTCGTATACCTGTATTGTCGAAAATACCCCTAGTCAAAGGTCAAAGTCAATATATAAGTCAACGTCTAAACTACCACTATTACGGAAGTAAATAATTACAATACAAATTACAAACGGGAATTTGTATAAACCCCTTTGTTGATGACAAAATGAAAATTACAACAACTATTACAATGCTATAAAAACGAAGATTAGTTTGTAACGACAACCGTTACCCGGAAACTTGATCTAGTTGAAGGCGTGTGCTCACTATCCTCTTGTGAATTGTGATATTTCCCCCACAAAGGTACTTGGGTTAGAGATTGGAAATTCACAATGAGATACAATCAACTCCAATATACCCTTAGTACGTAGGGTATATAACGTAACAACAATGTGTTTAGGAATTATAAGCAATGGAAGCTAAGTAAGAGTTAATTACTCTCTTAGGTTAGCAAGAACAAATGAGAGGAAAGCTTAGAGAAATTCAGAGAAAAGGTGTGCTCAACACAATGCCCAAACTCTCTATTTATACTACAAGAGCACACAAGAGGAGCCTTGGACATTAACCACCATTGATGATCACATTGATGAGAAAATCATCAATTGTCATTAAGCTAGGCATTCATGAGTATAATTGTGCATTATACCCATAATGATCTCAGAAATAATGAGATTAAAGAAGGAATCCTATGCATTAAACTCAAGAAAAACGGGAAGAAAAGCAACGGTCATCTTCCAGTCCAGACCGCCGAGTCGGCGGCACTCCAACTCTAGGATCGCCGACTCGGCGATACCTACTGACCAAACCACTGACTTTCAAGTAGCTAAAGCCGACTCGGCTTTAGCTCAAAAGGGGGGTTCGCCGAGTCGGGTTTAAGTCCCTGACTTGGTACCCCTTTTTCTTGTTTAGTCTTATCTTTTAATGCCTTACGGACCTAGTATATTAATACGTATTTGTCCCACTACTTTAGTAGTACTTGGTGATTATATACAGGATTATTAGACACTAAATGTTCAACAATCCTCCCCCATTTTGGGTATAATAAGCCTCTCATTTCCCAAAACTCATAATACATTTCATGCATCAACGCTTATATCCCTTCGGATTGAATTAACGCCTAGTACAACACACTTAACAAGCGATCGAGACAGAATTGATTTCCATAAGGAATTGAATCAAATGACCCTTCCAACCACTTGAAGATGTAGTACGCACAAAACAAATAACACAAAGTTATCAACTTGACACATTATAAGGCCGTGTCCGTATCTTATTCATAAGTTTATCATAAACATTATGCCAATCTTGACTACTTGAAGCGGCCAAACTTCAAACTTACATAGGTAGTTTCTCAGTACGTATAAAACATATCCCCGTGACGTGGATATAACACCAAGAGTTCTTCAACCCTTGATCTTGAGAACTTTCAAGACGACTACCTTGTTTCATCACGGTACAAAGCAACGATGGGTCATATAACGAGTTGCTTTACAAAAATCAAGAGGACTTTACCACATTGAATTCAGACAAGATGTAACTCATGCGTGAATTGGGCCTTCCCAAATGATTTTATTGACATAAACCAATTTCAACTGAGGCTTTCTCAATTGAATCTCTATTCGTGGCTTTCGTAAACGAATCCGCCACATTGAACTTAGTGTTCACATAGTCAAAAGTTATGACCCCGTTAATAATAAGTCCTTGCACTAGGCTATGCCTAAGAGCAATATGACGTGACTTACCATTATATACTTGACTATAGCTCTACCTAAAGCCGTCATGCAATCCGCATGGATTGCCACCGGTGAAATTGGCTTAGGCAACAAAGGTATCTCAAACATGAGATTCCTCAACTACTCTGCTTCACTAGCTGCTGAAGCAAGAGCTATAAACTCAGCTGACATAGTAGAATCAGTTATGCATGTTTGTTTCTTAGAGGACGAAGAAATGGCACCTCCCCCATAAACAAACACCCATCTGCTAGTAGAAGAGTTATCCTCTTCATTAGTGATCCAGCTAGCATCGGAATAACCTTCTAGAATAGGAGGTTCTCCGCTATATGCATTACCATAATCCTTGGTACGCAACAAGTATCTTAATACTCTCCTTATCGCCATCCAATGATGGGGACCTGGGTTACTAGTAAATCTACTAAGTTTACCAACCGCAAATGCTATGTTAGGCCTCGTACTTGTCATAGCATACATCAAAGATCCTATGACCTTTGAATACTCCAATTGTGAAATTGGTTGACTAGTATATGTTTTGCAAATTTCATACCTGGTTCCATGGGAGTAGAGACCGGCGCTTTATCAAGCATATTGAACCGCTTAAGTATCTTCTCAACATAGTGAGCTTGACTTAACTTAATACGGTTACCTTGCCTCATGATCTTAATGCCTAAGATCACATCGGCCTCACCCATATCCTTCATCTGAAAGGATCTAGACAAAAAGTCTTTTGTCTCTTGGACTTGTACTTTACAAGTGCTAAAGATAAGCATGTCATCGACATATAGACAAATGATAACACCATTACCATGGCTATCAAACTTGCTATATACACACTTATCGGCTTGATTCAATTTGAATCCAAAAGACAATATGGTTTCATCAAATTTTTGATGCCATTGCTTAGGTGCTTGTTTAAGTCCATATAAGGACTTCACAAGTTTACACACCTTTTGCTCCTGCCCTTTCAAAACAAACCCTTCGGGTTGTTTCATATAAACTTCCTCATCTAATTCCCCATATAGAAATGCCGTTTTAACATCCATTTGATGTATTTCTAGATGATAGACTGTAGCTAACGCTACCAATAACCGAATAGTGGTTATTCTTGCAACTGGTGCATATGTATCAAAATGGTCGATACCATGCTTTTGTCTAAAGCCTTGAGCCACTAAACGGGCTTTGAACTTTTCAATAGTACCATCGATTTTCATTTTCTTTCTGAAAATCCACTTGCAACCTATTAGTTTACAAGTAGGAGGAAGATCCACTAACACCCAAGTGTTATTTCCCATGATGGATTGAATCTCATCATCAATAGCATCTTTCCAAAAAGCGCATATCATGTGATGACATAGCATCGCTATAAGTCAATGGGTCACCTTCCAAATTATATAAATATGGAACGCTAGAAGATACGAATTAATTCACTTCTATCACCTTCAACCAAGTATACTTGGAAATCCGATCTAAAGCTTTTAGCTTTTCGTTGTCTCTTACTCCGTTTAGGAATAGGATCAACTAATTCTTGTTCATCTATTTGTTGACTTTCATCAACATCTAGAAGTGAACCTTGTTGATTATCATCAACATTGTCATTGGTACAAGCTTGTAGATTTCTTTGTCTACTCAATGATGAAAACCTATTTTCATCAAAAATCGCATCTCTTGACTCTATAATTGAATGAATCGATATATAGTCATTTTGTTCTATAACATAGAACCTATAGGTTTTGTTATGAATAGCATAGCCTATAAAGATGCATTCAACACCTCGTTCACCAAGTTTCTTTCTCTTGTTACCGGGCAATCTTACAATGGCCCTACAACCCCAAACCTTAAGATAACTTAAGTTTGGTTTCTTTTTGTACCAAAGTTCATAAGGAGTTTCCTTATTCGTTCTCATTGGAACTCGGTTAAGAATGTGACAAGCCGTCAACATTGCTTCACCCCAAAATCCATCACTCAAACCCGAGTAGGATAACATGGAAATAACCATCTCTTGTAGAGTACGGTTTTTCCTCTCCGCCAAACCATTAGATTGTGGTGCATAACCGGCGGTGGTTTCATGTATAATACCCATCGAGTTAAAATAGTTAGGATCATAATATTCACCTTCTTTATCGGTTCTTAACCTTTTAAGTTTACTTCCAATTTGTAAACTTAAAATTTGAAAACCTTTACTCGGGGTAGTGGAGAAGGCGTGGAAGCTGAGAGTTAAAGGTGAAGGGTTGCAGAGACCGTGGGACAAGATGAACAATGTGAAGCAAAATTTGAAAACCTTGCACAATAAAGAGTTCGCGGGCATTAGAGACCGAATCAGCAAGTGGGAGGATACTCTTGATAGCATTCAATTGAGGATGAAAACCAACCCCACAAGCGAGATGTTGCACAAGCAAGAAAAGGAGGCTTCCACACAGGTGAGAAAATGGAGGAAACTGGAAGACAAGGCTCTCCACCAAAAGTCAAGGGTCAATTGGATGAGATATGGAGATGATAATACTGCTTTCTTCCATGCTACGATCAAGGAAAGACAAGCGTCCAACAGTATTGATGAGCTCCAAGATAAAAATGGAGAATGGCTAAACACCTCCCACGACATCCAAAATAAAATAATCCAGTTCTATCAAAGCCTCCAGGGTACTGCAAACCACAACCTTGAGGTACTTGATAGAAAAGCTATGAGGGATGGCCCCCCAGATTGACAACAGTAGTAGCGAGATGCTCATCCAGGATGTGACTGATGAGGAAATCAAAAACGCTCTGTTTGTGATAAATGACAACAAAGCTCCAGGCATCGATGGATTTAATGCGCAATTCTTTAAAGGGACTTGGGATATCATTAAGGAGGATCTTAATGGAGCCATCAAAGAGTTCTTCAATAAGAATCTCCTTTTCAAACCCTACAACTGCACCTCGGTCACCCTCATCCCTAAAACTAGCAATGCAAACAAAGTTAGTGACTTCAGGCCTATAGCGTGCTGCACAGTTATCTACAAGATCATCTCCAGAGTCCTAGCAAGGAGGATCCAGAAGGTGATGGGAAAAGTGGTTGATCAAGCCCAATCAGGGTTTATTCCAGGTAGACAAAAGGCTGACAATATCTTACTTGCGGCTGAGCTTATCAAAGGGTACTCACGAAAGAACAACAGTCCGAGATGTATGATCAAAATGGACCTCCGCAAAGCTTATGACTCAATCAGTTGGGATTTCCTGTTCTAAGTTATGCAGAAAATGGGGTTCCCTCCTAGGTTCATCGACTGGATCAGGGTGTGTGTTTCTACAGTCTCATTCTCATTCCTAGTTAATGGAACTCCTCAAAAGCCATTTGATGCAAAGAAAGGCCTGCGCTAAGGAGATCCAATCTCCCCGTACCTCTTTGCCATAGCTATGGAATACCTTTCCAGATTAATGCATAAGCAGAGTAATATGAATAGATTCCACTTCCACCCCAGATGCAGGCTCGTGCACATTACTCATCTCCTCTTTGCAGATGATCTCCTCATGCTCTGTAGAGCTGATATCCCCTCGGTCCAAAGCTTGATGCGTACTTTCCAAAAATTCTCCAAAGCTTCGGGGCTTGAAGCGAACAACAATAAAAGCAACGTGTATTTGTCAGAGGCTGATAATCAGTGCAAAGAATGGATCCTTCATCTCTTACACATGGAGGAGGGCACCTTCCCCTTCAGATATCTGGGAGTCCCTCTCCACTCCAAGAAGTTGAACACTCGGGAGTGTAGGCCACTAGTTGATAAGATTGTTGGGCGTATCGGGTACTGGTCCTCTCGCCTCCTTTCTTATGCGGGTAGAATTCAGTTGGTGCGTAGTGTCATAGGGGGGATGCAAAATTTCTGGGCCCAAATCTTCTGTCTTCCTAAAAAGCTGATCAAAATGGTAGAGAACATTTGCAGGTCTTTCATCTGGACTGGGAAAGAGGGCTTATCTAGGAAAGCTGCCGTCTCCTGAAAGGAAATGGGCTTACCTTACTCTAAAGAGGGGCTCAATTTGAGAGATATGGCTACGTGGAACAAAGCTGCAATTCTAAAGCACTTGTGGAACTTAGCTAAGAAAAAAGAGAATCGATGGGTGAAATGGGTCCATAGTTACTATACGAAAGCGCAAGAGCTTCATGACATAAGGCCCTCTATTCACTCGTCATGGAGTTTCAAGAAGATCATCAAGCAAAGAGATCTTGTGCATCATCTCAGGGGTTGGGAGGCCTTTACCAACGGAGACACTTTTGATATTGGCAAGGTATATGAGTTGCTTATTGCGGATGAACCCAAGGTCCACTGGGGGAATATTATGATCAAGAACGCTGCTAGCCCTAGTGCGCGCTTCATCACATGGCTCGCGGTTCAAGACCGGTTGGCTATTAGAGATCGAATCGGGAAATAGATGGATCTCCCAGATGAAAATTATGGCTTGTGTAATGGGGCAACTCAATGCTTTCTTCTAGGGTTGAGGCAGATGGGAGGCTGCTGGAATGCTCCTTTGGTTCCGTACCTTCTGTTTGTGCTATGTTCTGGTCTTGATGTACCAGCTCCTTGTTCTTGGCTTTGTTTATGGTGTCTTGGTCTGAAGGTCCTGAACTTGGTTCACAAACTATGATGAGTATCCAGAGCCATGCAATAAGGAGGTTAGTGAAAAGGTTGTTGAGACAACAAACATGGAGGATGTTAGTTCTACAAAAGAATGCATAGAAGTAGTTGATTCTCATCCAAGAGTGGCGGTTCTTTTACAAATTGAGCAAGCTAGTGAGCTACCCCTATGAGTAATCAGAAGTCCCCAAGCCTTTTGTCCTTAGAACACAACCCAAAGACAAAGTCACTGCACCAGTCAAAGATGTAATTTGTTTCAAATGTCATGGGCAAAGTTGTTAAAATCGTGATTCTACTTAGAATCGTTTAGAGAGGTAGAATCGAATCGGTAGAATCGAATCGTAGAATCGTACGATTCTACAAATAAACTTAAAAATATTAAAAATATCTAGTTTCTTGTCATTATTATCCAATTCAAAAGTTTAAATTTATGAATTAAAGTTTTTTTTAACTTTATTTCTAAGAATATAACGAAATTTTGTCACTAATTAGTTAAAATCTTCATACGGATTAAGAAATTTGTTTTTTTAAAAGTTTTCATGATGGAAAATTTGAAATTTATGTGTACATGAGAAAGAAATTAGTAAAATATGATACATAAGAAAAATTAAAAATAATTCATACTATATTATTAGAATCGGATCGTTAAATCGTAGAATCGTAGAATCGTGTTATGATTCTACCTCTCAAAATTTCATCCCAACTAGAATCGTAAGATTCTACAACTTTAAGATTCTACTTGCGATTCAAATCGCTCGCTTGTTTTTGGATCGTAAAATCGTAGAATCGTAGATTAGAATCGCGATTTTAATAACCATGGTCATGGGCATGGACACTTTAAAAATGTGTGCCCAAATGCTAGGGCTTTCACTCAAAGGGAGTGGACTGAGATTAATGGCAGGGTGGGTCCTAGGGCAATGTTAGTTTTTATGGATGGCAAGGAAGAACTAGTCCTGCCCCCTACCCCAGCAGATGGCCCTAAATGTACTTATGTGGTGAACAACCTAGGAACTATGGAGTTAGCCTGACTTATCTGAGGATGATGACATTGAACATATTTACCCTGAGGAAGAGCATCATGGGTTACTGGTTAGGAGGAACTTTCATGCTACCCCCAAGAGTGATAGAACTAGCCAGAGGGAAAACATTTTCCAAACCAAATGTAGGGTAGGTGAGCACATTTGTGACTCGATCATTGATAGTGGGAGTGAATCCAATTGTGTTAGTAGAGATCTAGTAAAGAAAATGGGTTTTTCCAACAAGCTACACCCAAAACCCTATAAACTGACATGGTTAGATGAGCATACAGGGAATTTTGTTAAAAAGTGCTTGTTGAGTTCCAAGATTGGGACTTATGAGGATCAAGTCTTGTGTGATGTTTTGAACATGGATGCCTGTCACATATTGCACCATGTTTAACATGGTGCAGGTCTTACACATTCAAAGACCATATTCCATGAAGTTCCATGAAGTAATATTTCTCAAAAATAGCACGTGTATGTGTGCAAGCAGCCACAACAATGGCTCATTACTCAAGTGCAAACCTTAATACAAGCAACAAGGCAATAGTGGGAAGAGGACATCAGGTAAAGGTGATAAAATACAACAAGGGAGCTGCAACAAATTAAGGGGGCTTTAGCACTCCTTAATTTGCCTCTTCCAAATGTGGATTAACCACCTTTGCTATGAACCAAGAACAGGACTCAAACTTAGCCAAAACAGAAACAAGAACCACTTTCTTGGTGTTCAGATGGCCTGTGTACCAAGCTGATCCCCCAAATTGTTGACTATGTGTTTAGGAGCCTCCAAGGAATGACTACCTTGAAGGGTGCAGTAAGATCTTGAGGTTGTGTGACTAACAACCCAAGATGGTGAGTGTATGACTAACACTCTTCAAACAAACCAAACAAGTTTGAAAGAAAACTTAACTTTGTAAGTGTAATGAACAATGAATATCAAATCTGAGTTTTACAAGGTTCCACTCCCTTATTTATAGGCAAGGAAGAAAATAACACTAATCTTGAAACTAAGGCTACATAAGCACTAATTTCAACGATAAGTAGCACGTGACAAAAGTGTGCAAGCCTAAAAACATAAACACAGACTACAAAACACTGTGTGATTTGACTAATGACCTCTGGACCTTGGCTTCCTTGCTTGAAGGTCTTCCAGGGCTTGGATGATGGACTTCTTGTGCTCTTTGGAAAGCTGGAAGTGTGAAGATTCCAAATATCGCTTTAGTTCCTGTTGATGTGTCTTGATCAGGGCTAGGAGGCTTGCACTAGGTAGGCTGGTCATCAGCTTTGCTGGGCAGAATCTATTATTCTTCTATCAGGCTCCCTGGTGACCAGGTGACTTCAATTTGATCTTGGCTAGTTGGTATTTCCTATCAGGTGGGGTATCCTTAAACTCAAAATATCTGTTAAGACTTGCCTCCCACTCCAGGTACACTTCAAGGTCTTGGGACAATCCATCAAACTCATCAAGATCTATTCTAATGGTTCCATCTTCTAAGTTTCTTGGTTGATGGTTAGGCTGTGGGGTTTGTTGGGGTCTATCCAGGTCAAGAAGACCAGCAGTGGCTAGTGCACGTGTGATCAATCTCAAGGATTCTTCCACATTTTCCAATCTAGTGTCCATCTTAATGTGATGCAAAA
The DNA here is from genome assembly GCA_019776075.1 of Amaranthus palmeri. NCBI lineage: Eukaryota > Viridiplantae > Streptophyta > Magnoliopsida > Caryophyllales > Amaranthaceae > Amaranthus > Amaranthus palmeri. Next base: position 117,384 of record JAAKBH010000522.1, read on the forward strand.
GAAAACAGAACAAAAGATACAAGCACACAAGGAAAATCAAGAACAAAATCCAATTCTGTATTATGCAAGTAAGAAACCAATTGTCACAAACTAAAGTGTTGGACCAATGATTTACTGGGACAATATTGTTTTTCTTTTAGCAAAACTCAAATGACAACAAGAAATCACAATCCAATACAGAATTAAGAACAAGAAAGCCAAAACTGAAATTTTGTTTCCTGAAATCTGATCCTTCCTGTTTTAGATTAGTTTTTAACTCAGATGTATCAACTTATTAATCAAGAAAGATTCAAACCAAGATTACTATGGATGTAATCAAACACAAATTGGAAAAATCTCACCAAATGCAAACAACTGTAGTGGTCAATCAGAATTCCTTCAAACTGTGTTGGTTCTTGAATGACTTCTTCTGAACTCCTCTTCTGCCCTTCTTCGAACAGTGCTCTAATACCAAGTTGAAACAAATTAAGGGGGCTTTAGCACTCCTTAATTTGCCTCTTCGAAATGTCGATGAACCACCTTTGCTATGAACCAAGAACAGGACTCAAACTTAGCCAAAACAGAAACAAGAACCACTTTCTTGGTGTTCTGATGGCATGTGTACCAAGCTGATCCCCTAGGAGCCTCCAAGGAATGACTACCTTGAAGGGTGCAGTAAGATCTTAAGGTTGTGTGACTAACAACCCAAGATGGTGAGTGTATGACTAACACTCTTCAAACAAACCAAACAAGTTTGAAAGAAAACTTAACTTTGTAAGTGTAATGAACAATGAATATCAAATCTGAGTTTTACAAAGTTCCACTCCCTTATTTATAGGCAAGGAGGATAATAACACTAATCTTGAAACTAAGGCTACATAAGCACTAATTCTAACGATAAGTAGCACGTGCCAAAAGTGTGCAAGCCTAAAAACATAATCACAGACTACAGAACACTGTGTGATTTGACTGATGACCTCTGGACCTTGGCTTCCTTGCTTGAAGGTCTTCTAGGGCTTGGATGATGGATTTCTTGGGCTCTTTGGAAAGCTGGAAGTGTGAAGATTCCAAATATCCCTTTAGTTCCTGTTGATGTGTCTTGATCAGGGCTAGGAGGCTTGCACTAGGTAGGCTGGTCATCAGCTTTGCTGGGCAGAATCTATTATTCTTCTGTCAGGCTCCCTGGTGACCAGGTGACCTCTAGCTGCTTATCTTGGGGCTCCCTTATGATGGTAAGGAGGGTCTTAGGACCTTAATGGAAGGGTCCATGTATAGAGATGTCATTACTGCCCTTGGAGCCACTAAGTATGCCCAGTTTTGCTTCATATAGACCCAACAAGGTCTGCTGCTCAACAGGAGGGGTCTGTTCTGTGCTCTGATTATTTGCTGCCTCTGAGTTGGTTGAGGTTGGTTGGTTGCTGCCTTGAACCAAGTTGGTTATCAAGGCTACTTGGTTCAGGAGCCAACACACACAATAAATACTCAAAGAAACAACAAATCAACCAAGTCTATAAAACCTCTGACCAGCCTACCTTGTATAAGTTATTTAGGACAGATCTTGAAGACCTAGGGAACTTGAAAGATAGAAATGGAATGGCACTAGGATCTTTCCATCAAGCCATTGGGAGTCCATTTTCAAGCATGGGAAGGCAGCTAGAGACTGGGCACAAGGTCCCCTGGTCGCATGAAAATCCTGACAGCAGCTTGGCTTGATTTTTGTTCTATTTTGTCTTAATTAAATGGCACATGACTTGGCACGTGTCTATTAATGATTGTAAGGGTTAATAAGACCATTTAGATGTTTCTTAGATATGAGACTCTATATAAAGGTGTTGGCCCATTTCGTTTTGATGATGACTTAACTTTTATAAACAAACAAATTATTTTTGAGATTGTTTTGATAGGTCATATATCCGATTATTAAAGATCGCCGATAGCACCTAAGTAGTTGTGGAAGAACATTACAAGTCTACGTTATATGCTAGAAGTCATGGAACGGTTCCAGATTGGTCCAAATCGAAGACTGTTCAAACGGAGACAATACAGTGTTCCCAACGCAACTGGTCAGAGAAATAGTCAACGAGATATTAAGGAAATAAATTTTTATTTTTATTTTTCTTTTTATTTAGTTGTACGGGTGAAAAATAATTAGCATAGGGATTTAATTTGGCAATTAAATTAACTAACACTTAAGATTGTTAATCCTAAAATATCTCCTTAAAAATAGGATCTCATCTATTTTTAGCTAAAAGACAAAGAATACTTGGAGTAACTCCCAAGTATCTATGCCCACTACTCCACGGTTCATGCCCACTACTCCCACATCATTAGATCATGGGTTTATGGTTAAACCTAATTTTTATGGATAGATAAATGAAGTTTTAATAACCGGCAATATGGAGAAAAATAATCATGTAAATTCATTCGAGTGCCCACAAAATATTTCGTGAGTTCTAAATCAAGAAGAGGAAAATTTAAGTGTTTTTAATTGCCAATTAATTCATTAAATATTTCCTTGTGCTATTCTTAGTTTTAACATCCATTTTGAGAATTCTTTTGTAAGGGTTTTTTATTGAGTGTGTAAACTTAGACTTAGGGAAGTCTAAGAGGGAATTTAGAGAATCTTGAGTAAAGAGAGAAAAGAAGAGAGAAGGAGAACTTGAGAAGGAGAAGTAGAATAGGCCTAGAGAAGATAAGAGAAAATTTTATGTAATAAGAAGTGTAATTACATAAAAGATTAATAAGAGAAGTTGAAATCCCAAGTGAGTCGTGGCTTTCTTTCTTTTAAGGCCAAGAAAGTTTTCCACGTTAAATCTTTGAGTTCTTTGTACTTTCTCGTTATTGCTTTAAGTATTTTTCATTAAATAATTCCGCAAGAAACAGGGCGAAAAATACTACTAAGGGCGACACAACAATTCACCCCCCTCTTGTTGCGTTCTTCATCTCTAAAGTGTTTCTACAATTGGTATTAGAGCCCTGTTCCTCATTTGATCAGGAAACCCTGAGAGCCGAATCTTGGTATATTAGAGATGTTGAAAATGAATGAACGCATGGAAGAAGGTTACTCTACTCAGAGACCATCAATGTTCGATGGTAAATTCTACACGTATTGGAAGAATAGGATGGAGATCTTCATCAAAGCCGAAAATTATCAAGTTTAGAGAGTCATCGAAATTGGAGATTTTGAGGTAACAACTACCAACTCCAATAACGAGACTGTTCCCAAACCGATAACAGAATATGAGAAGGAAGATTTTCAGAAAATGGAGATGAATGCTCTTGCTATCAAATTACTTCACTGTGGGCTTGGTCCAAACGAACACAATCGCATTATGGGATGCAAAACAGCAAAACAAATTTGGGATCTGTTGGAAGTTACCCACGAAGGAACAAGTGAAGTAAACCGTTCCAAGATTGACTTGCTCATGTCAAAATACGAAAGATTTGTTATGGAACCTAGAGAAAGCATTCAAGAAATGTTTACTAGATTCACTAACATCACAAATGAGCTTGTCTCCCTTGGAAGGATAATTACCTTAAATGAACAGGTACGAAAAATCCTAAGAAGCCTACCTCAAGATGATCGTTGGAGAGCTAAGGTCACAGCCATTCAAGAATCTAAAGATTTCACAAAGTTTAATCTGGAAGAGCTGGCTGGTTCCCTTATGACTCATGAATTACATCTGGGAACAGCTGACATTTCCAGGAACAAAGGTCTGGGTCTGACAGCAAACGATCAAGAAGAATCAGAAACTGATGAGGAAGAGGCACGCAATGTTGGTACGGAAATTCAAGAAGTTCTTTAGGATTAACAGATATAAAAATCAAAGAAACAACAAAGAAAGAGGAACTTCAAACTCCAAAACCAACTTTGAATGTCACAAATGTGGAAGTACCGAGCACTTCATCTAAGAATGCCCTCTATGGAAGAACGAGAAGGGTAAAGGGAAGGCAAGAGAAACTGGAAGACAACCAGCAAAAGGGAACTTCAACAAAGCCGATTTTCGCAAAGCCATGATAGCTGCATGGGGAGAATCCGAAAGCGAGGCCGAAACCGAAGCTCCCGTTGAAGAAGAAACAACCAATCTCTGTCTCATGGCTACGCATGATGAGAAGTCCAAAGGAAAAGAGGTATTGTCTTCTAATTCATTTCCTGATTACTTATTCAAATTGGATAAACACAAATTGATTAAAATGATTTTAGAGACTCACAAAAATTTAGAAAAACAAACAGTCATCTGTCTCCAAACAGAAAAAGACCTCAAGGCTTGTAAAGACCAAATATCCTACCTAAATTCTTTTAGGTCCGATGTGCAAACTCGATTCTTTGAATTGCTTGATAAGAACGTGATGTTAAAAGAAGCTATAGAAAAGGTTAAACAAGAAAACATCATGTTAAATATTGAATTAAATCAATATAAGTTGATAGGAATAGAATTGAGTAATGAGTCTAATAAGGAGATTAAAAGTGTTTTTAATAAAATGAAGTTAGACCTAGAATCCGCCATAAATGAAAATGAACGACTTAGGCTTGAATTAAATTCAAGAGAAAAAGGGAAAATCAAAGAGGTTCCCGAATGGATTCTTAACGCTAAAACCAAAGGAACTAAAGGTTTAGGATACAATAAATATGATAAAAAGAAAAAGGTCTATGTCGATCTCCCAAGTAGTAAGATCTGTTCCTTTTGTGGCAAGACGGGGCACCTGAAACATCAATGTTTAAAAAGGGAACAGCATAACAAAACGAACAAAATATATGTCGATAGAGTTTGGATTAGGAAATATGATTCTTATATAATCGACATGGAACCCAAGGATGGCTGGGTTCCACCCTCTAACAACTAAGTTCGTTTTGCAGGTTCTAGTGAGGGGGAACATCTCATGGTATCTCGACAGTGGTTGTTCCAAGCACATGACAGGTGATAGATCAAAGTTTCTCTCACTAGAAGCCTATGATGGAGGAACTGTGACCTTTGGCGACAACATGAAACGAGAAAGTATTGCAAAAGGAAAGATAGAAAGGTCAAGTTCCCATGCTATAGATAATGTATTTTTGGTCGAGAATCTAAAACACAATCTTTTAAATATCTCTCAATTTTGCGACAAAGGTAACTCTGTAAACTTTACTTCTGAAAAGTGCATCATTTCTAGGAACGACACAGGAGACATCATTCTGAAAGGAATCAGAAAAGGGAACACCTACGTGGTGGACCTGCACACTGTTCCTAAAACCAGTCTAACGTGTCTGAGCGTTATAGAAGATGACCCTCTTCTTTGATATACTTTCTCGGTATTCATTTTTGGAACTTGAGCATGAAAGCTGAGTTCATATGGGTCCATGATCAGATTACCAGCCTCTTGCTAGGGATGGTAATGGGTCGAACTCGGCTCGGATTATACATACTCCGACTTTGCTCCGTATAATAGTCGGAGTTTTTTTCAGTCCAACTCCTCTCGAGTCGGATTATGCATACTCCAAGTTTGCTCGACTCGGACTCTCGAACCTCCAACGGAGTCGGATGCGAACTCGGATTATTATGAAATAGCATCCTTGTGATATTGTACTAATGATTATAAAGCATACATTATTAACTAAATATATTTTTCAAATACAATTTAACAAAAAATATGTACTTTGAATTCAAGTTTAACAACAGAAATAGTCCTACTACTACAATTTAACAAAATTTTCTCGCATATTGATCATTGACATATTTTATTTCTTTTGATCTAATTTGTCATATTCTAATAGTTTAATCTAAATAAAAATACCAAGTCATTTTTCAAAATCAAAAATTACATCTAGTATGAGAGGGAGTTTGAATTAGTCACGTCTAGAGTTTTAAAAGAAACATTATATTTGTTTAAAAGTCAAATTCAAAGTCAGATTCCTTTCAAGGTCGGACTGTTAGATTTTTATTACGGTCCAACTCTGGTCCGTCTCTAACTCGGACTCAGATCGTAAAGTCGGAGTCAGATGCATTTGTCCTCGGACTCGAATCGAATTATTTTTCTCGGATCGAGTCGAATTAGGGTCGAATTCAGACTGTATTTAGATTTTTTAACTTATAAGTTTGAAAGTTTGCTTCATTTATAATAATATGCCGAAAAACATACGTATATATACATCATATTTTCTCCTAATAATGTTAGCACATGGATATAGATTCTTTAGAAAAGAATTGGAAATATATTCTAAAGAAGAGACCATATTTCACAAAAATGAGTGCTAAAATAATAATTAATAATAAAGAAAATACTACATTATGGTAGGTCTAAGTTAGAAGCACTCAATACTGTACCGATGATCATTAACAGGGAAACACACTTTTGAAAATAAAAAGTATTAGTACATGTCGAATTCTGGATTAGGAAATATTGAATCTTTACACAAATGTTTTTTAGTAAGTTGTGGACCGCATAATGTTTGAATAGTAAGTTGTGGAAAATTTTTAGTCTTAGATACCAATAATTATTTGCGTCTAATTGAAAAGATAAGGAAAAAGTTGATGTATACTATTTTTCAAGAAAGTTTGGAATATGTGCTTAATCAATATTCAATGAATGTGATTCTCATTTGACCAAGTTTTTTTGACTCTTGACAAGAGGTGTTCAATAGGCTGAGTCGGGGCGGGTCGGGTCAAATTTGTCGCATATTCATTGGCATATTTTATTTCTTTTGAACTAATTCGTCATATTCTAATTTATAAATCCAAATAAAAAAACCAAGTAGCTTTTCAAAATCGAAAATTACAATTAGTATGAGAGGGAGTTTGAATTAGCCACGTCTAGAGTTTTAAAGAAACAATTTATTGGTTTAAAAGTCAAATTCAAAGTCTGATTCCATTCAGGGTCGGAGTGTTGGATTTTTATTACGGTCCAACTTCGGTCCGTCTCTAACTTGGACTCGGATGACTTTTTCTTCGGACTCCAAACAAATTATTTTCCCCAGATCGAGTCGGATTAGGGTCGGATTCGGACTGAATTGTCATCCCTACTAATGAAAGTCACTAAATCTTGTGTATATACAATTAAAAATTAAAAATAGCGACATTTAAATCAAAGGTCGCTAAATATATCCCACGAAAAGCAAATCAAAATTTATTTTATTAATACGTAGCAAATTAAACATCTTGAGCTCAATTTTTAAGGTATATATAATTATAAAAAGAATATACATAATGAATTTAAATGTACTTGAAAATAATTAAACATCTTGAGCGCATAATGTTTGGTTGTGTAAGATTTTTAGTAGTAGATACCAACAATTATTTGCGTCTAATTAAACAAATAATTAACTCTCCATTGAAAAGATAAGGAAAAAGTTGATGTATACCAATTTTGTAGAAAGTTTGGAATAAAGGGATTGCTAGGGGAGGCGGCAACCAAATTTGAACTTAAGACAGTGGAATTTCTAACACTAAAAAGTCTGATGATGTAGCTTTTATAATATGCAACCATTGATTTTGAGTACAAGGTACGCTGAGATAAAGGGATTGCTAGGGGAGGCGGCAACCAGATTTGAACCTAACACCTTATTTGGGGAAAGTATCACATGCTCCGTCTAAGACGACAAGTCTTGAAAGTATTACACAGCTTGGGTTGCCAATCTGCTATATTTGAGAGGGAGTTTGAATTAGCCACGTCTAGAATTTTAAAAGAAACAATTTATTGGTTTAAAAGTTAAATTCAAAGTCTGATTCCCTTCAGGGTCGGAGTGTTGGATTTTTATTACGGTCCAACTCCGGTTTGTCTCTAACTCGGACTCGGATCGTAAAGTCGAAGTCGGAGTTGGATGACTATTTCCTCGGACTCGAAACGAATTATTTTCCCCGGATCCAGTCGGATTCGGACTGAATTGTCATCCCTACTAATAAAAGTCACTAAATCTTGTGTATATACAATTAAAAATTTGAAATAGCGACATTTAAATCAAATTTCACTAAATATATCCTACGAAAAGCAAATCAATATATATTGTATTGATACGTAGCAAATTAAACTTCTTGAGCTCGATTTTTAAGGTATATATAATTATAACAAGAATATACATAATGAATTTAAATGTACTTGATAGCGCATAATGTTTGGTTGTGGAAGATTTTTAGTAGTAGATATCAACAATTATTTGCGTCTAATTAAACAAGTAATTAACTCTTCATTGAAAAGATAAGGAAAAAGTTGATGTATACTATTTTTCTAGAAAGTATGGAATAAAGTGTATAAATGATGTTTCCAATCCAAACAAAAAGTTGATGTATACTATTTTCCTAGAAAGTTTGGAATATGAATAAAAATGAGAGTATTTATTAATTACAAAACTACCGTGAAGGTTCAGCGCAATTAATCAAAAACGAGTATACTTGCTTGACGAGGACTTACTTTGATTCAAGAAGAATTTTTTGATGGCTCATCATCTTTAACAAAATAAAATTTAATTTTCATTTTATAAAAATAGTTACTAAATGCATAACAATAACGTGTTAACAATTGTAGAATGAATGTGATTCTCATTTATGCTTTTTGACTCTTGACTAGAGGTGTTCAATGGGCCGGGTCGATGTGGGTCGGGTCAAAATTTAAATGGGTCGGGGCGGGTCAAGCTCATTTAAATCCGACCCTATTTGACCCTTTTTTTAAAAATTTAAATTCATAAATATTTTTTTTTATTTATACTTTATGTCCCGTTGGGTCGAGCGAATTATATATATAATAATATCATTTGAAAATATTTAATATAAGTGCTAAATTTTTCCCACAATTAATACATATAATTATCCGACCCGACCCTTTACACCAAGGTCCGTTAATGACCCGTCGCATTATTGACCCGACTAATGACTCGTTAAAATGTGACCCGATCCTTGACCCGTTGGGTCGACCCACCCCATTGAACACCTCTACTCTTGACATTTACTTTGATTCACTTTCTCGGTATTCATTTTTGGAACTTGAGCATGAAAGCTGAGTTCATATGGGTCCATGATCAGATTACCAGCCTCTTGCTAGGGATGGTAATGGGTCGAACTCGGCTCGGATTATACATACTCCGACTTTGCTCCGTATAATAGTCGGAGTTTTTTTTTTCAGTCCAACTCCTCTCGAGTCGGATTATGCATACTCCAAGTTTGCTCAACCCGGACTCTCGAACCTCCAACGGAGTCGGATGCAGACTCGGATTATTATGAAATAGCATCGTTGTGATATTGTACTAATGATTATAAAGCATACATTATTAACTAAATATATATTTTTCAAATACAATTTAACAAAAAATATGTACTTTGAATTCAAGTTTAACAACAGAAATAGTCCTACTACTACAATTTAACAAAATTTTCTCGCATATTGATCATTGACATATTTTATTTCTTTTGATCTAATTTGTCATATTCTAATTTATTAATCTAAATAAAAATACCAAGTAATTTTTCAAAATCGAAAATTACAATTAGTATGAGAGGGAGTTTGAATTAGTCACGTCTAGAGTTTTAAAAGAAACAATATATTTGTTTAAAAGTAAAATTCAAAGTCAGATTCCCTTCAAGGTCGGAATGTTAGATTTTTATTACGGTCCAACTCTGGTCCGTCTCTAACTCGGACTCAGATCGTAAAGTCGGAGTCGGATGCCTTTGTCCTCGGACTCGAATAGAATTATTTTTCTCGGATCGAGTCGAATTAGGGTCGAATTCGGACTGTATTTAGATTTTTTAACTTATAAGTTTGAAAGTTTGCTTCATTTATAATAATAAGCCGAAAAACATACTTATATACATCATATTTTCTCCTAATAATGTTAGCACATGGATATAGATTTTTTAGAAAAGAATTGGAAATATATTCTAAATCAGAGACCATTTTTCACAAAAATGAGTGCTAAAATAAAAATTAATAATAAAGAAAATACTACATTATGGTAGGTCTAAGTTAGAAGCACTCAATACTGTACCGTGTATCATTTATGCTTTTTGACTCTTGACTAGAGGTGTTCAATAGGTCGAGACGGGGCGGGTCGGGTCAAATTTGTCGCATATTCATTGGCATATTTTATTTCTCTTGATCTAATTAGTCATATTCTAATTTATAAATCCAAATAAAAAAACCAAGTAGCTTTTCAAAATCGAACATTACAATTAGAATGAGAGGGAGTTTGAATTAGCCACGTCTAGAGTTTTAAAAGAAACAATTTATTGGTTTAAAAGTCAAATTCTAAGTCTGATTCCCTTCAGGGTCGGAGTGTTGGATTTTTATTACGGTCCAACTCCGGTCCGTCTCTAACTCGGACTCGGATGACTTTTTCCTCGGACTCGAGACGAATTATTTTCCCCAGATTGAGTCGGATTAGGGTCGGATTCAGACTGAATTGTTATCCCTACTAATAAAAGTCACTAAATCTTGTGTATATACAATTAAAAATTAGAAATAGCGACATTTAAATCAAATGTCACTAAATATATCACACGAAAAGCAAATCAAATTATATTGTATTGATACGTAGCAAATTAAACATCTTGAGCCTGTTTTTTAAGGTATATATAATTATAACAAGAATATTCATAATGAATTTAAATGTATTTGAAAATAATTAAACATCTTGAGCGCATAATGTTTGGTTGTGGAAGATTTTTAGTAGTAGATACCAACAATTATTTGCGTCTAATTAAGCCGAGCATTTTCTCCAATTGCTCGATCGATATCATCTGAAATTGAGATTCTTAGTTTGGATCCTTTCCCTTTAATTTTCATGTCGACCACATAACTCTTGTACATTCCTCTTTTACCAACTCCCTTGGTCTTACTAGTTGCTAAGGATCCAAAATTAAATTAAAATGTCAGACGCTTCAAAATTATATTGTACAATATTATAAAAGCATTATGAGTTAGTACCAGTAGTTTCATCTATGACATCACCATTTGCTTGCTCTGGATCATTGCGAATGATAATTTTCCTTGGTCGTGGATCTAAAGCTTCATTGACTTGCAAGCCCTCTTCAATTCTACTGACAAAGTTGCTTCGATTCTTTCGCTTAGTAAGTATGCCTAAAATAATGCACGTAAATAGATATGAATATGAATTGGGATATTATAATACATCATACAAACATCTTTGGAGTAGATAGATATAGTAAAAGAAATTACATACATTCTTGTGTTGAGGGAATGACACCTTTTGATAATTGGTCATTTAGTGTGTTATCATCCAAATTTGGATCATTTTCTGGTGCATGATCTTCAATTTCGTCTCCATTACGTGCCCTATGATCAATTTCTGTGCTTGTGATGTTTGTTCGCTGCCTTCTTAAATCTACAAGAGTAAACACACACTAGTAAATCATACGCACACCACACATATGTTTATTCTCATTGCTCAAAGGTATTTAGAACTACTCTTATAGAACAAGAGTCCAACTTTGATGTAAAACGTGAAGTTAAAGGAGATAATGAACCAAAAAGAGTCCTAACACAACTACGAGTCAAGTCGAAGAAATCTCTGACCAGCCCACCTTGCATGCACTAGCCAAAGCGAACCTTGAGGAACTAAGTGGCATAAAGCATGAAAATGGAATCTTTGCACATGGGTCTAATCATCCAAGTCCTAAGTGCACCATCACAACCTTTGGAAACCCACAAGAAAACGAGCTCAAGGTCATGCACTCGACAGAAAGTGCTGAAAAGACGTGCACAGCCACTAACCATACCTTTCGACCAGCCTCCCTTTCGTGGGTTGTGCAAGACTAACCAAGGTGTCTATGAGGGGTTTCAAAGCAAGAATCGAATCTCTACAAATGGGAGATTCTAGCAAAGCCTTAAAAGAACACTAACAAGCATGAGAAGACCACAAAAAACATGGCTCAAGGTCGGCCAGTCTAGGGAAAAGCTGTCAGAATGTCGTGCACATGGCTGCTGCTGTTTTGGTGTTTTTTAATGTAACACATGACTATACACGTGGATATAAATGTTTGTTAGTTTATATTTTTCATTCCTTTGGTGTTTTTTAATGCATAGATCACAAGTAAACATCTCTAAGAATCGACTATGGCATAGATCACAAGCAAACACTGAGCGAAACCAAGCAATTTAAATGAATAACTGCAGTGATCTAGCCCAATAATATAGTTGATATTTTAGAGAATTACATAACGGCTACACACACAGCAGCACTGTACAATAGCACTGTACAACACGTACTGTACAGCAGCGTCGTTATCAGTACAGCAGCACTGTACAACACGCACTGTACATCAGCAGCGTCAAAGTTTGAACCGTACAATTCAGCAGTTTGCACATCAGCAGCATCGTCGTTCTCAGTGTGCAGCAGCGTCATTATCATGCAACAATAATTTGTGCAATGTGTGCAGCCAGCTTAGTAAGCAACAATAATCAGTGCAGTAAGCAACAATAATTTGTGCAATGTGTGCAGCCAGCTTAGTAAGCAACAATAATCAGTGCAGTAAGCAACAATAATTTGTGCAATGTGTGTAGCCAGCTTAGTAAGCAACAATAATCAGTAGCAAACAAGCAAGAAAAAGAAAGAAATAAAAATAACAAATCAGTACAGCCAGCTTCAAACCATACTCGCATCATTGATGCAGTATGTGCAGCAGGTATAGATTAGATTTGTGCTTACTTCTACAAACCATATTAGCAATCTCATCTTCGATTGCTACGTTATTGTTATTGTTGACTCCTCCAATATTTGGTTGGTTCGTCAACTGTTTACCTCTATTTTGAATGCAACTTTGAAGTCTTCCTGGAGGAATGCTACGGTTAATTGTTTTCTTTCCACCTCCTCTCCCAACCATCTTGTATCTATTCTAAAATATTCTCGAAGTTATGAAAAAAAAATAAATTTAGCTTGAACACAGTTATCATCCATCTACAGATCATATCATATATTTCAACATATATGAAAGTAAAGGTAACATTAAACAAACTTGACAACCAAATGTTCATGATGCTATATATTGGGACAGCGCATAGTCAAAATGGAACATATCAATACAAGTTATCAATAGTTTAAATACATAACAGTTTCAAGGAGTAGAAGAGTCAAAATCAAATTCTTTTTCAACTTCACTTGATTCTTCAAAGACTTCAATTTCACCATCATTGATAAAATTTTCATCTTCCATTATTTTACTAACCATTTGCACCATGTGCTCCCCTTTATGCTCCATAAAAAGATTTTTAGCTAAAGACGAAGTAATTGAGAAATTGTCAACAAGTAAGCAATCAACATCTTCAGCTTGAACATTCGTTTCCACCTCTAATTGTTGATAAGCATCCACATCTATATCTTGCTTATCTAGATCACTACTTCTCATATTATAAAAATCTCTTGGTTGTACTTTTATAACAAATTGCCAATTCTCATTTCGTTCATCTTCAATGTAAAACACTTGCTCCACTTGTGATTCTAGCACATATACCTCATCTGACTTCAAACATCTATTCTTATTCACACTAATCAATCCATGTTCATCTACTTTATACCCTCTACCATAGTTTTCTATATCAAACCAACTGCATTTGAACACAAAAACATGATTTCCTCCAGGATAATGCACTTGAAATATGTCTCTCAAAACACCATAGTACTCCTTACATGAAGAGTCATCACCGCGCACCATGATACCGAAATTTTGTGTGTCCCTATTTTCACATCTATCATTGGTGTGGAATCGAAAACCATTCACTATGTATGTTGTGTAGCGCCTTACAACTCTAGAAGGACCGCATACCACGTTATACAAGTCTTTTTTTTTTTTTTTTGAATTAACGTTATACAAGTCTTCATCACAAGATTTAAGTTCATGAATCTTTCGTACCTATTTGAACACATTGCATGTTAAAATCCTTTAGATGCAATTTTTGAAAAAGGTGTAGATAATTCCTAAAGTAAATAATCAACAACTTTCTTACACGACTTTGTATCCATTTGGCAAATTGTTCTTTCTGCCTCCGTTCTGTATTTCGTGGACATTCTTTTTCCAATTCTTTTTTGTGCTTTCTATGGGAAAGACATAATAGTAAAAAATAATGAAGTTTAAAACAAAAGACGGCAATATGATTCAAAATTGTAATCTATAAGAAATAAAAAAAAACAAGTTACTTACTGTGCAAACTTAACAAGTGGATCATAATTTTGAAGTATATAAAAATGAATTTGGTCACACTCCTGAAAATGAAGATGCATTGGTGTACTCCCCCCAATTGGATGTCCAAGTGGTCTAAATATCTCTAGGTTCGATTTCAAAGTACCCTCTTCAATATCCTCATCATCATTTCTCGCTTTACGGTTGAATTTAGTGTCAATGTCACTCATGTATCTAGAGCAGAATGTTAAGCACTCATCTGTTAGATAACCTTCAGCAATGCAACCTTCAGGATGTGCTCGATTTCGAATATATGATTTCAATGTTCGAAGATACCTAGTAGAACATGATTTGTTATGTTTAAAATTGTAGAAAATAACTCAAAAGAACATAGTTCATGAATATGAATAAGATACCTCTCAACAGGATACATCCATCGATATCGAACTGGTCCAACAATTTTTGCCTCAGCAGCCAAATGTATAACCAAATGTACCATAACATCAAAAAATGTTGGTGGAAAAATCATCTCCAAGACTCCAACTTGCATAAGGTGAAAGGAATTTTTTTTTTCTAGTTCTTCTATTTGACCAATACTGATGTTTTTAGAGCAAAGGTCTCGGAAAAAAAAGCTTAACTCAACCAAAGGATCATAAACATCTTTTGGTAAAAACCCACGAAGTGCTAGAGGAAGCAATTGCTCTATGAAAACGTGATGGTCATGGCTCTTCAAACATGATATCTTTTTCCCATTATCTTTGACACATCGCGAAATATTTGATAGATATCCATCTGGAGATTTTATTTTCGCAAACATACGACATATGGCTACCTTTGTAAATGAACTCAAAGAATATACGGCCACAGGAACATGTACCTTATCACCAACCACTTAAGGATGCAAGTTCTCCCTAATTTTCATTTTCACTAAATCCAAGCGGGCCTTCAAAGTATCTTTATTTTTGCCTTGTATGCTCATTAAAGTACCCAAAATATTATCTGACACATTTTTCTCAATATGCATAACATCCAAGTTATGACGAATTTTCAATTTACTCCAATAAGGCAAGGTGAAGAAAATGCTCTTTTTTTTCCACCCAAACATACTATTAGACTCATCTCTTTTTCTCTTCTTCCCATCAATCTTCCCATATTTTTCTTGTGAAAATCGACTATGATGTAGCAATACATCTTCCCCGCTTAAAGGCATGGATGCAACCCCTTTTTCAATTTTTCCATCAAAACATCTTGCATCTTTTCTCCACTTATGATTGGTTGGAAGCCAACGTCGATGACCTAAGTAACCTCCCTTATGCATCAATGATGTTCGTTTTGTTTCTTTATGACAACATGGACAAGCATAGTGACCTTTAGTTGACCATCCTGACAAATCTGCATATGCAGGAAAGTCACTAATAGTCCACAATAGATTTGCACGCAAGATGAAATTTGTTTTAGAGTAAGCGTCATAGGTTTCAATGCCAACATCCCAAAGTTCCTTCAATTCCTCAACAAGTGGTTTGAGGTACACATCAATATTCATTCCAGGACTTGTAGGGCCAGGTATTATTAAAGATAGCATAAATGAATAGGGTTTCATACATAACCAAGGAGACAAATTATAAGGAATAAGAACCACTGGCCAAATACTATGTTGTGAATTATTGAAAGATTGAAATCCATCACTAGCTAAACCAAGTCTGATATTTCGCACCTCTTTAGCAAAGTCACTATACTCCTCATCAAATGATTTCCATGCAAATGAGTCTGCGGGATGCCTCATTATATCATCCACCAAACATGTTTCATCATCCCTTAAAAGCGTTTCATCGTCCTCCATTGAAAGAGCATCATCCTCAATAATTTTATCATATTTGTTCACTCTTAGTGCTTCATTGGCATCCCTTTCTTTGTGCCATCGCATGTCTTTAGCTGTCTTTATGGACATGTACAACCTTTGAAGTCTAGGCTTTAATGGAAAATATCTTAACACCTTTCTAGAAATCTTCACTACTCTAGAAGAACCTTCTTTTTCTTCTTTCCACCTTGGTAAACCACAAGTAGGACACTCGTTTAACTTTCATGCTCTTTCCAATAAAGGATACAATCATTTTCACAAGCATCAATCTTACTATAATCAAGGCCTAAGTCATTAATGAGCTTTTTAGCCTCATAATAGGAAGTTGGAAGGTTGGCTCCATAGCCTTGGCGTTCTAACTGGAGTAAACTATCAAAAGAGCTATCAGACCAATTATGTAGAACCTTTAAATGCATTAATTTAACAATATATGACAACTTGGACATTGTTGTGCCATGTACTGTCAATAGAACTTGGTACTCTTCTAATAGTTGGAAAATTTTTTTTGCATTTTCATTAGGTTCTTCTGACTCATTAACATTATTTAAAACCTCTTCATTACTCCCAAAATTTATACCACATACTCCACACGCATCTTGCAACATTGTGAAAATATTAGCAGTGTCATCAAACTCGTTGGAATTTTCCTTGTCACTTGACTCATTTAATTTTTCCCCATAAAGATCCCATAAAGTGTACTTCTCATATATTCCTTTCTTGAGCAAGTCTAATCTTACATCACATTTTGTTTTGAAAAATATGTTGCGACAACTATTCAAAGGACACCTAATAGTAGCACTCTCTTTGTCGTCTTCACTTACATTAGAAAGATCAAATTTTAAAAACTCGTCGACAGCATTTACATAATAGGAGGATGAACGATCTTTTACTTTGACCCATTCCTTATTCAAATTCATTTCCTAAATTCAAAATATAACAATTCATAAACAGCACAACAAAGAATATTTATAATAAATTGCATTGAATCTGTACAAAAGGCAATTAAGACAACAACAACAACAACAACTAACTGAATTTTGCAAAATGAATAAATCAGAAATAATCAAGAATAAAAATCAAGAGAAACAAAATGAGAGCAATTACTGAATTTTTCCAATGACATGGATAATACTAGAATGAAAATCAACGAGTACTAATAGCCATTACAGTTAAACAAGTATTGATTACAATTACGCTAACAAAACCCAAACTATCACTAAAATATCAATCCCAACACTAAGAGGATTAAAGTCCAATCCTAGGACAAAAGCCAGTAAGCCACCAAACTCCACATGATCTCATCCACCATCAACTCAACAAATTTGAAGCACAATCTCATGTTATAACAGTAAACCATGAACATTACGAAGCCTAAGCTTCAACTTAGCATTCAAAATTAAATAAATGACTATGAATCAGAATTGCACTTTAGACAAATTGTAAAATGATAAATTAACCTTCAAACAATTATACCTGACTCCTTGATGACTGTATATTGCACGCAATAAAGTTCCAACTATTCCACCTGCCCAACATCACATTGAATCAAATTAATAAACCAAACAATCTCAGAATGAAGCACGCAATCATCTAAGAAAAGAGCTTGCATTTCCCTAATTCAAATTTTGAAGTTAAAATCTTTGATCATAATTCATACCCATTTTCTATGAAACTCATAATCTGTTGGACATTTAGTGTATAATAAATAATAATCCTGAATATTTTATCACCGAGTACTACTAAGGTAGTGGGACAATTTATAGTCCGTAATATATCGATTAAAGCTATTCTAAATAGTGGGACAATATACGTATTAATTTACGTGGTCCAAATAGGCATTATGGGATAAGACAAGGAAAAGAATAAGGGGCGCCTTGTTTGGCTGACAGCCGACTCGGCGGCACCCTTGGAGTAGCCACAGCCGAGTCGGCTGTAGGCTACTGGAAAAGTAGGATTTGGTCAGAGACCAAAAGCCGAGTCGGCGGTCCCTTTAGAGGACCCATCGCCGACTCGGCGATAAGGCTCTGGATGTTACCGTTGCTTTCTTCCCGTTTTTCTTTGAGTTTAATGCCTTGGATTCTCTTGATTACACTCTTAATTCTGATGTTACAAGAGTATAATTGTGTTATAATGCCCATGAATGACCAAGATTAATGTCATTCAATTGCATGATCATGAATGGGATCATTAAGGTGATTAATGTGCCATAGGCTCCTCTTGAGTATAAATAGAGGTCCTTGGCTTTGAGATTTCTTGCACAAAAACTCTGAATTCTTTCTTCTCATTTGTCTTGTGCACTCAAGAGAGTAATTAACTTTTGTGTGCACTTTCCTTTGCTCATAATTCCTTAAACACATTGCTATTACGTTATATACCCTAAGTACTAAGGGTATATTGGAGTTTTTTGTATCTCGTTGTGAATTTCCACTCTAAACCCAAGTACCTTTGTGGGGGAAATATCACAAAAGGAAAGTGAGCACACGCCTACAACTTGTATCAAGTTTCCGGGTAACAATCGTTGTTACAAACTAATCTTCACTTTTGTTTAGCATTGTAATAATCTTGTAATTTCATTTTTGTCATCATCAAAGGGGTTTGAAACAAATTCCCGGTTGTAATTTGTTTTACATTATATACATTCGTAATAATCTTTTGTGATATTCTTCATCGATGGCATCTATGAAGGATTTTACATCAAACTTTGCTAAGCTTGAAAAGTTTGTCGGCGTCGACTTTAGACGTTGGCAAAAGAAAATGATGTTCATGCTCACCACTCTAAGTGTGGCTTATGTGATAAGCTCACCTAAGCCGGATGCTCCTAAAGAGGATGATCCGGAGACGGAAGTGCTTGAACAAAACCGCAAACGATCCAAATGGGACAACGACGACTTCATTTGCCGGGGTCCCATTCTCAATGGCATGCAAGATGCCTTGTTCGACATCTACCTATACCATGAGTCCGCTAAGGATTTATGGGATGCCTTGGAGAATAAATATATGGCGGAGGATGCTAGCTCCAAGAAGTTTCTTGTAAGTAATTTAAATTCGTATAAAATGGTAGAAGATCGCCCCATTATTGATCAATTTCATGAACTACAAAGAATGCATGCTAACTTAAAATTGCATAAAATTGAAATTGATGAAGTGTTTTTGGTTTCAAGCATAATATACAAATTGCCTCCTTCATGGAGGGATGTTAGACATGCTCTTAAGCATAAAAGAGAGGAGATTACACTCTCCGATCTTGGGCAACATATCATTGTCGAGTCTAGCATTCGGGTTCATGAGAACCGGAAGGATGGTAATCCTAATGTACCTACTATTAATATGGTTGGGGAAGGGAAACCACAATCCCGTCCCGGAGATAAGAGGAAGAGAAACGACTCTTCAAAGGGGAAAGCCACTATTTCCAATACCAAAAAGGTTTGTTGGGAGTGTGGAAAGCCCGGGCACCGAAGGAAGAATTGCTTTGTTCTAAAGAAACAAGCAAAAGAAAGCCAAGGGGAATGGTCAAGCTTCTACAAGCAAGGGACCATCCACTCAAGGTAATCTTGCGATTTTTGATGAAAATTCTAATATAAGTTTTTCTACTATGAATACTAATATTAGTGCTTTGCAGGATGATACCTTGGCTTGGTGGATCGATTCGGGGGCTTCGAGACATGTGTGTAATTCTACGCAATGGTTCAAAACCTTTAACAAGGTTGTTGATGGGGAGCATCTCTACATGGGAAACAATGCACCTATCAAGGTCCAAGGCAAAGGACAAGTTGAATTGTTGTTTACTTCGGGGAATCTTTTAGTTTTAAGAGATGTGTATTTCACACCCGAAATAGGTAGAAATTTAGTCTCAGGTCCTATGTTGAATCGATTAGGCTACAAACTAGTGTTTGAAGCCGATAGGTGTATTATCTCCAAAAATAATTTGTTTATTGGGCGTGCTTATTTATGTAATAGTTTATTTAAGTTGTCATTAGATTTAAATAAAAATGCTATGTGTAATGTTTCTACCATGAATGAAAATGATGATTTGCATTATTTGTGGCATGTTAGACTAGGACATGTTAATTTTGATAAAGTTTCGTTTATGTCTAAACATGATTTAATTCCAATGTGCATTAAAATGTCTAAAAATTGCAAAACGTGCATGCTAAATAAGATCACTAGAACACCTTTTAAAAGTGTTGAAAGAAAAAACGAAATTTTGGAGTTAATCCATAGTGATCTTTGTGATTTTCATAGTACGCCGTCTTTGGGAAATAAAAAGTATGTCATAACTTTTATTGATGATTTCTCAAAGTTTTGTTATGTATATCTTTTACATACAAAAGATGAGGCCCTTGACCATTTTAAGATTTACAAAAATGAAGTAGAATTACAAATTGGAAGTAAACTTAAAAGGTTAAGAACCGACAAAGGAGGTGAATATTATGATCCGATTTACTTTAATTCAATGGGTATAATTCATGAAACAACCGCCGGTTATGCACCACAATCTAATGGTGTGGCGGAGAGGAAAAACCGTACTCTACAAGAGATGGTCAATTCCATGTTATCCTACTCGGTTTTGAGTGATGGATTTTGGGGTGAAGCAATGTTGACGACTTGTCACATTCTTAATCGAGTTCCAATGAGAACGAATAAGGAAACTCCTTATGAACTTTGGTACAAAAAGAAACCAAACTTAAGTTATCTTAAGGTTTGGGGTTGTAGGGCCATTGTAAGAGTGCCCGGCAACAAGAAAAAGAAGCTCGGTGAACGTGGGCTTGAGTGCATCTTTATAGGCTATGCTATTCATAGCAAAACCTATAGGTTCTATGTTATAGAACAAAATGACTATATCGATTCATTCGATTATAGAGTCAAGAGATGCGATGTTTGATGAAAATAGATTTTCATCATTGAGTAGACAACGAAATCTACAAAGTTGTACCAATGAAAGTTTTGATGATAGTCAACAAAGTTCACTTCTAGATGTTGATGAAAGTCAACATATAGATGAACTTGATTTAGTTGATCCTATTCCTAAACGGAGTAAGAGACAACGGAAAGCGAAGAGCTTTGGACCGGATTTCCAAGTATACTTGGTTGAAGGTGATAGAAGTGAAATATCTTCTAGCGTTCCATATTTGTATAATGTGGAAGGTGACCCATTGACTTATAGCGATGCTATGGCATCACATGATAGCGCCTTTTGGAAAGAAGCTATCGATGATGAGATGCAATCCATCATGGGAAATAACACTTGTGTGTTAGTGGATCTTCCTCCAACTTGTAAACCAATCGGTTGCAAGTGGATTTTCAGAAAGAAAATGAAAATCGACGGTACTATTGATAAATTCAAAGCCCGTTTAGTGGCTCAAGGCTTTAGACAAAAGCACGGTATCGATCATTTCGATACATTTGCACCGGTTGCAAGAATAACCACTATTCGGTTATTGGTAGCGTTAGCTACGGTCTATCATCTAGAAATATATCAAATGGATGTTAAAACCGCATTTCTATATGGCCGGGGAATTAGATGAGGAAGTGTATATGAAACAACCCAAAGGGTTTGTTTTGAAAGGACAAGAACAAAAGGTGTGTAAACTTGTCAAGTCTTTGTAGGGACTTAAACAAGCACCTAAGCAGTGGCATCAAAAATTTGATGAAACTATATTGTCCTTTGGATTCAAGTTGAATCAAGCCGATAAGTGTGTGTATAGCAAGTTTGATAGCCATGGTAATGGCGTTATCATTTGCTTATATGTTGATGACATGCTTATCTTTGGTACTTGTAAAGCACAAGTCCAAGAGACAAAAGATTTTTTGTCTAGATCCTTTCAGATGAAAGATATGGGGGAGGCTGATGTGATCTTAGGTATTAAGATCATAAGGCAAGGGAACCGTATTAAGTTAAGTCAGGCTCACTATGTTGAGAAGATACTTAAGCGGTTTAATATGCTTGATAAAGCGCCGGTCTCTACTCCCATGGAACCGGGTATGAAATTTGCTAAACATACCGGTCAACCAATTTCGCAATTGGAGTATTCAGAGGTCATAGGATCTTTGATGTATGCTATGACTAGTACAAGGCCTGACATAGCATTTGCGGTGGGTAAACTTAGTAGATTTACTGGTAACCCAGGTCCCCATCATTGGATGGCGATAAGGAGAGTATTAAGATACTTGTTGCGTACCAAGGATTATGGTATCACGTACAGCGGAGAACCTCCTATTCTAGAAGGTTATTCAGACGCTAGTTGGATCACTAATGAAGAGGATAACTCTTCAACAAGTGGATGGGTGTTTGATTATGGGGGAGGTGCCATTTCTTGGTCATCTAAGAAACAAACATGTATAGCCGACTCTACGATGTCAGCTGAGTTTATCGCTCTGGCTTCAGCAGCTAGTGAAGCAGAGTGGTTGAGGAATCTCATGTTTGAGATACCTTTGTTACCTAAGCCAATTTCACCGGTGGCAATCCATGCGGATTGCATGACGGCTTTAGGTAGAGCGTATAGTCAAGTGTATAATGGTAAGTCTCGTCATATTGCTCTTAGGCATAGCCTAGTGCAAGGACTTATCATTAACGGGGTCATAACTTTTGACTATGTGAACACTAAGTTCAATGTGGCGGATTCGTTTACGAAAGCCATGAATAGAGACTCAATTGAGACAGCCTCAGTTGAGATCGGTTTATGTCAGTAAAATCATTTAGGAAAGCCCAAATCACGCATGAGTAACATCGTGTCTGAATTCAATGTGGTAAAGTCCTCTTGGTTTTTGATAAAGCAACTCGTTCTATGACTCATGGTTGCTTTATACCGTGATGGAATAAGGAAGTCGTCTTGAAAGTTCTCAAGATCAAGAGTTGAAGAGCTCTTGGTGTTATATCCACGTCACGGGGATATGTTTTATACGTAATGAGAACCTACCTATATAAGTTTGAAGTGTGGCCGCTTCAAGTAGTCATGATTGGCATAATGACTATGATAAACTTATGAATAAGATACGGACACGGCCTTTTAATGTGTCAAGTTAATAACTTTGTGTTATTAGTTTTGTATGTACTACATCTTCAAGTGGCTGGAAGGGTCATTTGATTGTCAATTCCTTATGGAAATCAATTCTGGCTCGATCACTTGTTAAGTGTGTTGTACTAGGCGTTAATTCAATCCGTAGGGATATTAGCGTTGATGCATGAAATGTATTATGAGTTTTGGTAAATGAGAGGCTTATTATACCCAAAATGGGGGAGGATTGTTGGACATTTAGTGTATAATAAATAATAATCCTGAATATTTTATCACCGAGTACTACTAAGGTAGTGGGACAATTTATAATCCGTAATATATCGATTAAAGCTATTCTAAATAGTGGGACAATATACGTATTAATTTACGTGGTCCAAATAGGCATTATGGGATAAGACAAGGAAAAGAATAAGGGGCGCCTTGTTTGGCTGACAGCCGACTCGGCGGCACCCTTGGAGTAGCCACAGCCGAGTCGGCTGTAGGCTACTGGAAAAGTAGGATTTGGTCAGAGACCAAAAGCCGAGTCGGCGGTCCCTTTAGAGGACCCATCGCCGACTCGGCGATAAGGCTCTGGATGTTACCGTTGCTTTCTTCCCGTTTTTCTTTGAGTTTAATGCCTTGGATTCTCTTGATTACACTCTTAATTCTGATGTTACAAGAGTATAATTGTGTTATAATGCCCATGAATGACCAAGATTAATGTCATTCAATTGCATGATCATGAATGGGATCATTAAGGTGATTAATGTGCCATAGGCTCCTCTTGAGTATAAATAGAGGTCCTTGGCTTTGAGATTTCTTGCACAAAATCTCTGAATTCTTTCTTCTCATTTGTCTTGTGCACTCAAGAGAGTAATTAACTTTTGTGTGCACTTTCCTTTGCTCATAATTCCTCAAACACATTGCTATTACGTTATATACCCTAAGTACTAAGGGTATATTGGAGTTGTTTGTATCTCGTTGTGAATTTCCACTCTAAACCCAAGTACCTTTGTGGGGGAAATATCAAAAAAGGAAAGTGAGCACACGCCTACAACTTGTATCAAGTTTCCGGGTAACAATCATTGTTACAAACTAATCTTCACTTTTGTTTAGCATTGTAATAATCTTGTAATTTCGTTTTTGTCATCATCAAAGGGGTTTGAAACAAATTCCCGGTTGTAATTTTTTTTACATTATATACATTCGTAATATAATCATGTACAATCATAGAGAAGGAAATTTTAAATCTTGAAAACAATGGGGCTAGTATTTATTTTAGATGCACCAATGTTCCGTAGACAGCAGCAGCAGCCCCGTGTTCCGTAGACAGGAGCAGTAGCATGTGTAGGCAGTAGCAGCAACAAACAGTAGTAGCAGCCTACCATCTGTGGTCCTTTTCCCGGTGTGCAGCAACCCTCTCGCAACAGCAGAAGCTTGATAGTGCCTCCGCTCTTGAGCAGCAGCGTTTCACACTCTCCACAGCAGCAGGCCCTTGGGTTTATTTTAGCTACTGATATTGGTTTGATAGCAGCATTTTTATGTAGTAGCTCCCCCCCCCCCCCCCTTTGAGACTGTTGTTGTTCATAGCGTTTCCCTCATGAAACGCTATAAACGTTTAACAGAAATTTCATGACACTATAGAAGTATGTAATATGAGTTCTAGAGTGAGAGCTAATCTAAGCAATAGGCAAGAGTTAAATTTTTTACAGCCAGCCAACCAATTAATCACTCTAACATTAGCTGATTTGAAGTAATTCAAGATCATAGATGGAGACACGGAGTATAATCAAATGAGGTTTTTTTTAAAGACCATATTTGGGGATCAAAATTCCAAACCTTATACAGTGTTCGAACTATTATCAGGAAGCATGTACCATAAAGTGACACAACAGTATAGTGAAAATTAAAAAATACAAGCTTTAAACCAAATAGTTCATTGTTTGTCAATTTCAAAGAGAGCTAAAACGAGGAACATTGTTTCACAAGGTGAGACGTCAAAAATAGTGAACCAATTTGAACTATATGAATACATGTTTACCAATCTTATACATTCTTGTGCTAACCATACAATCCATCTTGTTAATATAGTCAAATGATATCTTACAAATGAAGCGAGAGTATGCTAACGCTAATTAAATGCTATTTTATTATTGCCATGTCTTATGACATTTGATATAGCACAGAAAATCATCTACGAACCATTTTAACCCATTCCCAGTCAAGAATGAGTACTTACACAAGGAAAATTCTTCCTGCTCACAGTTTATTAGGCATCATGAGTGAAACGCTATGAACAACATCCGTAGGCTTCTTAAAATTAGCAATGTCTTATGAGTGAAACGCTATAAACGCAAAATGACCCATTAAATGCTTCAAACCAGTGGCAAGGATAATTACCGAAAATGTCTGGATTACCACAAATCAAATCCTAAAAAAATTGAAATCCTAATTCACATAAAAATTAGGGTTCATTCACAGACAAATTGAGCAAAATAAAAAATAAAATCAATGCTAGACAAAATTAACATTAAAAGGTAAAAAGTAGAAAAAAAAAAAGTAAATTGGTTTAATGTGGAGGACAGAAAGTCGATAAAATTAACACTCAAAATTAACACTCCCTTACCTTAAAAAAAAGTAAATTGGTTTAATCTGGAGGACAGAAAGTCGACAAAAATAACACTCAAAAAGTAGACAAAATTAACACTCCCTTACCTTAAAAAGAGAAGGTGAGCCGTGGATGACGGTGGACGGTGGACGAACTGAACAGGACCGTGGATGACAGAGGATGACAGTGTGGATGACCTGAACAGTTGACAGAAAGTGCACGAGTGGAGGACAGAAAGTCGCAGCAGAGGACAGTAACGGAACAGGACCGTGGATGAACTGAGCAGTCGCAGCAGAGAACGCACAAATGGAGGACAATAAAGGAAGAGGATGGTGGAGGACGGCGGAGGACGGTGGAGGACGAGCTGAGAATGCACGAGTGGAGTTCGCAGTCGCAGCAGCCAGCAGAGAGTAAGAGACCAATTGTTATGGCGGGTGAATGAAATTGTCTGAAATTAAACAAATTAGGTTTAATGTGTTTTATTAAATATACCTAATATATTTAGCAACGTAAATGTTGTTGCAATAGTTGGAACGTTTTTTTGCAACGACTCATGGTGTTGCTATATCTAATAATATTCTTTAGCAACGACAGGTGTCGTTGCAAAAAACCAAAAACTCATTTTTTCAGATCCCGCGCTGATTTCTGGTGGAGGGAAATGAAATTTTGGATATGGCAACATTAAATTAGTAACGGAAAAAAGATTTTGCAACGACCTCCATTTTTTGCAACGACTTTTTTTAAGTCGTTGCCAAAACTTGTTGCTAAAAATTAGTTTTTTTTTGTAGTGTTATTTACTTCAATACGATGATGCTACCCATGATTTTGAATCCTGGATTCACAATTGTCTACTACATTTTGAATGATGACTTACAATTTTGAATGAGTTTGTGAATATTGTGAGATGTTTAATTTTATTAATAAAAATAGGGTTTAATGTTTGTTTTGTGCATTTCAATTTTGTTTGTTCTTTCCTTTGTGGGAAAAAATTTAATTATCGCCTTGTTTTTTTTTGGTAAATGTACTGCATGCCTCATATGTGTAGTAGAATTTTTTTTACTTAATATTAACTGTATATGGTTATTATTAGGATGTCTCAACATATAGATAAGAGTTGGATAGATAAAACAAGAAACACTGAAGCTTATATTAAAGGAATTTATGAGTTTATAGAATTTGCAAAGAAAGGATTACAAAATGGAAAGATTATATGCCCATGTAACAAGTGTCAAGTTGATAGAAAGAAACTTCTTCCATTAGAAGATGTTGAAAGACACATTTTGTTTAAAGGCTTTTATAAGGAATACAAGGAGTGGATTTTTCATGGACCTTTAAGTGTCGCTGAAAATGTTTGCAATCAAATAGGGATTCCGTTTGAAGTTTCTAATGATTCAGAAGTTATAGGTCAGGATGATATATCGGGGTTACTTCGAGACGCTTTAGGGGTAAATATCCCTAGTGTTTCTGAGTTTGTTAGCGAACATTGCGATGATAGTAGAGCCAATGAAGCAAATGATGAGTCTAATGATCAATTTGATTTTGATGAACACTTTTCCCAAGAGCCCAATGTTGACTCTTCCTTTGAAGAGGTTAAATATAATAGGCTACGAGAATCTTCAACAAAACCTCTTTATGAAGGTTGCACTTCCTTTTCAAAGTTATCATTCATATTGCATCTTTTTCATCTTAAGTGCATGTTTAAGTGGCCCGATAAATCCTTCTCAATGTTGATCAATCTTTTACTCGATGCATTTCGTCAAATAAAAATTTTTCCTTCCTCGTATTATCAAGCAAAGAAGTTGATTATGGATTTGGGTTTAGGATATGAAAAGATCCATGCTTGTCCCAACAATTGCACATTATATTGGGGTGAAATGGCGGAGAAAGATTGTTGCCCTAAATGTTCCACTTCTAGATGGAAGAGTGAAAATGACAAGGGTAAAGTTCCGGTAAAGGTGATGAGATATTTTCCGTTAATTCCTAGATTAAAAAGGATGTATATGTCATCTAAGATTTCGAAAGACATGAGGTGGCACGATGAATGTAGAATTAATGATGGAAATCTTAGACATCCAGCGGATGGGCTAGCATGGAAGAATTTTGATACCTTATACCCAGATTTTGCCAAAGATGCTCGTAGCGTTAGGCTTGGTCTTGCTAGTGATGGGTTCAATCCTTATCGTCTCATGAACACAACATATAGTACATGGCCCATACTTTTGATTCCTTATAATTTGCCTTCATGGCTTTGTATGTTGTATTCTTCAACATCCTTTTTTTCAAAATGGATGAAACATAAACGAAAATGCTGAAGATATAAACGAAAATGGTTGAAAAAAAAAAACAAAAGTAGAAGATTGACAAAACCAAAATGGAGAAGATACATGCCTTTGATGAGAACTAAGCAAATTTTGAAAGTGAAATCGAGGAACTAAGCACGCAAATAGAAAGTTTTATGTTCACAAATGGCAATTAAAGACTGGAATTCAAAGAGTTAATATTTTGGGGTAGTTTCAAGATTTTTGTCAGAAAAGAGGAATGAATGTTGAATGTAATATAATAGTTACTTTAATTTTTTTTTAATAAAACCAAATTTAAAAAATTTGGCTGACCCAAATATATCCGTTTATACTATAGACGGACTCAACCAATAATTTGTGTATTTTCTATAGAAGAACAAGCTACCTTTCAAAAAATAAAAAAAAAAAAAAAAACAAGCTAGAAAGAAAATAGCCTATATTTTTAAGGAAAAGTTACCGTGAATGATACGAATTTTCACTTATTTTCCTATAATAATACGAACTTTCGATTAACCCTAAATAATACCAACTTTGATGTGGATTTACCCTAGCATCTTTATCTTGTTGGTAACCTACAATTGTAGGTCAACTTGCCAAAAAAAAAGGAAAATACAAGAAAAAATAAAAAATGCAATAAAAGAAAAAATAAAAAAAAAAAAAGAAAATTAATTCCCCACTCTCCACTATTTTTTTAGTGCATTTTTATTTTTCGTACTTTTTTTATCGTATTTTTAATTTTTTTTTCCAGTTTTTTTTTTTCCAAGTTTACCTGCAATTGTCGGTTACCAACAAGTTAAGGATGCTATAAGAAAACTCACCATCAAAGTTGGTATTATTTATGATTAATCAAAAGTTCGTATTAGTATAAAGAAATCAGTGAAAATTCGTATTATTTACGGTAATTTTTCCTATTTTAAATTATATTTTTTAACTTTTCTAAAAAGGAAAAATTACCAAAAACTACCTATTCTTATGGGTAACTTGCAAAAAACTACCTATTCTAATTTTTTTTGCAAAAAACTACCTTGTATGATATTAACGTTTGTAAAACACTACTTCTTGACGGTTTCAGTTAGTTGATCGTCAAAAGTTAGTTTGACTTTTCACGTGACTTGCACGTGACCTTCTTTTAAAACCCAGAAACATTTTATTTCTTTATTTTTTCATTTCCCTCCTTTTCTCCATTACCATTGACGATCACTGAAGAGATTTTAAACCCATTAACACTCCGTCAATTGAATGCTGCATTAATCAAAACATCAGGTAACTTCTTTAATTGCTATAGTTTTGTTCAGGTTTTAATCTGATAAATTATGTACTCATTTTGAACAACAACACTATAATGTAGTGAAGTTTTTGATAATTTTTATTTTTTATGATGGACGAAAATTGAGAAAGACAATCAGCAAAAATGAAGATCCAGTACGTAGAAGCAGCATCAAGTCAAGACATTTAGTAAAACAAGTTAGAACCTCAGACATTGTTTTTGCCATTAACATTGATGTTGCATTAATCCAAGATGCCATAAGTGAGAAGGTATACATTTATATCCTTATTTTCTTGGTTTTTACTATTAGAGTGTAGAATATATCTTGGGGCCTCAACCATCATCATAAGCTTTTGGTTGAGTTGGTTCTTTGACATGGTATTAGATACCAGTGTGACAAGAGGTCACAGGTTCGAATCTCAACCACCCCTCATTTAAAAGGGGAATCTCAACCATCATCATCATCTTGTTGGGGCTATCCCTTCTCAGAAGCAGATTTTGAACAATGGTTTAGACCTAACTAAATCTCTTGGTGATGGATAATTCTCTTTTTTGATATTTTTGTGATTTTACTTTGGAAATTTTATAGTTACTGTATGTTTTTGGTATTTGGGTTTGATGGCAGTGATCAAATTCGTGGCGAGCACATCAAAAATGAGAATGAAGGGCGAAAGGGAAAAGGTTATTTGTGAAAACCTTTAAATACTCTTGTTTTAGCTGCTAATAGAAGCAAGTTCTTTAAGTCTACAATAGCTTTCTCATGCTAAAGAAAACCCATCTAAGTCTATTTTTAGTTAATTGGTTTATGTGGTTTATTGTTTTATTATGTGAGTTTAATATAATCTATCATGTCGTTTTTTTGTTTTTAACTTTGAAGTTTAAAATTTGATATCGTATTTCACTAACGCTTGACAACTTTGATTGTTGATTGTGCATTGATGTCTCGCCAAATCTCAGCTCAGATCGTATTTTACTCGATTTGCTATTGGTTATTAAATAGTTGTTCACTTCTTGAACACTTTACCTTGATGAACTCTAGAACTTTTTGGTGTACTTGTTCATGAGTTCTTGTTTCGTGAATTCTTAAAGGCTACAACGCGTGAATTTGTTATACAACATGGTAGTATTGCAAAGTTAGATATTTGCTACTTGTATATGAATTAGTACCGCAAGAAAGTCTTGAAAACTATTTACTTTCATTACTGTTTAGAGTGGAAACGATACTATAACTTGGGGGACCGTGTATCTCGGTGAAGAGAAAGGGCAGCAAAAGGATGCAGGATCAAGTTCATCGACTGCATTGCTAATTGGTGACGGCATGGTAGTTGCCAACGTGGGTGATTTCAGAGTAGTTGCCAGCAGAGATGGATCATGTAAGTTTAACACCAATTCTAATCTTATCTTCATTGCTCTTATATGATGTTGTATGGCTATTAATATGGCTAGCTGGTCCAAATTGAATGGAAAACTCTTTTTTTAAAGCTAATTTGAAAAGATTGATATATGAAACCTAGACCCCCCTTTCTCCTTCATCAACCATTACAAAATATAAGAATGTCATAATTTCTTTTCTATTGAGAATAGAAGATAACTATAATGTGAAGCTAACATTAGTGATTTCCAAAAATAGAGTTGGAACATCTCCTTTCTCTTTAATTGCTAAATTGTAGTGAATAAACGAGGTTGATCCTTACAATTAATGAAATTAAAATTCAACCAAGCTTCTCAAGTTAACTGGTAAACAATGCTATCATCAATTCAACCTTAGATGTGACATTTTCGTGGTCTTGTTTATGTCATTGTGACAGACACTGATTAGCATTTACTGGTCTTATCACTACCTATGACCTTTAATGTTTTGTTGGATTTGCTTGGATGGCAAAGTCCATCCTCGTTGAAGTCAAAAAATTATGTTTTCTTGTCATTTTGATAAATAGTAAAGTGACTAATTAAATCATGTACACTTCTTTTTCTACCACTTTTTCTTCCTTGTCTTTCGATGTTTTTTGTGAGTCCAAAGTTTGTAGATACTTAAAGTTTATGTCATGATTTTGTGCTTATAGAGCTCTATTTTTCATTTGTTTTCAATTATATATTGTTTCTAATACTTAACCTCATCAAAGGGCATAGATACTCTTATTGCTTGTGGATGAAAAACTTTCATTGGTTATCATGATCAAAAGATGAATATGGTTGGAGAATTGCGTAATGTGTACATCTTTGAAGATTATGAGGGAAAATATAAACATCAACATTGACTTTGTAGCACAACTTGTAGGCTGTTACTATTTGGTTAGATTGCATACATAAGGATGATGCTTTTGGGTTTTGCATATTAGGTCATAAAACTGATACTGATATCACTCTTAATAGACTTGCATGTTTACAAATCAAGTTGATGCTAAATTGGAAATTGGGACTTATCATGCTGCCATCAACATGCTTTGTTCAATTGTGGCATTGTGTCTCTTAAATTGGGCAATTGGGTTGTCTAGATTTCGATATTATATTGTTGTTGCCTCTTGTTTGATTAGTAATGAGAATTTTGAAAAAACCCATCAATTGTTGGTGGTGGTGCTTATGGTGAGGAATTTCTTGAGATTGAAAGGTTTATAGAGGTTTTTAGCATGGTTATTGAAATGCATAATCATAGATTAACTCCTAATACTTGATACTTTGAATTGCATAAGAAGGTTACTTGTGAATTGGATTTGGTCGAGTATGTAGAGTATGTGTAGTTTGTTTCAATATGTAGGTTCTGAAAAATGGATTTGTGTGAATTAGATTGCATTAATTCAGTCTCAAGGTTGCTTCCATTAATCATAGTAATAGGAAATGCTTAGAATGAAAATAAAGTTGTGTTACACTTACATTCTACTATGGTACTTAACTTCTTATCGCTTTTGAACAACTTGATGGTTTGATGTACATTGTCAAGTTTCTTATGTATACCGTACTCATCCACATTGCCAAATTTCTTATCTATAGAATCCTATATGAACAAATTAAGAGCATTAAGGATTAATCGTCTATCCAATTGGTTTCCAAAATAATGATCATTTTTCATTTTCAAGTACACAATATATACATATTTATTATGTTAATAAGAGTTGTGATTCTTATGTTCGGTTTAAATAGGCCTTGATCATGATTGTAAATATGGTTGGAGTGTGGAAGAGGGATTTGGTGCAGCTATTGTATTATTTTGTCGAGTCCGAGCAATATTCGGGTCGCTAAGGTTTCCTTATGTGTTATCTTTATTTTGCAGTTATATTTATTGAATTTGTTGCCCTTGTGGTAGCCAATACTGCTCACCGAGTGGGCGCCAGATGATATTATAGAGTGATTAAACATTTTCTAAGTATTATTTTTATAAGATATATATAGTCATGTTTCTTAAAGGAGAATGACATTTATATTATAAGGATTGAATGAGATATCTGTTTAGATTAGGGGCAGAACTTTCAATAATGCTACCTCTAGAGTGTAGCTATAAATGTAGCATCCTTTGACAACGCGATGACCTCAATGGGTAGCAATTGTAGCATCCTTGAATCTACAATCTTTCATTTTTTTTGACTTCTCGCTAATATTTATTCATGAAGATTAGATGGAAAAATGTTAATGGATAATGAGTTAGATTATGCCATCTAGCTACAGTCTCTGGCTGCTAAGGGTTCCTAATGCAAAGTCCTGATCTCTGCTATAGCAGACACATTGTTACTATTGTTGCTGCTTCCGTGAAGTTTTTGTGTTGCTTCGTGTAAGCTGCACTATTGCTGCATTCTACTGAGTTCTGAACAGCTAGCTACAACTTACTGTTTGTGTTATCCTACTAACGGTGTTAGACGCATGTTTGATGGTGTGGGAGGTGGCAGGCTGCGTATATGGGTCGCTGCAGCAAATTCGATACTAAATGTATGACAACCGTTGCAGAAGGCCGCTTCTCCGAGTTGCAGAGGACGGCCTGTTTTGCTATGAATTGTTGTTGGATGGAGATAGGAACACAAACGTGAACTTGTGTCCTTTGCATAGTTGGGGATCATCACATATCACAGCCTTTGTGAAAAGTTAGTTATTGCAACTTCATACATCCTTGTGTAAACATGAATTTTCTTATAACAATTATCGGTCCTTTGAACTTGTAGATATTTTCAGATTAATTGTATACTTCTATTTGCATAATTGGTTTATGCAGAATTCATACATCCTCTAAAGTAACATGAGAAAACAAAATTGATGTTTATTGTTATGCTTTATGGCTTAAAATATAATAATTTTTCATGCATACCTATACATCTTTAGCTTGAAAATCATTCAAATTTTTGTCACACATTGACATTTGAATATATTAATTCGGATTATTATTTTGCTGCATTGTTGCTATTTGATTTGGTCTTACAATGCTTTTATACATTAATTATTTATTGCAAACTTAAGTAAGCCAATCAATTACTATTCACAAAACGAGCAACTCGTACTTGTAATGGCTAAACCATAAAATTATTATAATTAAAATATCAAATTACACATGTAAAATACAATCATGATCAATTAATTTGTTTGACTAAAAATTTTAAATTAAATAGGATTTCTTGGGGGAGCGCGTGCGTAGCACGCGCCCCACCAACTAGTTAAAGATAAAGGTTTAAAAGAAGTGCAAGTCACGTGAAAAGTCAAACTAACTTTTGACGGTCAACTAACTGAAACCGTCAAGAGGTAGTGTTTTACAAACGTTAATATCATATAAGATAGTTTTTTGTAAAAAAAATTAGAATAGGTAATTTTTTGCAAATTATCCATTAGAATAAGTAGTTTTTTTGTATTTTTTTTCGTTTCAAAAATGCAACCGTCCTTTAAAATAAAATGAGTGTTACCGATTATTCAAAAAAAAAAATGAGTGTTACCGAAGGAGTTATTTTAGTTGCGGCTTGAACAATCCCAGTCCCTCGTTTTTTTTTCTCGTATTCCTCCTCTGTAAAACCCTCCAAAACCACCACATTAATTCTTCAACAAACTTTTTCTATAATGGTGAACCAATTTACTACCATTCTTAGAAAACCCCCGCTAATGCTCATCATAAACCCTAGTACAAAGATCCGATATCTTTCTTCCCTCATTTCCTCGAAATACAACGATTTTCCCATACCCACTTCCACCATTAGTTTGAATAAGCACGAATTGTTGAAAAAAATTTTAACTTATTATTGAACCATTAGTACCAAAAAATAATAATTCAACAATAAGCTAGTTTGTTAGGCCATTTTGTATATTGTTAGAAAGTTGTTAGTGGGTTTGTTACAGCTGGCCCCAAGTTTGTTATTCCTCTCTTCTCACGTCATTCTCATGCACATGGGCCCCTCTCTCCTTTACACTCTTGTATAAATATAGAGTAGTCATTCTCTGTAAAGTGCAATTCAATTAATAAAGCTTTCCTTCTTCTTCTTCCTTTACATTTAGTATTCTTGCTTCATGAATTAGAGTTTTCATGGCTGCCATTGCCAAGTTTATCATGGTATCAGAGCAGGCTACATCCTGACTCTTTCTTTTTCATCTTCTTCCTCTGATTCTGTTTTCTTTCTCTTTCTTTCGGTATTTTTTTTAATGGCGTCCGATTCCAATTCTCACTCCGATCCCACTCAAAATCCTTCCAGTCATTATTTCTTGCATCCTTCTGACCATGCCAGTACAAAACTCGTATCTGTACCGTTCGATGGCACCGGTTATGCCGATTGGCAACGTAGTATGATCATTGGCTTAACTGCTAAAAACAAAATGTGTTTTGTTGATGGCTCGTTAGAAAAACCTGATGGCTCAATTTCCGAAGCAAAAGCATGGGAGAGGTGCAATAATATGGTAATCGGTTGGATTATTGCCTCTTTGGAGCGACCTATTGCTAGAAGTGTCATGTACTATGTTACGGCGAAAGAAATGTGGAAGGATCTTGAAGATCGTTATGGTCAAACGTCGGCCGCACAAATTTACTCATTACACACTGAGCTTTTTTATATTACTCAAGAAACTGATATGTCGGTTTCTGAATACTTCACCAAAATCAAGTCGGTCTGGGACCAGCTTGATGCCATTGATCCTATTCCAATTTGTTCTTGCCAAGGTTGTGTATGTAATCTTACCAAGAAAGTGCTCAAATCACAGCAGAATCAACGTCTTATTCGATTCTTGATGAAGCTCTCTGAGTCTTTTAATCAAGTGCGCACTAACATCCTTATGATGGAGGATCTTCCCACCGCCTCCTTGGCCTATCGTCTCCTGTTACAAGAAGAACGTCATCACAATATGAGTAAGCATCTTGTTCCTAATACCGACCCCATGGCGTTTGCTGCCGACAATGGTGCTCCTCCCAAATCTTTTGGCCCTTCTTGGTCTCATTCCACTAACAAAGGTGGTCCTAACAATCGGAATTTTCCCGCTACTGGTCATAAGAGGTACAATACTACTACTACTTATCGTTGTACTCACTGTAATATGACTGGGCATACTGTTGATCGTTGTTACAAGTTACATGGTTACCCACACAAGAACAAACCACCTCCCAAAAGATTTGCTCATTCTGCTGTTACTGATTCTGTTGACAAGCATGACATTGAAAATACTGGACTTACTATGGACCAATTTAATCAACTTTGTGCTCTTCTTAAGAAGGAACCTACTCAAGAAAACACACCCATGGATGTTGCTGACTCTCCCAGTCATGCTAATGTAGCAGGTATTTTTTGTCTTTCTTCTTGTTTTAGCAAGGATACTTGGGTGGTCGATAGCGGTGCTTCCGATCACATGTGTAATTCTCTTGATCGTCTTCATAATGTTCGCCTTATTCGTGGCCGTTCGCATGAAATCACCATCCCTGATGGGAGTAAGGTGACAGTTACACAACCCGGCGACGTTATGCTCACGACCAAATTGATTTTGAAGGATGTGCTCTTCGTCCCTCAATTTTGTTTCAATTTACTTTCGGTTCCTAAACTTTGTGCTGATAATAATACCACTGTTTCATTTACTAATACTCATTGCATGGTCCAGGATCCCTTGATGAAAACTTGCTTGCCTCTTGGTAGGCTTACTGGTGGTCTATATATACTTGATACTACTACACTTACCAATAACAATCCGTTTGCTAATGCGGTTACTCCAAAATCGAGACTCGATGAAGCTAAATTGTGGCATGTTCGTATGGGGCATCTCCCTTTTTCTCAAATGAAGTATGCTTGTCCACAGCTTGATGTTTCTAGTATCAATAAGGACATTTTCTGCACCATCTGTCCTCAAGCTCGCCAGACACGGTTGTCGTTTCCTACTAGTTCTATTAAAACTCAAAAACCATTTGAGTTAATACATGTGGATGTATGGGGGGCTTATTCATCTCTTACGCATGATGGTTGTAGCTATTTTCTCACTGTGGTTGATGACTTCACTAGATGTACTTGGGTCTACTTAATGAAATACAAACATCAGTCTCTTTCATTTTTGCAGCACTTATTTCATTATGTTGAGAATCAGTTTTGCTCTCGTATTAAAATCATTCGCTCGGACAATGCAAAAGAACTTTGTCAAGGTGCTGCTTTACAATGGTATCGTACCAAAGGCATCCTTCATCAGACCAGTTGCGCCCACACTCCTCAACAAAACGGAGTCGTGGAGCGTAAACACCGACATTTATTAGAAACGGCCCGTGCCTTGTCTTTTCAAGCGAACTTGCCTTCCAAATTCTGGGGTGATTGTGTTCTTTGTGCCGCCTATATAATTAATCGGCTTCCGTTATCGTGTCTTAATCATGTATCTCCTTATGAAAAGCTTTTCGGTGTGCCTCCCAATATCAGTCATTTTAAAGCATATGGAAGTTTGTGCTTTGTTTCAACACCCAAGCCCAACCGTACGAAATTCCAACCAAGAGCCAATACTTGTGTATTTCTTGGGTATTCTTGCACACAAAAGGGCTATAAGGTCTATGACTTGACTACTCACAAGATTCATGTTTCTAGGGATGTTGTTTTCCATGAACAACACTTTCCCTATCACTTCAAAGATAAGTCCAAATCCCCTTTTCCTCACTTTTACCTTCCAGTTATTACTCCCTTACCCACATATTTTCCTACTACTTCTCACTCTACTCATACACCCTCTACTCCTATGCCTACCCCTACTCCCACCATACCCCACAATCCTATTACTCATAATACTTCCTGCCCTCCTACGCCTAGCCTTCCCCCACCTAATGACCCTTCCATTACTACTCCTTTACTGCCTTCTCTTCGTAAGTCCCAGAGGTCCCACAAACCTCCCTCACATTTGCAAGATTATATTTGCCATACCTCTCACTGGTGTAATATTGTTAGCTTTGATCAATTACCCCAATCCACTCAGAAACATATTCACTCTTATACTGTTTGGAAAGAACCCTCTAGTTATAAAGAAGCTGCTCAAAGTGGTGCTTGGCTCTCGGCTATGGAGGATGAAATACATGCTTTGCAGCGTAATAATACATGGGATATTGTTCCTCTTCCCCCCGGTAAAAAGGCTATTGGATGTAAGTGGGTATACAAGGTCAAGCTGAAAGCCGATGGTTCTCTCGAGCGTTTTAAAGCTCGTCTTGTCGCTAAGGGCTATACTCAACAAGCCGGTATTGATTATCAAGAAACGTTTTCTCCAGTCGTCAAAATGACTACCGTTCGTTGTCTCATTGCCTTGGCCGCTAGCAAACATTGGCCTTTATTCCAATTGGATGTTAATAATGCCTTCCTTCATGGTGATCTCCATGAGGAAGTGTACATGAAGGTTCCCGAGGGTTTACCACACTCGCCCAATGAAGTGTGTCGGTTAAAAAAGTCTCTTTACGGCCTTAAGCAAGCCTCTCGTCAGTGGTTCTCTAAACTCACCACCGAATTAGTTCATCAAGGGTTCTCTCAATCCAAAAATGATTACTCCATGTTTATCAAGAAAACTCCTTCTTCCATTATCATTGCCGCCGTGTATGTCGACGATATCATTCTCACCGGTGATGATATACAAGCTATCAACGATCTCAAAACTCATCTTCATACCACTTTTAGCATCAAGGATCTCGGTCCTCTGAGTTTTTTCCTTGGCATCGAAGTTACCTACCTTCCCGATGGCATTGCCCTTACTCAAAAGAAATTTACCTCCGAGCTCCTCCGAGACTCTGGCATACAAACCTTCAAGCCGGTTCAAACTCCTTTACCTATTACCCTCAAACTTCAAAATTCTGATGCCTCACAACCTTTTTCGGACCCCTCTTATTACCGTTGTCTCGTCGGTAAACTCAATTTCCTTACCCACACCCGCCCGGACTTATCTTTCACCGTCCAAACATTAAGCCAATTTATGCACAATCCCACGAACACTCATTTCCATGCCTTGCAACATGCTCTTCATTATGTTGCCTCCACTTCCGGCCAGGGTATACTCTTGAAGGCCACTGATCAACTTCGTCTCCATGCCTTTTCATATTCCGATTGGGCCGCTTGTTTAGACTCTCGTCGTTCCGTCACTGGTTATATCATGATGCTGGGCTCGTCTCCAATTAGTTGGAAATCTAAAAAGCAACCCACTGTGTCTAAATCATCCTCCGAGGCCGAATATCGAGCCATGTCCTCCGCGGCTTCCGAGGTCGAATGGCTCGTTCGCTTACTCACTGAATTAGGGCTGTCCAATCTCAAGCCCGTTATGCTTCATTGCGACAATCAATCGGCTATGCATATCGCTCATAACCCCGTTTTTCACGAGCGCACAAAGCACATCGACATCGATTGCCACTTTACTTGCGACAAGATTCTCGAAGGTCTTCTCCAATTGACTTACCTTCCTTCGAAGCTTCAACTCGCTGATGTACTCACTAAAGTTGTTCCTACTGCTCATTTGCAAACTATTCTTCCCAAGCTTGGCGTGATTTCCCTCCCCCCAAGCTTGCGGGGGGTATTGAACCATTAGTACCAAAAAATAATAATTCAACAATAAGCTAGTTTGTTAGGCCATTTTGTATATTGTTAGAAAGTTGTTAGTGGGTTTGTTACAGCTGGCCCCAAGTTTGTTATTCCTCTCTCCTCACGTCATTCTCATGCACATGGGCCCCTCTCTCCTTTACACTCTTATATAAATATAGAGTAGTCATTCTCTGTAAAGTGCAATTCAATTAATAAAGCTTTCCTTCTTCTTCTTCCTTTACATTTAGTATTCTTGCTTCATGAATTAGAGTTTTCATGGCTGCCATTGCCAAGTTTATCACTTATGTACAAAGATCCGATTATATTTATGCCAAGAAACTTATATTACCCCTAATTACATCCAAATCCGTGTTTTCTTCTCCTGCTCAACTTTGCTCTGCATCTTCTCTTTCCCATTCTTCCTTAAATTTTAATTTTTCCAGCTTAGTTTTATATATTTGTGCTGATTCTAAGCTCACCGACGAAGCAATTGAGTTGTTTTATTTTATTAAGAAAAATGGAAGCTTTCCAACAATGGAAGCTTTCAATAAATTGATTGAGTGCTTGATTTCTACCCTACAGTTTCATATGGTACTTAAATTATTTGATGATGCTTTGAATTTGGGTATTTCGGTGCAAAAATTTGTTTATTGTAAGGCAATACTGGCATCTGTTAAGGTTGGTGAATTGGAGCGAGGTTTGCAGTTGTTGAAACTAATGGAGGAGAGAAAGATTGGGTTTAATGTGTTTGTTTATAATGTTTTGATTAGTGGTTTGTGTAAAGAAAAAAGGATCAATGAAGCATACCAACTGTTTGTTGAAATGTCTCAAAGAAAGTTGATTCCTAGTCAGGTTACATATAATACATTGATTGATGGGTACTGTAAAGTTGGGTGTTTAGATGAGGCTTTTAGATTGAAAGAAAGGATGAAGCTTGAGAATTTGTTGCCTAATCAGGTTACCTTTAATACTCTGATTAATGGATTGTATAAGGCACAGAGGATAAAGGAAGCGAGTCAGTTATTAGAAGAGATGAAATCATATGGTTTCATGCTTGATGCATTTACTTTGAGCATTTTGTTTGATGGGTTATCAAGGTGCGGTAATGCAGATTCCATGTCATCTCTCTTAGAGGACGTTACTGCCAAAGGGATTCAGATGAGTTCATATACCTGTACAGTTTTGATGAATGGTTTGTGCAAGGAAGGGAAAGTAGAAACAACTGAGAGACTGCTAATCGAACTAGTTGAAAATGGTGGTAAACCAACTGTAGTGGCATGTAATATAATCTTAAATGGGTATCTTGCAGCTGATAACATGGAAAAAGCCTTTTCGATATTGGAAAAGATGGAGTCTTTTGGCCTAAGACCTTCTTTTGTTACTTATAATTCTTTGATCAGGAAGTATTGTGAATTAGGAAACATGGAGGAGGCAGAGCAATGGACGGAAACTATGAGAGATAAAGGAGTTGGACCTACCGTTGAGACGTACAACATTCTCATCGATGGATATGGACGGAACCACATGATTGATAAATGTTTTGAGAAGCTGGAAATCATGGAGGATCATGGGTTGAAACCAAATGTAGTAACTTATGGCTCTCTTATTAATAGTCTTTGCAAACATGGTAAACTTCTTGAAGCTCAGGTTACCTGGGCAGATATGATCGGAAGAGGGGTTCTACCTAATGCTCAATTATATAATATCATGATTGCTAGTCAATGCAATGCAGGGAAGCTGCAGGATGCTTTTGGGTTATTTGATGAAATGCTGCAAAATAATGTATCTCCGACACTGATCACTTATAATTCGCTTATTAATGGCCTGTGCAAGAAGGGAAAGCCTGAGGAAGCTGAAGATCTTCTTTCACAAATTGCTGATAAGGGGTTGTATCCCGATGTAATAACTTATAATTGTTTGATTCATGGGTTTTCTGGTGCTGGAAAAGTCGCAAAGTCGTTGGATTTGTATGAATCTATGAAGAAAAGGGGCATCAAACCAACTCTAAGCACTTATCATCCGCTGATTAGTAGTTGTAGCAAACAAGGGCTGTCGCAGGTTGATGAAATGTATCAAGAAATGTTAAGATTCGATATTACTCCTGATAGAGTTGTATATAATGATCTTATTTATGCCTATGTGGAGCATGGCAATATTGCGAAGGCGCTCACTATGCATGATGAGATGAGAAGTAAGGAAATTGAAGTTGACAAGATGACATACAATAGTTTGATTTTGGGACATTTTAAGTTGGGAGAAAAGGAAAAAGTAATGGAACTGATCACTGATATGAAAGCTAGAGGCTTTGTCGTAAAAGCCGATACTTATACTGTACTAATTGATGGATTCTGCAACCTGAAAGACTTTGAAGGGGCATATGGTTGGTACCGAGAAATGGTTGAGCAGGGTTTTCTGTTGGCCGTGGGCATCTGTAATAAGCTTATAAAGGGCCTCAAAGAAGAAGGAAGACTAAATGAGATTAAGATAATCTGCTCAGAAATGAGTGTAAAAGGTTTGGGTGATCCAATGGAGACCGCAGGGTGAATAGCTGTTAACTGGGAAGATGGATAGCTGATACCTGAGCATGTGCAGAATGTGTAAAGATCAATTGACTAGAGAACTACAAACAGAGGCACAAAGGTAGACAATCAATTATTTACTGATACTTGGACCATCTTTAACTAATGGTCTAAATCTTTGTTTATAAGCAGTTGAGCATCATTCTTTATATAGCTGTGGTATCCGGTGCTGACCTCAACATCTGATAAATTCCTGATTCCTTGAAAACATTTGTTGGGTCATTGATGATATGATAACCAAGGTTTGGACTTTTTAGTCTCATCCTAAGTTCTGACCAAATCAATCAGCATTTTGGCGGATGAGAAAACCCAGACCCAGTTGTAATCAACGAGAGGTCTTAGTAAATAGCGTGTGATTTGTGAAATTAACAAATAACTTTATGTGGTAGGATTTGATAGGGTAGTAGTTATTTTTCATTTACTTTTTTGTTTTGTTTATATTATTATTAATTTTTTATTTTTTATGGTGATTATAAATCACGGTGATTAGATTTGGGTTTTATTTTTAGATACATGGTGCAGACTCTTCATGCTGCTTAAAGTGTTTCAAGGTCACTGCTAGTCTGCTACTGTAAATTTTCGTTAGTAGAACTCATATAAGTTTGATAATGGAACCAAACTTGACTCTGACTTCACCCCAAAAATCTATATGGTCACAAGAATATAATTCTCCATTAAAATAAATTTATTACAAGAATAGTGATGGGAGAAACTGATTAAAATAAATTTACTACCCTCGACCAGCAATTTAGCAATTTAGCCTTTTCTTAAAGGTGATGACAAGGAAAGGTTCTCTATAGACGGTAAAAATCCTACGAAGTATATTCTATGATTAGCTTGTCTTTCCATTCAACCAGGACTTCGTATTGTGGGGATATGATTTGAAGCGAATGTCCAAAATGTTTGCTGGTTTAGAATTTAGTTAGATGCGGAGGAATGTCAAAATCAGTAGCTAAGCCAATAGCTGCCTTTAGTTAATAAACATGAAAATGGAATGCATAAGGCTATCCAACTAAATTCCACTTTTCCGTTCTTGTATAAATTTTTGTATGGCCCGTAATAGCATGCAGACAACTTCTCATTCGGACGTTTAGTCAATGATTTTTGCCTATACGGTTGTAATTTATAGTAAACAAAATTGCCTACTTCAAAAGAACTTCATTCCTTTGTTTATCTGCATATTGTTTTCAATTCTAACAATTTCAATAGAATACTCCCTCCGTTCCAGTTTATACTTGTCTCATTTCCTTTTTTGGCAATTCCACATTAGTTGTCCAATTTTCTTTTTTGGCTATCGTTTTTTTACCTAAATACCTTCACTTTTCCAATTCCCAATACTCCACTACCACCTTTACAATTAATTTAATCAATTAAAATACCCAACTACCACCTTTTCCAATGGACCCCGCTACTACCTAAAAATCCGTGTTTGGTCAAATGGGACAAGTAAAATGGACCAGAGGGAGTAATATACACCTAATAGTGTTTTGTGCAAAGTTTTCTGCAAAATAAAACATGTTTGAACTACTTTATGCGAGAGAGTACCAAAAACGCTTTAAAAACCTTTAAAACGCAACTTAGCAAGTAATTTCAAGCATATGAATATTGTTTTCAATCTAAACATTTCAACAAAATAATATATACCAAATTGTGTTGTGTGCCAAGTTTCATACAAACAAATCAAGTTTGCACTACTTTATGCGAGAAAAAGTTGAAAAAACGCTTAAAAAACCTTAAAATCGCAACTTGGCACATAATTTCAAGCATATGACTAAGATTTTCAATAATAACCATTTCAAAACAATAATATATACCAAATAGTATCAAGTTTCCTACAAAACAAAACATGTTTGAGCTATATGTCACCAACTTCCCCTCGCTATCTAGAGTGTCTCGATTGATCTATTTTCGATCTCCCTTGACCTAGCTTTCTATGAGAACATAGAATCAACCTAGGGTGGATCCTCATAATCCCTGTTCGTTTCCTATTGCTTATCGTTATTTGTTTATTGCCTTCCTAGTTTAGTTAAACACCCTTCATTCACACCACTTACCTTCTCTACACCTAGCCTTTAACCTTCCTTAGCTTTGTCCTTGTGGTTCGATCGCCAACTTACCTCTATACTCGTTATAGTTGTAATAGGGTGTTATAAGTATTGTTTGTATAGCCTATATTTGTAGTGTTTAACGACGCGTTAGAAACCTGCTATCAGTTGTATGCCTATTTATACGACTCAGTATTTTCTATTGCCATTAGTTTCAACATTTTCCCCCTAAACACAAACCCTAATTCTACCATCTTTAGATTTGGCGGAAAAAATATGATTTGGGT
This sequence comes from Amaranthus palmeri, assembly GCA_019776075.1. Lineage (NCBI taxonomy): Eukaryota > Viridiplantae > Streptophyta > Magnoliopsida > Caryophyllales > Amaranthaceae > Amaranthus > Amaranthus palmeri. Next base: position 161,357 of record JAAKBH010000522.1, read on the forward strand.
GAAAGATGGTAGAGTTGGGGTTTATGTTTTGAGATTAAATGTTGAAACTGATGGCATTTGAAATGATAAGTTGTATAAAAATAGGTGTTCAAAATTAACGATTGTTAATATTTTTATGTGGCAAAAGGTCACGGTAGAACAATTTGGTAAGCCTCTAGGTTACCGTGTGGATGTTTTAAAAGCTTTAGTTACCACGTGGAAAATCCAAAACATCAGGATTACTGCGTTGAATTTTCCTGAATCAAAATATCATAAATAAAAAACTATTACAAATTTTCAAAGATGTCAGTAAAAAATATTGTTCATCAATGATTGAAACGTATCCAGAGCATTGCTTAAGCCGAAGGAGAACCAAAAACTCATAGGTACCTTCACGTGTGTAGAAGGTCGTTTTATATATATCTTCTAGCTTCATACGTATCTGGTGGTACCTAAATATCAAATCTAATTTGGATAAAACAGTGGAACCATAAAGTTCATCTATTAATTCATCAATAACAAGAATTCGAAACTTATCAGGTAGAGTAGCCTTGTCTAGCTTCATACGTATCTGGTGGTACCCATAGCATGTTTAAGACCACATTCTCTATTTCAGTATTCTGACAATGTGGTTAACAATATGGGGGAAAACATTGGATGGGGTTGGTTCCTTCTTTTAAGGTAATGGCATCGTCATAGATTCGAGATGGTGGCAGGGTAGTAATGGGATGGAAAAGGGATTCATATTTCCTAAAGATGTTTTGTAGGAAGAAGGAAAGTCATTTAGTAGGTGACCTGTCAGTAGCAATTGTTCCAGCATACTCCACTATCACTCCTGATCCTTAACGATCGAATGGTCTGCTTGGGTTGAAAGAGATATAAGCCTTCCGTAACATAGTTTTCTCCCACAATAGTTCCACCATTTACATCGAACATCATAGTTTGCAACTTCCTGTCTATCATTACTGGTTCTAATGACTCCAACTACTACACCTGCAAAACAACATCGGAGTGTCCTAATTTTGAAACCAAAAGGTTCGATGTAGTTGAAATTTCTTGGAATTTCCGTATGACAGCTTCACCCTGCATTTCCCCATTGTTTTTGGTCCTGTCTATCATTTTTCCAGCCTGATTGATATTACCTTCTCCATGAATGTGTGACCTGTTCTTCATCACACAATATTTTGACAGCATACAGGAAATGGCTTGTGTTTTGCAACACTAATTTATGTAACAGTGTTTAGTTGAGCCTTTTTTCTATTTGGATGGATTTAATTGTATTCATACTTAGAACAAGTAAAGATGGCAGTGAGGCCTTGAGAAAAAGCATAACAAGGTCAACTTCATAACTCATCTACAGAAACCAAAGCATAGCTAACATTCAGAACTTAAGTACATGACTTCTCAACAAAATTTCGCATATCATATACATGTCTCCTAAGTTGAGCACCTTCCGTAAGTATCTTAAACGCTTTCACGAACAAAGACGTTCTGTACAATTGTTTTGTAAGCTCTATGTCCTTTAAGCATAGCTCTTTCTCAAATGAATCTGCCCAAAACAATTAAAAAACAGTGAATCCCGTCGTCAGACCACAAGAAACCGTCTCTGATATATCAACAATATCATATTAAACTTAGTTAGTAGGACAAATATTTTAACCAGAAGTAACAATATCGGATTGTCCACAGCGACATATGAAAGCTTGACACTTCATTTAAGACCCAAAACATGCAATTTTTACGTAAGGTAGACTCCAACACTTTGACGGTTGGACACGTATCCATGTATGCTACGTTTTAGCAACATATGAAACAACTTAATGTAACTATTCTTATGATCCGTTTAGTTAGTAGTACTAAATAGTGGTATGGGAATGATTTATAGTGTAAATTATCATGAAAAGCTTCGTATCATTCTCATGGTAATTAAACTTTGATCACAAAAAAAAATTCTTGTTTACAAAATTCCATTCCACCTAATACCACCTCTCTCAATGGTAATGCAATGGAATGGATTTTATGAAGAAAATGTGATGATTAAAGTTGGACAAGCATGTTCATCAAGGTAGCCAAGAAATTTTTCAAACAAAATTATACTAGATTTTCATTCCCATTACCCCCTTTATTACCACCTACCAAACGGGCTGTTATTGTCTTTAGAATGAATAACTCGATCAACAAAACACATTTCCAAATGTACATGGCAAATTACACTCCAAAATCTAGTCACGGATGAGATCACGTAATAGTATATCTTGCAATAATACCTCTAGTTATTGAAGTTTTAACATTATATCCTAGTTATTTATTGCAACATCATCAGTTAATAGAAGTTTGAAGAGGCTTTACCCTTTTGTGAATCTATGTACATCATTCCAGGTATGCTTAAACTGCCTCAGTTTTATTATTACGCAAGCTAGCTTCTGCCTTCCAAAAAACTGTAACTTAATAAATTAATACCTGGAAAAAAGAAAAAAGAAAACGAAAAAAATAGTTAAATATGAAATGTGCAATCAAACAAAACACAGAGCAACCAAATATTCTCAACTGATTCCATACTTGAATGAATCCAAGAAAAGACCCAACACAAGTCCAGCTTTCCAGTAATTGAACAAAATAATGATGTTCTTGGTCCTATCAAGCAGAGGTACTGAAGGCTTGTACATAAGAGCCCCAATAGCTTCCACCACAGCCACAGCCACACCAGCCGACAGAATGTCCCAGTCGCCTGTTTGGCCAATCACCGTAGCAAAAGCAGTAGCACAATAAAATCCAACCAAGAAAGAAAGAAACTTTTTAGGAAGATCTTTCCGTAAAGCTCGAAACCTTGCAGTTAACCTGAGCTGGAAAGTTTGTATTGCTTTCAGCAATCGAGTTCTTCCATCACCACTGCCAGTTGGACGATCAAATTCTGCACCATCTGCACTGCTCCTTAATGACCAGTTCATTCTCCTACAAAGAAAGTTCTTTCATCAGATAAAACAAAATGAAAGCAATACCTTAACAATGCTCAAGTTTCTTGGACTGGTATCGAGCATTCGAAGTTCAGAAGGCGTCAGAGCTTAAAAATTGACTCGTCGAATCTTCTAGTTACTCCTGCTTCCCTTTGATTTTCCTAGTGATTGCAAAAAGCTCTCTAATATAGAAAGTGGCACTCAAAAAGGATAGAGTATGCTTGTCTACAATATGATATATAACATTATGGTGAGCAAATTATCTAAGTAATATATGCCATCAGACACTCATTTTTGATATCCCAATTCATTAAATACCTTTCTATCCCCTAAGTAACCATCAATCTCCTGAACAACTTATATCGTCCTTACTGATCACTATAATAGCTCTTCACCCCAAAGACAATTCCTTTGAAAATGCTTACAATACATTACAAGGAAAAACTGTATTCTGAAAATTATAGCCATGATGAAATAGATAGAAACAATTGAGTATTGACAATTGAGTATTGTTTAGGCTATTTGTATGTATTTTATTTAACCCATTTTGAAAAATTTTATGGCAATAAAATAATCACATCAATTTTGTCACCGCATCTGCATCTCATTACGTTACCGCGATCGTGATCGTTACTACGTTTTTGCACAATGATACAATGAGTTTATTAATTTAAATACTTCCATAGCAATTGAGTGAGACACAAATTGAGTGAGAACCTCAATATAAAAAACACATGGCAAGCAATACAATCAATGCTTCTACCCAACCCTCAATTTCAATATTAAAAGGGGCCAATTCTCAGTTTTGGAGTCAAAAGATGAAGGCTCTTTTCAAGACCAAAGAATTATAAGACTAAGTGAAGATGACACTTCTAACGGATGCAACCTAGAAGAGAGAATCAAAAAAGACTCAAAAGCTTTATTCATGATCCGACAAGCCACAAATGATGCTAACTTTCAACGCATTTCCACCAAAGAAATGATCAAATGGATGGCTAATTGTACAGAAGGAACTTTTTGGTGATACCAAGGTAATGGTCGTAAAATTACAAACTCTCCAACGTGATTTGATACATTGGTCATGAATGAGAAAGATTTTGTGCAAGAATACATTTCTCGAATCTCTATAAAGGTTAATAAAGTGAGGTCTTATGGTGAAAAAGTTCTTAAACAGAATGTTGTGTCTAACTTATTGAGAAGTTTAACTTTTAAGTAAAATCAGGTTGTCACTGCTATTGAAAAGTATAAGGATCTATCCACCTTTCCTTTGACGCATCAATGAGTTACTTGCTAGCTCATGAAGAGAGGTTGAGCAGATCTCATGGTAGAATTCATGGAGGTGGCAGAGGATGAGGTGCCTAAAGTGAATCAAATCAACCCAAGAGTACTACTAATCAATGCATAAGCTGAAAGAAATTCGGCCACAGAGAGGTTGGATGCTAGAGAAAAATTCAATGAAAGCACACAAAAAGGTTGATTGTGGGGCAAAAAAGAATGACAACCGTCAAGAAGGCAATATCACACAGAATGCCAAAAAAGAAAGCCACCAGTTCATGGCTCATTCTTATATACTAGTTCATAGCTCATTCTTATATAATTGGAGGCATGTCTAACTTATGGTAGTTTCATAGTGGATTTCAAATCACATGTCAAGCGCCAAGTCCCGCTTTGGAGATCGTGATTATTAACAGACATGTATTCTTTAATGAAGAAGCCAATTGAGAGTGGAGTCATGAGAGCACAAGTTTTTGTGAATCTTGACCCTCCAGGTTCATCAACAACAATCTCAGAATATGTTTTTTCATCACGAGATGACACCACCAACAACACTTCTGGTTTACAATTATCATCACCTTCACCAGATTATGTTCTAAAGGAGTCTTCGGTCATGCCACAACAAAGATCAATAAGAATCAAAAGACCAAATCCTAAATAAGCTGACACTAGTTCATTTGCCTTGATTGCCTCAGATCTAGCAAATTATTAAGAGGCACCACAACAAGTTGGGTGGCAGAGGGCTATGAGGGAAGAAATACATGACATTAAAAGAAACTTAACATGGGAGTTAGTTTGTGCCCCAAAAGGAAAGAATATTATTGGGCTGAAGTGGGCTTTTCGCACCACATATAATCTCGATGGGAGCATCCATAAGCACAAGGATCAATTAATCTCAACAGCAAGGAGTTGACTGTCATGACTCAGGTCAAAGGGTCCAAGGGCATTATCGACATTTCATATTAACTAGTCTTGGTATTTTTTGTAAATAAATTAGTTGTTATTTTTAGTTGTCTTGTGGGGCTTAGGCTATATATAGAGCCACCCTTGTAATAAATCTGCTTTAATTGTGATTAATAAAGAAGTGTTCTTTTTAGGAGTTAGTGGGCAGACTCGAAGTGTCCAAACTATCGATTTCGGTAACTTGTCCGGCTGATGTTACATTGACTTCGAAGAGATTTTCTCTATGATTGCGAGATTTGAATGATAAGGTTATTCCTTACAATAGCAGCTCCGTTTCAAATGCCTATATTTCAATTTGATGTGAAGTTTGGCTTTTTAAACGGAGACATACAAGAAGAGTTTTATATTACTCAACCTAAAGTTTTTGTTTCTTCGAGAATGAAGATAAGCTTTATCCGTTCAACAAAGCTCTTTATGGATAGAAGCAAGCACCTCGTGCTTGGTACAATAAGATTGATCATTTGTTACATTGTAACAAGTTCAAAAGAAGTAAAATGAGATCATCTCAATCCATAATTGATGATTTTAAGTCTAGTATGATGAGACAAATTAAAATGATGGATTTGGGTTTATAGAAGTATTTCTTGGGTTTAGAGAAAAAATAGGGGAGCAAAGGTGTGTTCTTGAGTCGAGAGGATTGCTATTGAATTTCTAAAAAAAAAATCCGCATGACATAAAATGTGTTGTTTCAACCACTCCCATGAATGAAAATGAAAAGCTCCAACTTCACAATGGCACCGAACATGCTAATGGTAGGTTGTATAGGAGCATTGTAGGAGATTTGAAATATCTTACACCTACTAGGTTGGAAATTGCTTTCCCCTGTATGTGTTGTGCGTTGTGTCAAGGCATCTACAAAACTTGACAAAGCAACACTTTGTGCAGCAACACCAATACTTCGTTATGTAGCTGGAACAGTGAAGTATGGGATTTGGTCTGGGAAAGCAGCTAACTTTAAGTGTGCTGAGTTTAGTCCTTCAGTGATAGTGATTTGGCCGGATGCATAGATGATCGTAAGAGTTCCTCTCATCAGATACTCTTACAAAGTCCATTTCACAAGCTATGCATGATTTCATTGAATCTTGTTTAGGAGTTGGTAACTCTGAATCAAGGGAGAGTGTTAACTAATTGATTCAAAGTACTGATAGTTGTATTTTAGGAATGCAATTAAGTTTGTTAGTCTAGGATGCTTTACTTTTGAATAAGTTAATAATTGAGAACATGGGGGTGTACTTCCTTATGTTTAGGTTACTTTGTTTTGTTTATCTTTCACTATTTAAAGCTATTGTGTTGTTTTAATCAACTAAGAAAAACTGAAGAGTTATCTTTGCTTGCTATTATAACATTATCTAACATTATGCCCCAAAAGCTACAATATACTAAAAAAACAGCAAAAATATCATATTTCATCCCATAGCGCGACTCCATAAATAACAGAAGTCACAGCGAAATTAATGATAACTTACTTGCAAGCATCAGTGACATTGTGGTCTTTAACTTGAATGAATGAAAGCCCAACATAATACACATCGCCATGAGAAAAACCATTTTTCTGAAGACAAGTAATTACACTTTTTAATGAAAACCTAGCACTTGAAATCCTTGATGACGAAGACATCACATTCCTTGGACATTGATGGAATCTTGTTCCAAATCCCAGTATCATAGAGACTAGTAAACTTCAACATCAACTCTACAATTGACATTCACAAACATATCAGTTTTTCTAGAGTTTTGAACATCTTCCATTGCTAGTTAAATTGGTACTTAACAGAATAAAATGACATTTTATATAATGTAGTGTTGTACTTAAACTGCTACACCGAACATGTCCCAAATTGAGAGACTCCATTATTCAGTTACTGGTATAAGTAAAAATTCAACAAACAAAATGATTTTCATCAATTGTTTGAAAATCTAACCCTGATGAACAAATTGTCATCTATCCACATTGGCATTTCCATCTCCTTTTATCAGCTTTTCCAGGCCATATATATATTATATGAATTTACACAATTGTAAATTGTTGTTTACAAATTCTCTTCATATAAATTAGGGATTCAATTGTTAATTTATCGGTGTAATAAAAACAAACAACATTTTAACAATCAAAATGAGAATAACCAAGTACTGAAATTGAACGAAAAAGAACAGATTATTTCCAAAAAAAAAAAAAATCAAACCTTAATCATCTTTTAGAGTATTTCTAAATCTCACAAGCAAGAACAGCATAATAATGCAGATAGATTAACAAATTATAGCAATATCGGTACTTACCAATCGAAAATCAAAATCCCAAATTAGTAAAGGAATGTATGAAGCAGTTTTCAATCTTTTCCAACGATATCATATCAACCCATTTTATTGTTCTCAGCTATAGTAATGTTATTTGGAGAAAATAATATAAGCAGTAAATTAAAGTGGAGATTGTGTGATTAGATTAAATCGACTCATAAGTTATTGGAGCAGAGAAAGATTTGAGTCGAAGTCGAAGATGATGAAAAAGTATGAGCGACTTTGGAAGCTTCTGCAAACCAATGACTTGTTTGGATTGTATTCAAATTTTGGAAAATTCCACGTATTAACCTTAGGTTTTGGGTTTCCACGCGTAAACCCGAGAGATTTCAAATAGATAAGATTAATTTTAGAGAAAAAGAACAAAATAAAAGTGAAATGAAATTATTTTCATTTAGGAAAAATTACCCAGAATAATACGACCTTTCATTCATTTTCCACGAATAATACGACCTTTTAATTAACCACGAATAATACGACTTTTGACATATTTTTTCCATTGGTATACCTTACCTGTTAGTAACCTATTAAACCGGTCATAATATGACCGTTACTGCCTTCCCTTATTTTGCTGCTTCTTCCTCACCCATTCAAGCTTATTTTGCTGCTGCTTCAAGCTTCAAGCTTCTTCCTCCATTGTTATGTTTAATTTTTTTTAATTACTTCCTCTAATCTTCCCCTTCTCTTAATATGTTTTCCCCTTCATCATCATCATCCCAATCTAGAACATCAATTGCAAATATCAACTATATATCAACTAAATATCAACTATATTTCAGCTAAATATCAACTATATATCAGCTACATATCAGCTAAATATCAGCTACATATCAGCTAAATATCAGCTATATATCAGCTAAATATCAACTACATATCAACTATATATCAGCTACATATCAGCTAAATATCAACTATATATCACCTAAATATCAACTATATATCAGCTAAATATCAACTATATATCAGCTAAATATCAGCTATATATCAGCTAAATATCAACTATATATCAGCTAAATATCAACTATATCTCAGCTAAAAATCAATTATATATTAGCTAAATATCAGCTACATATCAACTATATATCAGCTAAATATCAACTACATATCAGCAAATTAGTAGCATTTCAGACCAGTAGCATATTTCATATTCCAGTAGCATTTCATATTCCAGCATTTCAGTTGCATTTCATATTCCAGAACACAAATCAGCAAACCAGCAAAATATTCCAGCAAGTAACATTTCAGACCAGTAGCATTTCATATTAACAAATCAGCAATTCATATTAACATATAATTCCAGCAATTCAGAACAAATCAGCAATTCATATTAACATATAATTCCAGTAGCATTTCATATTAACAAATCAGCAATTCAGAACATATAATTCCAGCAAGTAACATTTCAGACCAGTAGCATTTCATATTAACATATAATTCCAGCAAACAAATCAGTATACCATGTATTAACATACCACTTAAATACTCAAAACCCACCCCTCTTTGTTTGAATGTCCCACCATACCAAAACTTCAATGTAATGAAATCAAAATTGGCCTAAAAACAATCAAAAACACTGTATTACAATGAATTTCGAGTAAAAAACAACTATTAATCATAAAAGACAATAATCAATTTTCGAAAATCATGAGCCCTAATTTTCGGGTCTTTGCAAAATCAGATGAAAAATTCTAAAATTGGGAAGAATAAACTAACCATTATAGAAGAATCTTGGCGTGAAGGAGTAGCACAGAGGATCAGTAGCTTGAGGGCATCAATGGCGTGGCGTGAAGTTCATCAATGGCGTGAAGGAAGACCCAGTAGCTGTTTTGAGAAGAAAGTCAGGAGAGAGAATAATGAATGAAGATGAATGAAAGGTCTATTAAATGTTGTTTTGTTTAAAAATTAAATTCCAACCGGTAAAAGGTTAAACCATATACCACTGGAAAAAATATGTCAAAGGTCGTATTATTCGTGGTTAATTGAAAGGTCGTATTATTCGTGGAAAATGAATGAAAGGTCGTATTATTCTGGGTAATTTTTCCTTTCATTTATAAGCGTCTACATCCTCAGAGCTCAGGTTCGGCACTATTCGCAGTCACTAATTGTGAACAGAAGATAACTGGTCAAAAAACGACAAACAGGCTATTCCCACATACTAAGTGCGAATAGAGGTGAATCTGGTCTACCCCGTCTGTTTGCACTTAATAAGTGGGAACAGCCTGTGTGACTTTTTTTACTTGTTCAACCTTCTGTTATCAGTTAGTAACTGCGAACAGTGTCAAACCTAAGCTCTAGGGCTGCAGGCACTATCTTTTCCCTGACTATTGTTACTTATAAGAATAATTCTTAATGTGCGTCAAAGGGATTAATATTTCCTTGACTACTGTCCACGTAGGATAACTTGTTTTAATTTTAAATGCAGTTACACAAAACCGCCGCTTCAAATGACGGTTTCCTAGTTTAAGTAAAACGTTTTTTGATGTAGCGGTTTATTGAGAATTTTTTTATTTATGGAACTAGTAAACCGCTATTCCAAGTGGTGGTTTAGCCTATGAATTTTTTTTTAAGAAATAACAAAACGCTATATAAATGGGTGGTTCACCTTAAACGTAAACCGCCTACTGAAGTGGCGGTTTGGTCTTCAGCATTTTTCCCATTTCTCCTCAAACTCTAGAACACTAAACGTTTCATACACTGCATTAAAATAATTTGACACTCCAAAGCAAACCAACAAATGAACCAAGAAGCACCTGCAGTACTTCAAAAACCTCATCCAACAAAGTTTGAAATAAAAACGTGAACGATTGTACGCATGAATAATGATAATACCAGTTATATATTTCATAACGACCATCCAAAATAATACATGAATTGAATATGTACAATATCATCCCAAGTCAAGTAGACTCCCCGACCTCGTTTGCTGCGTGCATCAGTTGTAGAGGTCGGTATGGACTCATCAACGTCTGTGGTGACATTAAGAGCAGGTGCTCATCGCTGACTAGCACGCTAATATGTCAAGGTCCAGTTTGGAGGTGGTGGATGTGGAAGACTGGACACAGGCACAGGGGGAACAAATAGTGACATAGCACCTGTAGATAATGATGGAAATCCCGAAGATCGACTTGACTAGATGAACGACCGGATCCTCTTGATGAACCTCTACTAAAACCTCGTGAAGAATTACCTCTGTGACCAGAACCTCTAGTAGAAAGAGTGTGCAACGTGTCATCATCAATGGCAGTGGGACGGGTGGCAGTTAAGTAATCATAAACCGTCTGAATTAAGACCTCCGTCAACAACGTGTTGATGGAGCCTAAGGTCTGAGTTAGGCGATGCCCCACATCAACAGGAAATGTAGAGGCCCCCTGTATTGCCTCACTACACTGCCCGAGAACCGTTCTTATGCGCTTAGCCTGCATATAAATAACAAGTTTTTATAAGAATAACATGTACTAATTAATATTTATGAATGTCGATGAAAAAACATACCAATATTGTAGTAGTGGGATGATAGTGCGATGTTAGCTATGTAAATGACGGGTTCGTGATGCGCAATATCGTGATTTCCCTTTACCACGCCATGTACATACCCAAGCTTTGACCGGTGTAGTTCTCTCCTTGCACCATCGCGCTTTCTCGATCAGTTCATGCATTTACGTGCGATCGATGTCGAACCAGGAAGCTCTTGTCGACAGTCCTCCGATCAATAGCATGTAGTGTAGCCTGGGTGTCATAAGCATCTGAAATAGGCTGATCCTAACTATAAACCCTAACTTATCCATCTTTCTTTCAAATCATATTCCCCCCCCCCCAAGAATTCAAAGATGGTAGAGTTTACTCGTTTTACTCTTTCTACATGCACATCACGTTTCGATAATGAGGCAAATAGGCTGGGTGTCATAAGCAAATGTAAATGTTGATAACTGATCATTAAGTTAAAGGAAAGCATCTGAAACTCTAATACAAATTCTTCTGCACATTTCAATAATGAGGCCAACGCTATATGGCCTCAAGGTATGATTCCAAAATTATTCACTTGTCCTAGTTTTGATGGTACTAGTCTAGGGAACAGATCAATTTAATATATATTATAATCTTTGCAAAATTACTGATGAGGCAAACATTGAATTTGCTTCTTTGTACATGACTGCCAAAACCAAAATTTCATTCATCCGAATGCAAATAAACCATCCCTTCTTCCTACTCCATATAATACCATCAAAGTCCTAATCTTGCTACTAAACATTCTCCATTTAAGTGTCTTTATGGTGTTTCCTATTATGTTGCTTGATTTGCCAGTACAGGTGCAGGACATGATATACAAAAATGCAGAAGCTCAAGCAACAGCTCTGGTCATGGCCAACATCATTCAAGCTAACCTCAGATATAAACAAAGGCTGATGGTACTTTTAGAGACAAGAGGAATTTCCAAGTAGAAGACATGGTTTTGGTACACCTCAAGAAAGGTAGTTTCCTAAACACAGAGAGCATAAGCTTTGTCCATTTAAAATCTTGGCAAAACATGATCTGCCCCCAACATATGGGGATGGGGTATCCTCTACTTTCAATATTGGAGATTTTGCCCTTCAGAACTGAGCACAATATTCTTTCTAAGGATGGAGGAAATGAACCAGGAATGGTCCTAACTCAGTCAACCCCAACTCAGAACTCAATTAACTCAAGAAACATAGACTCAACCATGAAAAGTTCAGCAACTATGTCGTTGACAATAACTCCACCCCAGGATCGGCTTCTCCTACGATTCATGAAGCAACCACTCCTAGTCACTCCCTGGTTAGTTTAATTGAGGCCAAGGACTTAGGTGAAACCCTGGAAAACTTATCAACCTAGTCAAGAAGAGATATCAAAGGCTCAAGCATCCTTCATTTATGGGCGCAACACATCAGGAGCAAGGTCCATTGTGCACGTGCAACACAAGTGATTAGGCACTCTTAGTTTAAGTTCTTGATTCTAATTTTAATAAGTGTAAGACCTTTCCTTTGCAAAAGCCTATATAAAGATTGCCTTCCCATGTAACAACCCATTTATTGATCATTAATGGGAAGATCAGAGGGTTCTTCATAGCATCACTACTCTTTTGTGAGTGAAACAAGACGGTATTGGTTTCCTTTCCTCCACAGTCAAGTGAGTGAAACTTGAATTGGAAGAGGAGGATACATACAGTGAGTGAAACTGAATAACTCCTATCCAAGATCAGTCCAAACTGATCATATCCTGGCCTTTACACTCATTCTGATTCCCTAGTGTTCAAGGGGCATTGCACACCATTGAAGACTCACTTTTCCCTTCAATATAGTGCACATAACCCATGACGTGTGCAACTTTTCATGCCCTATTTCACCTGCTATTCACAAAATTTATACCCAAAGCCACGCAAACTGAAACAGGTGAGGTACGTAATATACCCCTATATCATCTCCAATTATAAGTAATATTTATTTAGGATCGGAGATGAATATATAAATATAATTTCCAACTTTTCCAATAAAATATAAATAATTTAAGAAATTCACGCATCTGTTCATAGTGCATGCACATATATTAGTATAAGATATATTTTTCATCGAGCCTCAACAATAGCTTAAAATATTAGATGAGTTATTTTTTTTTCTTGTTTGGAAATTACCAATGCTATCCCTGACTTTTATCACTTTATCAATGATGCCCCTAAGTTTTTTTAATTATGATGACACCCTCGTATTATTGAGCGTTTTACAATTAGAACCTTTTTAAAAACTCTTTTGCGTCCAAAATCGTCCAAAACCGTCAACTTTTTTCCTTTTTCTTCTATTTTACAATTCAAAACATAAAAGAAAATTATCGTTTTTGGACGGAAAAAGTTAAAAAAGGTTACGATTGTAAATTGCTCAATAATTCGAGGGTACATTGATAATAAATAAAGTTAGGGGTACCATTAACAATGTGTTAAAAACACAAAGATGCCATTGATAATTTCCATTTTTTTAACAACTTTTTTACATCAATTTTTATTATTTCAAAACTTCAATGATACTATTTAATAATTACAACTTACATACCTTTGTTATTATACATTCAACTTATATATATTGCGTAAACATCAAGGTACATATCAAAAGAAACTAAAACTTTAATTTGTAGATTCAACTAATAATCCTTGAAATTAGAAGTACATCATCTTTAAGTATAAAACTAATTAATTAATAATTAATAAACAAATATCAAACATTTGGGATTAAGTCATTCAAGCAACAACTCCCATCGTCTTTGTAATTTTACTACTAACAATAATAAGTTGTCTTGAAATGTCATTGTCAGAAGCAAATTTAGAAAGACGAAAAGAGTAGAAAAAGTTGAATTAATGTTACGGACTAAGACGACTCCCTCGTCGAGCGAATCGATGCCTTGTAACAAAGCGATTGAGCAAAGCCAAAGCGTTACTTGTAACTTGAGTAACATCCTGGACCTTAGCCCGAACCCTACTCCTTACAATCTTCCCACGAGCATTCCCTTCAAAGACGGCCGCACAATTAATTTGATCCGTAAGAGCAGTACTAGCCCATGTCTCAATATTACTCATATGCCATAAGAAATCATCCACACTAACTTGATCGTTACACCTATTTAGCTCCCTAAGTGAGAGTCTAAGTTGTGCAACACTATCATTTATTTGGTCTATACATTCCCCTATAGCTTGGGATTCTTTCCAATGATCTTTTTTCAACCTACTAGCCATCTTCGTTAAGTAGGATCGAGTAAATCTAGCCTCAGTCAAACTTACTCTTAACGCAATTTGAGCCAACTGACGATGACTCAAGTTAGTTGCGTTAACATATTTAGATAACGATTTTTCACATACTTTAGGGTAACGGGTAGTTTTGCACGAGAGTATGACAAATGCTCTAGCCCTAGAGCATCGTCGACAACTCGTGACACTACCCGGAAGGAGGAGGATTGAAATTGAGAAGATTAATAGCAAATAAAAGGTGAGTTTTGCCATATTTAGTTGATATTATTAAAAGGGGAATTAAGGAGGTATATATAGAAGGGATATAAGTTAGTGTCTTAATTATCTGGCAGCTGTAGTTTAGGGTCAAATGTGATACCCATGTGCATAAAATTAAGTGCTTAGCTTGTTAATGAGCTTAGTTTAAGGTCAAAGCTATCTAGGAGACTTAAGAGATGGATCTTTTGGTAATAGTTTATATGGTTCTTGTTACTAGGAAGGAGACCTAATTAGATTGTTATGGATCTTTCTAAATTAATAATTAATTAATTGTTCTAAATCACATCTGTGGAAATCTGTGAGATGCTTTTCAACAAAATAAATATATCAATCAAAATAGTGTTAATATAATGGTTGAATTAATGGATCATTACATAAGAAATTCATTGTTAAATCTAGGGTTTCTCAATAGTAACAAACATACTATTTAATTTATTATTTCAAATGTAAAAGTTGGCTCAAAGGCAGGGTTCTTATTACTAATTATTTCTTACCCGTGCACGTTAATTTTTATTATAATTTAAATATAATAAAACATACTATTTAACATATATGACTATAGATAAATATCAAAACTGTATATGAATTATTTTTGAATCAGTTCTGTTATTGGGTCAACCAGCCCTAATATCTTGGGCCAAGTCAAAGGGCTCAATCGACCTAGTCAACACACAGATGTAACCCACTTAGGGGCGAAATTACCAAAATGCCCCCAAAACTGTCTTATCAAAGCCTGTGTGGCCTATATATACCACACTCATAACCATAAATGGTATGCTTCTCTCTCTCTCTCTCTAATTAGAATTTCTAGTCTTTACTATTTAACCGACCACTGACTTGAGCGTCGAAGGGCTTTCGGGATAGCAGCTCCCGGACAAGTAACTTTGTTCGTCTTGTAGGTATTCTGCCCTTGATTCAGTATTCGGACACCTCAAACAGCCGTTGTCACATACTAAGTGATCACCTTTCGGTCAAGGAGACTTGACTCGATTTCTACGCAGAAACATTTGGCATTGTCTGTGGGGAGATAGACAAGCACCTTTCCTTCCACAACCTTTAAAACAAACCATGAATTCCAAAAGAAACACAAGAGCTAACACTAGACACTTTGAACATCACTCTGCCAATTCTGTCCACGATCAGGAACCGGATGCTAATGTTCCGCCACCAAACTTCGTCACTAGGCAGGACTTAGACGCCTTCGCCGGAACTACCACTACTCGTTTCCAAGAATCAATTTCGCAAGCAGTTAGGACTCTGCCAGCAATCCTTCAGGCCCAGCAACAAAGTATCCACCATTTTGGCTCGTCATCAGACAAAACGAATCCACACTTCAAAGTGAGGCTCCTAACCTCTAGGTAGAGGACATTGTTGAGAGTTAGGAGTCACCACTAATACAAGAGCATGCTTACAACCAAAGACATTAACAAACTCTAAGGGTGTTGAATTCTGCCTCACGCCTTAACCAGGCCAATTATCCCAAGGCCAAGCTCGATAGGCTCCTAGCCGGATGGTTGAGCAGTTGGGGAGCTCAAGATTTGACGCTCGACAGATCATCAACCAGAGAAAGAAAAAGCAGGACGCTAGGATTTATCGCAACTTCACAAGGGAGGGGAAGAATTCGGTAGATGAGTCCTACCACAACCCTCTATATCAGGAAAAGTATGAGATGAATGACTATGCAAGGGAAGATTAAGTTATAAATGATTCTAATTTTGCTCCTACCATCTTCAAGACACCCTTGTCGGCCAGAATACTTTCCGTTCATAACCGGAACAATGTAAAGGTACCAGCCGTAAAGGTACCAGAATACCATCTTCAAGACACCATTGTATCTTACCGTGCCCATATGGCGGTAAGTACCACTTGTGAAGCCATGCTATGTAAGTTATGCTATGTAAGTTTTTCCTCACCACCTTATCCGGGTTGGCGCTCAACTGGTACACGTCCCTACCACCTAAGAGAATGGATAGTTTCGCCGCTTTGAAAGCGTTGTTTCTAGATCGCTTTGTCGCCTCCAAGAGGTAAAAGAAATCAAATTTGCACTTAATGTCCGTTCTACAGAAGGAGGGGGAGTATGTCACCTCTTATATCCAAAGGTTCCATGAGGAAGTTCTATCAGTTCTGGGGTCCAATGATACAACTATAGGTCCCTGCCTTTATCAATGGTGTGAGGACACCTAAGTTAAAGTGGAAGTTACCGGAACATGATATCACCACATATTCGGAGGTCATGGACATCGTTCAGAGGTTCATTCGGGCATCTGACATCTGCATGCCTTTAGATTCCAAAAAGAAAAAAGAAAAGGCTGGGAGGTCATAAGAAATAACGCCTAACCCGCGTAACTCGGACGCCTTTGGAAGGGAAAGATTTCGTACACCTATGGGGTCTCCGCGAGAAGAAGGCCGAAGACAGGCTTAAGCCTATCTAGCGCTTGAAGTGAAGAATGTTACCGAGTCTCGTTTCAATCGAAGCCAGAAGGATATATTATATTCCATTAGAGATCATCTGCCGATCCCTCCAAGGATATCGACATCACAAACGAGGAGAAACATGGATTTTGGTGTGAATACCACAAGGATCATGAACATACTCTTTCTCAATGCCGTGAATTGAAGAAGGTTTTGGACAAGTTGGCCTATGAAGGTTAGTTAGACAGGTTTTCGAAGCATAATGAAAGCTGACCCAGGGGTCGAAGAGATAACAATCGACAAAAAAATGAAAGGCACTCAGACGCCCATGAACATCATCATGGGGTTACCCCTTATAAATAATATCAAGGTCGTCATCTCAACCCACCAACTGCTCATCCAATACGAGAAAGATGACGATAAGGTTGGAGTTCTACATGTAGATCAGAAGAGTGGACGAGAATATCAGGTTAATACGCTCAAGATGGGAGCTAAAAGCAGTAAACAACAAGATAGCCTAAAGAGAAAGGCGGAAGAGGTAGAGTCGGTGTTGCACGTAGCCGATGAGGACACTCGTAAACAACTCAACCGCGACCATGGAAGGTTACGAAGAAATCGCCATGTGGGACGAAGAAAAGATTCGCTTAGGAAAGAATTTGGTCAGACCCTTAAGAGAAAGCATTATTGGATACTCTATTCATTTTTGCGATGTCTTTTCTAAAGGTACCCTTTATTACATTAAAAGAAATAAAAATTTCAATTTAAGAAAAATAATTCAAGACAAAAGGTATTGTAACACTATTATTTTAAATATTAAAAAACTAATTTAGAATCCTAAGTTCGCCTCTGTGCCCAACCCATTAAAGTTTTATACTTACTTACTATATCATTAATGCCTAATTGCATCATCCTTAATGTCTACTTACTGTATTATTAATGCCTACTTATCTTATCTTTAATGCCTAGTTACAATATCCTTGATGCCTACTTACAATATCCTTAAATGTTTATTTTTAGTATTTTAATGCCTACTTATCTCATCCTTAATGCCTACTTAAATCATCTTAAATGCCTATTTACTTTATTTAACTATATTTTAGGCAAAATGTGATAGGCTTTAATTTAGTGATAATACATGTAATGAAATTGTATCCACTAAGGTAGTGTTTGGCAATATATAATTTATTTGAAAATAGGGAATTTAATTTTGATATTCATATTCAAGAATAGTAAATGACGCCTATGTAATTGGAATTTTTAAATTTTGATATTTAGCTCATTTTTACTTTGTAATTGGAATTCTATGGAATTGACCTGATTCCATATTTCTAAATTGAAGATTTGCCAAACATAGTATTTAAGTTGATTAAACAATTGGAAATGAATTTCGAATTGGCAAGCATGTCATAATATAATTTCACATGGTACAATATCTGAGAGAAGATGCCATGTAGAATATTCCAGCAACTTTATTAATATACATATATCTGAGAAGTATGATGTAAATGAAAAATGAAATTATTCTTTTCTTTGATTCCCTTCACTTTCATAGCCTAAAGCAACTAATAAGTAGTACTCATATGCTACAATACTCTAATTACTTACCATTATATATATCATAAAGCTCACATGTTGATGCTTAATTTGTACTAACTTTTATCATTAGTGAAATGTTACTAATTATGAACATTTTTCTTGATTTAAAAACATAATTAACTTTATTTTGTTTAAAGATATATAATATTATCAAAGAAATTATGATTGTTTAAAGTTTAAAAACATATTATCAAATGAAGTGGACGCAAAACTATTTTTTGATTTTACTACTATAAGCGATATATTTTACAGTCGTCATTATCATCATACTCAGTGTATTCCCCTCATACACAATTATATGGTTAGGGTCTAAGGAGGAAAAGAGACGACAAATTATACACATATAGGAAATTGATACTCCCTCCGTCCCATTGAATTTGCATCATTTTCCATTTTGGTCCGTCCCACTTAATTTGCATCATTTCTATTTTTGGATAGTGGCCGACCACTTTCTTTTAATCTCATCCTTACATTTTAATTCTCTTTTAATTTTATCCACACAATTCATTTTCTCTCCTCATTTATTACCATTTTCTTAAAAATACATCATTTTCTCTTTGATGCAATTTAAAAGGGACGGAGTAGTATATTTTAATTTAAAGTAACAATGTCTATTTTAGTAATAAACGCAAAAAATATAGAGAGTATTTGTTTTTTTAAAAAGAATATTTGGTGGCCTCTTATACTTCATAATAATACAAGTAAGTTTTTGTGTAAATTAAAAATGAGCTTGTAATGTTGGTGATAATCACTTTGTATAGAAGCAAAGGTGTTATAATTGAAACATATACGTATGTATTCTCACAATTTAAACAAAAATGGTTCCGACCATCACCACCAAGCTTGCAACTACATCATCTATCTGTCTCCCACTTTTGAATGCAACATCATTAGTTTTGCCAGCAGAATCATAACTTCATGCTACTCCAATTATGTACTTAAGATTCATTTACAAAATTAATCTATACTCATTCTTCATTATGACACGTGTCGCTTTCATATTCATTGTTTTCCCTCCAAAAATTTTCATTTAGCTAAATTAGGTAAGTAGAATAATTAAACTTAAATGTCCTATTATTTAAATCAATTAACATTTCAAATGACAATAAAAAATTGAACAATATGAAATCAATATACGTATGGTCAAAATATCATTCTATAAAAATGGCAATAAAAAATTGGACAACAGCTCAAAATTTATTTTAGAGTTTTAAAATTTGAAAGAATTAATGTAATGCAAGACTAATTTTTTTCTCACACATCAAATATTATTTTATCTATATTTATTATGTTTACCAAATATAAGAATAATTTAAAATAATTTTATTTATATTAGAGAGATCATTTAAATATTTTTTGATTATCCGTGCTTGGCACGGGATTCAAGCTAGTTCATAATTAAATTCTTACAATATGGTATATAAAATATTCTAGGAAAATTTGTTTTTAATGGTCCCATCTTTAGTGCCCGTTTGGTTAGTGATATTAAATGGTGCTAATGAAAATAATTTATAGTGTAAAATTTTATAAAAATTTTCATGTCATTCTCATGGTAATAAAACTTTGATCATAAAAATAGATTAACTTACACAATTTGGAATTATGAATTTTAGCAGCCTTTGTCAAAAAAATTGAAAATGTTTTTTATCATATTAAATTATTCAAACATTACAATACAATTTTTTTTTAAAATATAAATAATTTAATACAGTGTTTGAGAACAAGTATTTTATTTTAAATTATGGATTTCAATTATGAAATCATAAATGAAAAATTTTAGAATGATAAGGTTTGGGTAGTCATTCTCAAATTTTATTAACTTTAACGGCCCGTTTGGTAGGTGGTAATAAATCGTAACAATGGGAATGAAAAACTAGTGTAATTTTGGTTAAAAAATCTTTTGGCTATCTTGATAGTCATGCTTGACAACCTTCAATCATCTCATTTTGTTTATAAAATTCATTCCAATGCATTACCAATAGGAGAGGTGGTATTAAAAGGTAATGGAAATTTGTGAACAAAAAAACTTTTTTGTGATCAAATTTTCATTACCATGGGAATGACATGAAAGTTTTGGTGAAATTTTACACTATAAATAATTCCGATTAACACTATTTAGTACCACTAACCAAACGGGCCGTAGTAAGTACTTTTAAAATAATGGTAGAATTTAATTCAAATCCAAATTTAAAATTTTTTACTTTGCCAAAAACAATAAAGTTAAGCAAATTTCGAATTTCCAAATGAAATTATAGTTCCCAAACATGACATTATATGATTTTTTTTTTCCATGGGGTAGACAATCATTTTTTAATTCCCATGGTTACACTAACTTACCAACTTTTATACTTAACTAGTATAAAACCCCGTGCAATGCACGGAATTTTTTGTACAAAGATGTATATAAATATATTTTTAAAAAACATGCAGTAATAATTTATAATTAAATATACCATATAAAGCTGAAATAATAAATAATAATTGTTTAATTGTGTAATATGAAATTTTATGTGTTATAAATTGAAATAGTTTGTAGATGAATAAAATAAATAACTGGTTGATTAATTAATTTTATTAGTCACTTAAGCCAATATCAACAAATAAAATTCTTTAATCTAGTGTGGCTCCAAAAAAATGAACGTGTGATTTTGAGTCTTTTTTTCAAATTGTATGATGATTAGTTTAAATAATTTCTATAACTAAATCAGTATTTAATGTTATCTAAATACTTCTTACTTTATTTTGTTTTAAAATTTCTCTAGTAGTAATTTATTAACATATATGTGATTAATATTTTATTCCCTAATTTGTAATTTTAACTTTGTTAATATCATCTTAATGATTCTTAATTTAATATTTACATTGTCTTATTCAATCTATAGATTAGAGTATTAATTGATTGTCAAATCTTTGATTGAAGTAGATTGGTCAACTATTTGATTCATTTAATTTAAATACTCCAATAGAAAAATTATATATGGCAAGTGCTCTAGAAATTTGACACTTGGCTTTTTACAATTCTTTTAATAGATGTTATGATTATGATGATGATGATATGATATGATGATTATGATGATGATGTTTTTAACCATCTTACTGACTTTTAATTTTAAAATTTTTTTTATTTTTGAAAGAATCATTAGTAAAGGATATTGTAATAAGTTTGAAAAAAAATCCACGCACTAAAGAAACAAATAATGAATGTGGTAATAAAAATAATAATAAATAAAAAATTGCTATTAAAAAAATTAATGATTATATTCAATTATATTCTTGAAATCGAATATCATATTCTAAAATTTGTTATAGAACCATAATGGCTAGTACTTTTTGCATTTTAGGGCTAGGTTGGACCGGTTCAACTTGAGCCAATTCAAAACTGGGTATGGGCTAACCCAGCCAATGGTACTCTCTTCAGCTTGCACAGTTGCACAAGCAGATAGCTGGCGATCACGTGGCAAATCCAGAGCCCGGAGGCGATCAGACTTGACGTTAGGAGCATCAATTTTACTCCTTGCACACCCCAAATCTTACCCCCATTGTCTAAAAACTAAAATAGCACAGAGATGGTCTTTTTGAGAGATCATTTCTATTGGGCTACTTCATAGTATCTCTCACAATTTCACAAGTCAAAGTATCCTGCAGACCACCTTCCACTAAGTATTACTACCAGCTAACACCTAACAGGGTGTATTAAAATTGTCTTTTACATTATGAAGACATTGTAGGCAATATGAAGATGTAATGCAACATAACATTTCAGACAACAATGCCATTGCCACCAAACCCTTGAGGGCTTGTATGATTACTCGATTCATACACATAAACATACAACATACAAAATACAACATCACACTAAGTCTAAACTCAAGAGTTAAGACGAGGCACGAACAACATAGCAGCCAGCAACTACAAGGACGGACTTGCACATAAAATGAACATTAAGTTACATAATTAATGGCATGATTGAATCGGGAACCAAACCTTCAAAGAGCAGACTCAGTCAGCTAATTTCATGCCAGTTAAGTAAACACGACTTTGAATTACTGTGCCGCCAATCCAAAAACCAGGCATAACCATCAAGCCAGCCTTTGGTTTTTGTTCGCTTTCATCAGGTACCAGGTTTTTTACCACACTTTCCATGTAAACCTCAGAGAACTCAGTTCCCTTGTTGACTTGGAAAACCTTGACACTTGGGTCGAAAGAATGCGCTAGTCTATGCAACAGCCAGATAGATTTTGCCAGTTTCAGGAAGGCTTGGTAGAATGGAGTGCGAGGATGCCCACCCCCCATGACGTAGTTGCGCTGGTCCAAATTACCAAAAAAGGAGGCTTCCATTTTAGGGTGAATCAATATTAGATACTTGCTCCTACAGAACTTACCAAAGTTGGAATCTGGGTTTTGACCTAAAGCATCCAGAGGGTCCAATTCTCTTAAAGCAAGGTATTGGTGAAAGAAACTCTCTCTGTTAACAGACAAATCTTCTGGTTTCTCTGTGAAACTCTCCTGTTGAAATCCCAAGAACATTCTTTGGCATATACAAGACTCAAATGCATATTTCTTGTGAGCTCTTTTTGCATAAACGACACTCGGTTCAATGGACTGAGCTGCAGCATCAAGGTCCCAACCAGCTGCCTTCATCATGTTGATCAGTGGCTTTGAGAAGTCATGGATGGCTTTGTATGCAGCTTCTACAGCCGAAATGAATAGATCAGGAGTCAAATCTACAGGGAAGAATCCATTTTGCTCTCCTGAATCTCTTGTTGACAGCCCCCTAAGCTTTAAATTCTTTTCGAGTTTCTCTCGTTTTTGCATTGCCTCTTCTATCTGCTGCTGCAACTGATTTATTTCTGAATCTTTATTCTGAATTTCAGACTGGAACTTCTTCACCATGACCTCATATGTCTTCAATAAACTTTGCTGTTCTTGAATTTCTGCCGCTAATCTGGAGTCCTGAGGAGAAACACATACAGGCTTGGGATTGTTTTCCCGATAGAAGTGCTTAAGCTCCGATAAATTCTTGAGTTCAGCAATGACTTGTTTATCAGCAACTTGTATTTTATCAGGATCATAAGGAGTATGAGCAGCTTGAAGCTGGATATAAGCTGTCTTCAAAGATGAAATATTTGTAAAGATCCTCGAAATCAAAGCATCTATAGCTTCACCATTTTGATTCATGGACTCCTCCATAGGTTGAGGGTGTACTTTCTGGCTGTTGCTCTCACGGAGTTGACTTTCCCTGACTTCAGTCGGTAGCATAGCTACTTCAAAACTAAATTGTGGTCAAACAAACACCACTTCCCAGTGCAATAACACTAACACCGTATTATCTACATAATTCACACCCAATAGTCATATTATCATTTAATTTATAAAATCCATTTCCAAAGGAAACACAATTATAACCTAAGTCAGAACTAACAACCTCACACAATCAAACTTAGTACGAAACATCCTTAGAATGATCAAAAACAAGAACAACAACAATCACAAAACCTTAATTCCAAAATTAGAAAAAATTACAATCACCATAGAATAATCAAATTTACCCAATTCAAAAACCCCAAAATTAACAACCCTAATTGAGTAATTGGTAAATTAATCAAAATTCAAAAATCGAAAAAACAAAACTCAATAACACCATAGTATAACACATCATTCCAACCTTAGAAATGAATTACTACAAATAAAATGATAAATTTCAGCATCAAGATCAAAAAGATAACTCATATGACTATCAAAAACACAGTAACCAAACACACTTCATTAGCATAAAACAATGATAAACAATTTTTATTTGTTTTTGAGTATTAACAATGACAAACAATTTTTATTTTTTTAGCAACCAAAAAACAAAAAGATAAAACTGAACTTACATATGATTTTCTGGATCAATCTTCAAAAATATCTTCAAAAGTTTCAATCTTTAGGTTATACAGAGGGCATCTTCAATCAGATTATAAAACATTGAAAAAAAAAAAAACAACAATCTTAACTGATTTTGTTGTTTTTAAAAGAAATTGGTTTCAATTAACCGATTAGAATCAAATTAAAGACAAAACCATAGAATAACAAATTTAGAGAGAGATTATGTCAAAAACGGCTGGCAATTGGCATGAGTCGAAGATTTGATCGAGTTATCCCAATTCCCAAATAGACGGGTTTTCATTGGGTCAATTATATGATGGCCCAAGTTTTCCATAGTTCATTAAGCCCATGCTAAAAATGGAAAATATAGACAATCAAAATAAAATAATTGTGTGTCGAAAATTTAAAAAAAAAATTCAAATGATATAGTTATGGTGAGACAATTTTTATTGGAATGATTGAATGTACATTTAAAGTTGTAAAGTGATTAATTATAAATTTAAAGTAATCACTCACAATTTAAAGTTTGACACCTCACTTCCTAGAGGATCTTTTTAGTAACAACAATAACAGTGTTCATACTCATCATTCAAATAGCTTTATTCCGGATCTTCAAAAAAAAAAAAGAAGCTTTATTCCGAATTCGTTAGACCATATAGGTAAGGCTGCAAATACTAATGAGGATCAGGGATCTACGGAATCTATGACCATTTCATTTCTTGAAAGCAAGCCTGTGTAGAACATGAGGGATTCGAATAGCTAGCCACTGCTCCATAAACTGCAAACAATGTATGCTGAAAGTACATTGAAAAAAGATATGATCATTGATCAATAGACTAGGGTGCAGCATTGCACATTAGGCAAACGTACACCCATTTAAACCAATTTATCCTTGGTTCTGTCTGCACATCCACTCACTTAACTGAAGCTTTACACAGCAGAGCCTCTTCGGGAGCCCAACTACCTAATTAACCGTTGGTCAAATTTTGATTCAGTGACTAGATCTAATTTTGACGGCACGTTTGTGATGTGAACAGGTTTGTACAGGTTTCCCACTTCAAGATAAATGTCACTTTGGGATGGGTTGTTTGGTTTTATATTGATGTTGTTGGGACCAGAGCTTTCACTAAGGGAATCTTTTGCCTTAAATGCTCTCTTAAGGGTCAATTTTTTTCTATTCCCAACAGTAAACCAAACTTTACTGCTTTTACTACTATTTTAATGCCCTATTTTTAACAGCTATCTTAGACATTTCCCCCACACAAACATCATCATTAAGCCTTTTTAACCCTTCTTCAAAGCTTATAGCAGTAGTAAGATGATACCAAAGAGAAAACTCATAATCTACCCCAAGATCTTCCTAATTTACAATTATTTTTTTACTCAAAGAAAGACAACTTATCTGGGTCTAAAGAGATGGTTTTACACATCCCACAAAGATATTCTAACCCCACAACTCTATTTTTGAATTGCCCATCATACCAAAACTTCAATGTAATTGAATCACTAATATTAGCCTAAAACCAAGCAAAAAAACGAAGTTAAATCCAAATTTGAATGAAAATCGAAATTGAACATATAAATCAACAATTTGAAAATATTGCCTACTTTAAAACCCTAATTTTCTGAGTACACTAAGTTTAGGGATAAATAATGCAATTGAGAAGAAAAAACTTACCATAACATGCGGTTATGCACCTTGAGTGAGAGGAAGTCGATTTTGTCTTCGAGGAAGTTGCCGGGTTACTGTTAATGGTGAATTGATGATGAAGGAGAGATAGAAAGTCAATTTTGGGTTGCTGTAGAGTTGAAAAAAATATAAATTAATAAACCCTTTAGGTGTCATAGGTAAAATAGGATACCAGAGGAAAATTGGGAGTAAACTTCGTATTAATCAGGGTTAATTGATAGTTCGTCTTATTGTAGGAAAATTAGTGAAATCTCGTATTATTCAGGGTAATTTTTCCTTATATTTATTGATTACATATAGTATTTCTACAATTGGAGGCTATTTATATGATTTTTTATAAAATATTATAGGTACAATTAAGATACAAAGTGTACTTAAAGTTTTACGAACTTTCATCAATGATAACATTGAAGATATAAACGCATTTATTTGCAGGTTTGTACAATTATTTAAATCAAAAGAACTTTTAGAAATATATTAAATAAATATTTAATTTCACTAAAATTGTCATTTATAGTTTTGATTTCACAAGTGAAGTCTGTACAAGTACTACATATTGACAAACTCACCTATCATATTAGTGAAAATGATTTCTTGGACCCGGCACAAAGAAAAAAAATTAGAGGCATAAGTGATATTGAAAAGGCATGTTTGATATTTGTGTACTATTACTTTTTTTTGAATATGTGTACTATTATAATTAATTAATTAATTTATTTATTATATTATTTTTCTAAATGGTACTTTACTACTCCCTCATATGCAGCTCAAATGTCCCATTTGATTTTTCACGGATTTTAAGGTGAGTCAAAAGGAGACCTTTTGAGTAGGAGAGAGAGTGATGTTATGGGTTTTTAATGACTTGATTTGGGATTTAATGATTCCTTCCAAATTTGAATATATTTGTTGGAATATTTGAATGACGAATGTTTTTCACCTTCAAAAGTGGATAATTTTTTTTAATAGCCGAAAATTACATTGTTCGGGTTAATTAGCTAAATTACATACGTTCTACAATCAAAAACATTACATAAAACAAATTACTTAATCTCGGCAAGCCTTCTCAATTCTTCAACGGCATCGGTGTTGTTCAAATCTTTCTCGATCGTATGGGTGCAGATTTTTTCAGATCGTCGACTTTAGATTTTCCACGTTGAAAATTCGATGCATTAAAATTTTCAAAAATTGCCCCGGTATGTTAAACAACCAAAATTTCATCTTTGTAAAAAAATTATCATTGTGCCATCCCATTTATAATCAAAAACCAAATTGAAAGTCCAAAAAAAATAGACAGATCAAGCGCCAAATGAAATCAGAAAACCCAAATGGCAAACAGACAAATAAATGAGGTGCCAATATGAAAGCATGTAACCAATTGAAGGGAGACAAATAATCTTGGTGCCATGAATGAAAAAAAGCAAGGGGGACATTGCAATAAATAGTGATTTACTCAAGAATATTTAATACAGCCACAAGCATTTAAAAAGGTAGGAACCAAAAATTTGTCCAGCTAACAAAAACCCAAATTATGCAAAATTATTGAGCAAATTAAACAAGAACGGAAAACCGATGCAAGGTATAATTAATGAACTTGCAATAGAGTATGAAGTGAGTAGGAAAACGATCACAAGACTATGGCAGGAAGTTCAGAAACAAATGGAAAACAACAACACAACCATAAATCTGAACAACAAGAGGATTGGGAGACAAGCACCCAACAAAATTCAATTTGATGAGGAGAAGTTCAAGTCCATCAAATTTGAACTTGATGGAACTCAACATTCAGTTGCAAAACAAATGGAAGTATCATAGTCGACAGTGTGTAGATGGAAGAAGGATAGAATAATTAGAAAGCATACAAACGCAATCAAACCAACTTTGAATGACCACAACAAACTAAAGTTTTGCATTATCTAAGTTGCAATATGATGAAAACAATGATTATTTTCAATTTAAACCACATAGTAAAATTGTTTGCATTGATGAAAAGCACTTTTATCTAACTCGTGAATCGCAAACTTACTACCTAGCACCGGGTTAGGTAGTTACACATCGTGAATGTCAATCCAAACGATTCATCCCAAAAATAATGTTCATGCGTGCTGTTGCAAATCCAATTTATTTATCTTATAGTAATGTGTTTTTTGATGGTAAGATAGGGATATGTCCATTTATTACTCAAAAGCCTGCCAAAAGGAGTTCAAAGAACATAAAGAGAGGAGAATTGGAGACCAAACCAATACAATCAATAACCAAAGAGCACATGAGAGAAATGCTCATCACTAATGTGCTACCCACCTTACGAGCTAAGTGGCCACACGGAATGTCAAAGCACATTTTTATTCAACAAGATAATGCAAAGCCACACATAGCACACAATGACAGTGAATTTATGGAGGACAGGAGGAGGCAATGAAAGACGATTTTTTCATAAAACTTGTACAACAACCACCAATTTCACCAAACATGAATGTACTAGACCTTGGTTTTTTAGGTCAATTCAGGCTTTGCAATATCAGAAAGCAACCTATAATGTACCATAATTACTAAGTGTGTGATCAATGCATTTGACAATTTATGTCCAAAGTGTTTGAGATTTGTGTTCATTACACTACAAGCTTGCATGATTGAAACCATGAAAAGGCAAGGGGGTATTGATTATCATATCCCACACAAGAACAAAACAAAGGCTATTAGGGAGTAGACATTGCTTGAGTATCTTAGTGCGGACAAACAACTAGTGGTGGACTCTCTTCAACATTTATTCACAAGAATCAGTTCACAAATAATGAACCAATTGGTTGGCATGGTAAGGTATCAAGGGGGTCTTGATAAAACCCAAAACACTCAACATAATAGGTTATTAAACTAACACAACATCAACAACACGGCCCCATAGCAACACCAACAAGACCAAACAATATGAACAGCACAGCACTGCTACAAGACTAACATTAACAACTAATGTTCTCGTTATTAGAGCACATTTATCTCCTCATTCTAGTGTCAAGTCTTGCGTTTTCAATTGGCTTTTGCATACTTTACGGATGATTTTACCTTGATCTTGTCTGGGGGTCTTGATAAAACCCAAAACACTCAACATAATAGGTTATTAAACTAACACAACATCAACAGCACGACCCCGTAGCAACACCAACAAGACCAAACAATATGAACAGCACAACACTGCTACAAGACCAACAAGACCAACATTAACAACTAATGTTCTTGTTATTAGAGCACATTTATCTCCTTATTCTAGTGTCAAGTCTTGCGTTTTCAATTAGCTTTTGCATACTTTACGGATGATTTTACCTTGACCTTGTCTCCATAGTGCTTTAAGGTGTTTTTAGGTGTTTTGAGGAGGTTTTAAGGTGTTTTTGTTGCGTACGAGACCTAGACGCTTGAAATTATCCAACAGAAAGATTTACAACACAGACCAACATTAACAACAAGACCAACATTAACAACACAGACCAACATCAACAACTCTTCAAAACAATGATGAAGTTATCCAGCAGCAAGACCAAGTACAACAATGAGGCAAAAACAGAACAACAACCAACAGTTATGGACCAAAAGAGAACATTCTACATTAGTTTTGGAAAAAGAAGGAAAACAACAAGCACAAAAATACAAATCAGAAAAAACCACTTATTAGTTGGAGACAAAAAGTCATGTAGTTTTTGGACAAATTTTTGGAGATCTTGAAAATGGGATGTTTCATATCTAAACAACAAGTGTAAAAAGTTTGTTATTGTTTAAAATGAAACATTTGTACTCATGTTTACAATAATGGAAAAAGTGGTTGTTTATTTGAAAAACTATCAGAGTATTTAACGCATTCAAATCATTGCGCAAAAACGAACTTCTTTGCGTTTTAGTTTTGGGAAAGCAATCCAAAACCTAATTTTGAGTTCGTGTTTTTTGGTGGCAATTAAATGTGTTGTCAAAAAAAATCATTGAGCAATTGAAAAAACATCGAAAAACCCTAAATCAAGCAAACATCATCATCAGCCATAACGCACCCACAAGAACGAAAACATACTCGAAAATGGCCCAAGTTTATCAAGCCAATCTTCATTCTCGCAATCAATGTTAGAGAAAACAACATTAGCAGAAGAGTACTCACGATTCGAGTAAAGTTCAGGTTTAGGAATGTACATGAGTTTACCTTCAAAGTCTTGTTCTCTACCCCACTTTGGATCTGTCTCAACTGAAGAGTAATCGTCCTCATATGAGTCAAAAAAACTCAACATTGTAGTAATTAGGGCTTGAGAGAGGTAATTTGAGGATTTTGATAAGACAAAGATAAGGTGAGGATAGCCTATAGACAAGTGAGTTAATGGCGGTTTAAGGGTTCAAGAGGGGTGAGGTTGTGGAAGTTTTAGGGTTTTCCATGGTAGAGAAGAGAGAGACGAGCACGAAGGTCAAAAATTGTAGGATAAAGAAGAAGGGGGGGGATAAATTTACCCAGAAAAACGAACAAGAAAAGAAGGAAACTCAAATATAGAGTTTGAAGAACAATGGAGGATGTTCTTGAAGGAGAAGATGACGATGAGGGTTAGAGGGAAATGGGTAAAGATTCTAGGGTGGGTAGGGCGGGGTTTTAATTTGGAGGGAGTTATTAAGAGGGAATTAGATTAGGATAATTTAGTTGATTATTTCGGAAGATAATAGATTAAATTAGATGAGTTTAACAAGGGTATAAAAGTAAATATTTAAGATGAAGTAAGGGTATAAGGGTAAAAAATACTGCCAAAAATGAAAATTGGACATTTAGGGCGACTTGACACAAAATAGAAATGGGACATTTAGGTTGAATAGGAGGGAGTATTATTTTAATGAATTAAATATATTGTTAATTATTTTTCCAAGTCTAGGTGGTTACTTCATTGTAGCTATGATTGTTGGATTTGATGAGATAGATGGTTGGTGTTACAATGGGTGCAACAAAGATTCGAATAAAATTTAAGAAATTGACATTGACAGGGTGAAAAAATTAAGATGTGAAAAATGCAATGATTTTGTGACATATGTCTCACTCTAGTTCAAAGTCAAACTTCGGGTCATTGATGAGACTGGCAGTGCAGCTTTCATCATCTTTGAACGTGAAATGTCTAGACTTATTCGTTTATATTTTATCAAAATTTACATATGTATTTAACTTATTATATTAATATTATGCAGGATGCATGTGCTGATGTTTTTTGGGAAGAGTTGAAACAAATTGTGGACAAAAAGTTTATGTTTAAGATTTTTGCGATAGAGTATAATTTGAGAAATTGCTATGAAATTATAGAGTTCTTAATTATGGCTTGAATGACCTTGAATTAAATAATTTTTTTGAGTTTAGAGATATTTAATAAGATATATGACAATATATCTTGGGCTATTTTTTTCGTACTTTTAACTTTGCATTAATTAATATTGATAGAAAGGAATAATTAATTACTTCTTAATTTTGTATATTGGACATGACAGTTAATGATGACACAAACTCGAAGATATGTTCTAATAGTTGCACCACACCCACAAATGAAAAGAATTTTGAAGAATTGGAGTGGATTGGTGAAGCTAAAGACATGCAAACATTCGAAATATCAACAGGTACAAAGAGGAAAGTAATTAGTAAAAAGGAAATTGAAGAATAATTAAGCTATTTACTATCTTAAGTTTATTTTGCTAAAGAATTTACTGTCTAAAGAATATTGTTTTAGAATTTTTAATATGTTTGTGTAATTCAGATATTTTAGTATGTTATTTATACAAACCTATTTTGACCTTATTTTCAATAGTGTTCAATATCATGAATTATTTTTTGATATAAAAAACTATAGCAAATATTGTATGGAATTACTAAAAATTCTCACCTCAAAATATTTACATAAATTAATATGAAAATAGCAGTTATAAAATAAAACAAATCAGCCAAAATACTAATAAAAATGGAAATACAAGAACGCAAATAATGAAAACGATTGAATAATAAAAAGGAGAACGATACTCATCAACAATAGATGAAGATCGTATTATTCTTATGAAATGAATCAACCCACAAAACAAATGAAAACATTAAAGAATTAAGTCAACTCAAATTAAAGGGTACTAAAATATCTTAAGAAATCAACCAAAGTCATCATTAATATATCACCAACATTGTAAGATGCCATACATCAAAATATCAAAGTAAAGTTTAATGGGAAAATTCATTTGATCTATTAAATATTAATCACAAATATCAATCATTATTAAAATAATTCAAGTAAGAAAATATCAATCTATTCTAAATTCCTAATATCATTATATAATAAAAAAAAAGAAAGAGAGTTGGTCAAACCATAAGCATCTTATTAAAATAAATCAACTTATATACTTTTAAAAAAATAAGAATCAAAATATTTAAAAACACTACAAATCACAAAATTTGAGGTGAACATAGTAAAAACACAGGTATGCCATAAATTAGGCGCCAAATTACAACAAAGCAGCAAAATTTCTTATTGAACATGGAAACTAAAATATTTAACATAAAAGTTACTTTGATTAATTCTTAATTGAAAATGGAAACTAAAATATTTATAATAAAACGTTACTTTAAACAATCCATTATTTTTGGCAAGGATTAACCAATTTATGAGTTTTTTTTTTTCTCTTACTAAAATAAATTATGTATCATTATCATAGACATCTATATGATTTTTCACTAGATTCAATTAACATTAACATTTTTAATCATAACAACAATGAATGAACATTACAACCTACGTAATGCAAGGATGAAAAGGAAGATGATTATTGAAGAAAAACGTCTTATAACAAAAAATTCAACTGGTCAAATCTTCAAAAAACCAAAAATGCCGCTTACAGACATATGGCCATGATCATTTCCATGAGAACGACTACTCCTTCCCATGAGAACGACCACTCGTTCCCTAGCCTACAGCAGCATCAGAGATAAGAAAGTGGAACGACCGATCGTTCCTCCTATAACGACTGATCGTTCCCTCTTCGCAGAATGAGCTTTTGGCTTGGTTGCTCATTTGACGGCCCATTGTACGTCATTTGAAGGATTATTCCTCTTCTTTTGAAGAGCTAGGTTATATCACTCATAAGCATTACTATATAAGGGGAGATTTTTGTATCATGAGAACACCATTTTACACCTTTCTTTTTACATTTACCTTTACTATTTTGAATTGACTTATGGTCTTCAACTTTTTGGTCTCTTTCTTAGACATGTTTCTTCAAGGTCGGGAAATGACCATGGTCGTTTCCTTGTCTTGGCTTGGGTTTTATCCTTTAGTGCTCGATTCGATCCTGCTCCTCCCTCGAGGCCTCTAGGGCTCGGGAACCAACTTCTCTATCATGCTTTGGCTCGGAAATACACAAGAAACCTGCAAAAACACGAGCAAATGCATGCTACCCTCAAAGAGGGCGTAACTCCAACAAAAACACATGTATATTGACGAAATTGAATGCAAACAAGCCAAAATAAGGTGCATGGCAAGGGCAAATTTAGGGTTAATCAACTCCCCCCAAGCAAGCCCTTGCTTGTCCTCAAGCAAGTAGAAGAAGAAAACATTCAGGACACTAAATCTCACAAAGTTAACATGCGAGCAACAAACTTCCCAATGGCATAATTGATGAACACACTTGCATGAAAAAAGCGGCTTTGCAAAAAAAAAAACAAATTTCAATAACCCGACAAAAGGTTTAGAAAGCACAAATACACATGGATACACTCTTGGGCTCATGGCTCCATTGACTTGAAGTGATAACCTAACGCTCCCAACCTTGTCTCTAAATGGCCCACACAAGACGCACTAAAAAACCAAACTGAGTCGAAGCTCCCAAGCCAATCACAAAGATGCGAGCAAACCTCACTATAGGTATGTGGAATCCAAATGACAACCACACTCAAATGTGTTTAGGCATAACTCTCGCTCAACCTATGGCTCAATGTAATGTGAGCCTTTAACACAAAGATGTATCCTAATTTGGTACCTCGTTACTTAAGGACTCAAAGGCTAAGACTTCACTAGAACTAGGTGGATCAATCTAAAAGAGGTGAAATGGTAAATGCTAAAGTGTGATGAAATGGAATAAAGGACAAGGAAGGTTAGGGTTACAAAAAAGGAGAAGCATAACTAGTTAGTTAACCCAAAACAAACCAAAATGACCCATGGTTTACACAACTTGGCATTTATCATCTACTAATATTTTCTATACAATTTTTTTGACTTTTTTTTTCTTTTTCTTTTTCCTTTTTTCTTTTTTTCTTTATTTTTTTGCATTTTTTTTTCTTTTTTTTCAAATGATATAAAAGATAAACACTACATTACCAAAAGCGGGTAGTGAAACCATAGGGCTATTAAAGCCATACCATTCCAACTAATATATACAACCATATCTATAATCAAAATATCATCATGATATATACAAGCGGTGATCTCAAGAAAAATCAAAAAATCATAGACAAGATAAAGACTAATTGCCAAGTGTGATAAACCAACCACCAACATACCATTAACCAAACCTACTAGTATATAAGTTGAAAAAATTATCACCGACCAACCACCGACCAACACCACTTTCCGACCAAAAGTTGGTCGGTGGTAATTTTCATTTTTTTTGATTTTTTTGATTGACCAAATATAGATATAAGTTGAAAAAATTTAGATATAGAATTCAAAAGTTGTTGTGGTGTAGTGGTTACTACAATGGTTTGCAAACCAAAAGTCCCTTGTTTAATTCAAGCCAACAACATATTTTGTTATTTTATTAAAATTTTGTTTTATACTAATAGTTTTGCATTATTAATTTGTTTTTTTGTCTTACTAGTTTAATTTGTCGGTACTCGAAAAGTTTAATTTGCATTATTAATAAATTAATAATATACAATGACTAATAATAATAATAATAATAATAATAATAATAATAATAATAATAATAATAATAATAATAACAATATACTAATACGACTAATAATAACTAATACGACTAAATAACTAATAAAGTACTAAAATGCACTAATATAACTAATAATAACTAATACGGCTAAATAACTAATAAAGTACTAATAATCTACTAATACGAGTAGTTATATACTTATACAACTAATATTATACTAATGAAACGCTAATACGTACGACTAATACTAGGACTAATATTATTATGACTTATTATAAACTAATACAACTAATAAGATATTAACACTACCCCTAATAAGATGATGATGATATACTAATACGACTCATAAGATATTAATACTATATTAATACTGTATTAATATGACTAATATAATTACAACTTATTATAAACTAATACAACTAATGATGATCATGATAATGATGATAGACTAATACGACTAATAATAACTAATACGACTAATACGACTAAATAACTAATAAAGTACTAATAATAACTTATACGACTAATATTGGCAAATAATACTAATAAAGTACTAATATTACACTTATACAACTAATGATATAATAATAATACACAAATACAACTAATACGAGTAACAATATACTAATACAACTAATACGAGTAATAATATACGAGGAATGCACTAATGTGAGTAAAACTATACTAATCAACTAATAATAATAATAATAATAATAATAATAATAATAATAATAATAATAATAATAATAATAATAATAATAATAAATGAAAGGAAAGTATAAGGAGCCGCCTTCTCTCTAGTTTCTCTCTAGACTTCTCCTCTGCCAGGCGACACCAATCGCCTTGCCATGGCAGGCAGACGGCGAGGTCGCCCACCGAGGAAGCTGAGACCGCCGGCGTGGTAGAGCCCCGATGTCAACTCATCGGATGTAAAGTACCAATTGCAGCCTAAATCGCGATTGAGTACTAAACCTAAACTTGAAGATTCCAGCCAAAGTCTAGCCTGATTTGAAGGATTACTGCAGAATAATGGCGGAAATCTGCATTTAGGTGCGTCTATGGCCTGAATTGAACCCTTCTTCCTTGGGTTGAAGGTAAGTTTCAAAACCCTAACTGATTTGGGTTTTGATTTGTCCATGAACTGCGTATGCAGTTTTGTGTTTGAGGATAACACCTCTGTTATTCCTTCCTCCTCGAGTACCAGCAATGGAGGATCTACAAATCCTCTTTTGTGAATTTCGAGTGCCTCATAGGATTCGAGCTTGGCTCGTTTTCGTGTGGTTTTGGTTTTGTTTCTAGAAGTTGTGGAGGGTTCTAAACCAGCTAACTTTGGGATTCTCAAGTCCTTCGTTTTATGGTGTAGATGCCCTGTTGAGTAATGGTGTATGGTTAGCTTAATACGTTGGATTTCTATTGATGCTAGGTCTGTATACGAAAATGCTATTTTGGTATAGTTAGACTCCGGTGTTAGGTGTGCACTTGTCTTGATCATATGCTGAGTGTATGTTTTAGGCTTCCATTGGTGACTTTAATTGATGTTAGCCTTTGTATGTGAAGATGCAACCTAAATGTGGGTATAGCTTCTAGTTTTGTGCCATGCTTTTGTTGTGATGTATGGTAGTATTGCACATTGTTGGTAGCCTATTGTGGATGTTCTGGCCCCAAATGCCACTGCTTGGAGTCTTGAACATTGCTATGGCTGGCTTGATATACCTGCTGTCATCAGTGAAGGTGGCTGATACAGGACTGATGGGCACGGCTTCTGATTAGTGGAGGGTCTCTCATGGAAGATATGGGATGATCAAATACTCCCTAAAGCAGCTGGGTTCCCTCAATGCTGTTGTAGGACTACTATTTTGATGGCTTGGTTCAGTACTACTGGACTGACTTTGTTAGTATGTTTATGGTCTTGATCTTCGCTTTGTTGAGGCTCTCTCGTGGGCGATTACAAGCATCAGGATATTGTGTTTTTTGGAAAGCATAAGCATGTACATGAGGGTATTTGCCTATATGCTTGCTGGTTTTGCTGCAGGTTGTAGATCATGGGTCTTACTATGTTGAGCACCCTGATTTAATGTATGGCCATCTTTGGTTCTGTGGCTTGTATCTTGCTATGTGTATGTGGAGGTATTAGTCATTGCAGATTAGGCAGATTGCTAAAGCTGCTGTATACTATGGGAATCACCACACAAGTACTAGGTTATTGGATGTGATTGTAATGGAAGGCTCTTGTGAGAAAATCATCCAGGCGATTGTCAAATGATATTGGGCTAAAGGATCTTGAGCATGGTTTTTGGTGCAGTCCCTTGGGAATTTTGAGGCTCATCAACTGATTATCTCATCTTGGTGGCATCTGCGGGTCTGTCTTGTTTTGGAGTTCAAGTGCTTCGTTGGGTTGGCAGCCTAATTGAGGAACGTGCTACTTTTGGATATCTTCTGATAGGATTGATTAGTATTTGCACAGTTTTAGTTGTATGGAATTCAATTGTATTTTGTATGTGGCCATCTGTTATTGTTTAGGCTAAAGATACTCTCTCTTTCTTGGAGACGTCTCGCGATGACAAGGGGGCCTGTCCCTTAGAGCTTCGTTTTGGCTAGACCTCCCAGTCTTTTGAACCGTTGTAAGCCTCGGCTATTGTTCTGGCATTTTATAAAATTTACTTTGCCAAAAAAAATAATAAATGGAAGGAGTATTATTAATATGAATTCAATAACATAGCTTAAAGTATTACTAATCAACTCTTGGTTTGCTGGTTGGTGCATGAGCCTCATATCCATGAGGTCTTGTGTTCGAATCTTGCCTGCGACATTGTTGTGGTGATTGTGTGGGGTGTACACACAGGTGCCACGTGGGTGTGACTGGGAGCTCAATAAGTGCCACGTGGGCGTGACATGGCACATTCCAAAAAAGAAAATTTTTCTTTTTTTTTTCCAACCAAATGGTTGATCGGTAGTTGGTCGCAAGGTTAATTTTCGACTAACACGATAGTGTTTTCCTACTAATTTTCGACTAACACGATAGTCGGAATTTCCAATTAATTTTCCGACTAACCTGGATTTTTCCGGGTTTAGACCGGACCGGACCGGAAACCCGAAATGTCGAATATGTACCGGATGCAACCGGTCCGGTCCAATCTCGCTCAGTTCCGGTCCGGACCGTCAGTCCGGTCTCATTTTGCACACCCCTATTCGCAGGGGAAGAGAGGAGAGGAATATGAAAAGTTTTTGTTGTGTTTTCTGATTTGCGTTTTTTTGAAAAATGAGTTTTGCTCCACCTAAATCAGTAAACATTTGATTTTTTTTATTTTATTTAGGCTAATGCCCACGCATATAAGCGTGGGTAATTGCACTTAAAGCTACGTTCATAAGTGTGGGTAATTTATAAACCAAAATTCGTATTTATGTCTAGATATGTATTTCCCCATACTTTTAAGTGAGCTAGGTTATATTCAAAAAAAAAAAAAAAAGT
This sequence comes from Amaranthus palmeri, assembly GCA_019776075.1. Taxonomy (NCBI): domain Eukaryota; kingdom Viridiplantae; phylum Streptophyta; class Magnoliopsida; order Caryophyllales; family Amaranthaceae; genus Amaranthus; species Amaranthus palmeri. The sequence goes on from JAAKBH010000522.1 coordinate 199,780, forward strand.
GAGCTAGGTTGCTATCCCCACACTTAATAAACGTGGCTAAATGCAAATATCTTACCACACTTAATTAAGCATGGGTATATGCCACTTTTTTTGTAGTGTTTGGTTGTTGGATTTTTCTAGGATTTGGTTTTAGTTAGAGTTAGATAAAATTGAAAACAATTGTTGTAATTAGGAAGAAAAGGTACTAACTTTATAGCTTTATGCTTTTACTTTTGAAGTTGGGTTTATTGATTGTAGACTTTCCTACTTCCCTTCACTTTGTTCTAGTTAAGTACCAAATTCAAGCATTTCATCAAACATAAAAAAGGCGTCTCCAAATTCACTTTTGATTGAAACAAGGAGTTCACTTCATACATCGAATGGGTCTAATTCCCTTTCAAATCAACGCTAGAAAACCTTTAGATTGTGGTGGTTTTCTTAAATTTATGGATCATAATGGTAATACGCTATCATCTTTGTGCTGTGTAAAATTAGTAAGTGAATCTAGAAGAATTGATTCACGGTGAAGGCAATTGAAAATGAGCCAAGTGAGAGCAAAGATAACAGAGAGCCTGAAGATGCTATTCAGGCTACCATTGACAAGAGCAGTAAGGTTTTAGCTATGCCTAAAGAACTTCTTAAACACGTAAATGGTTTGGCATTAGCAATAGCTTCTGTATTTGTTTATGTTTTAGTTGATTTCAAGTTCAATTGTTCGCAATAGGTCTTTGTTTTGGTATTCATCTAATTTGTCATATTTCTGCATTTTGTTTTATGTAGCTTGATTAGTTGATTATGATGAGTGTTTGCTTGTGAATGAATTGTATACTTCTGCATTTGGTTTTGTGCCCCAAAATTTGATGTCATAAGGGGAAATGGAGTTTAATTTTAGTGTTTAGAGGGTAGAAAATCGAAATTAATCTAATTTGTTGTTTGGTTCATGCTGTTGATAATCTATTGGGAGCAAGACTTTGACGTTGTTGTGTGATGGGGATTTGAGAACACGAGTATGTGGCTAGTTTTATAAACTTGTTGAGTAATACAAGTAGTATGTTAAGATTATTGTTAGTTTTATAAACTTGTTGAGTAATACAAGTAGTATGAAATCGAATCACGATAATTCGCTCTTCTTGGCAAGGTAATCAACATCCCTCTCTTTTTTTGTTTTGCTCCCTCTGTCTCACCAAAATTCCCCATTTAAAAATATTTAAAATTTGAATAGTTAGTTTATAAAACAAATTTATTCCTTTGCGTTTTCATATTGTGTTATTAGATGGTTGAACCATTTACTGATCATTATGTCTTTGCTTAAGGAGTGCAAGATTCTTCTCATTCGCAAGTTGTGTTGTTATGGTAATTAATAAGAACCAAAAATAAACCACCACTATTTTAGTAAACATTATACTAAAGAACCAAAAAAAAATACTCCTATATATTTAGATCCCACAATGTATTATTTAAATGAAAAAACTTTTTATCATAATTGTAAAATGTCTCCATATGGTTTTGTTTCTTGATGTAATAGAAATGATGAACTCATATTGGTGAGAAACTTGGGATAAAGGAGGTTGAGTACCGCCCAAAGTGAGTAGCGTGAGTATGATTCTCTTAAAGAATCTTAATTTTCAGTTCTATCTCATGTTACTTTGACATGCTTTTTGGCATCAAACATATATGTCCTGGAGTCCAATGTTACGTGTAATAGGCTACTCAAAAAACTAAAGAAAACAAGGTCGTAACTATGTTTTGGAGTAGGATGAACTTTATATAATCATTTGTTGATCAATTGTTAATTTTAGTTTGGTTCATATGTTTTATTGCAATTCAAATTGTGTCTTTAATTCATCATTAGTTTGTGTATTATATAGTTTTTTTTCCTATGTTTTGTGGAACTTCTTTATGACTTGTGCTTGTGTTGATTACTAGGGAGTAGTTCTTCCACAACAATGTTGTGAAAGGTCATTCTCTGTATCTATTTCATGGAAGAAAACAAGTATTATTCTCAGTCTCTCTCTCCGTTTCTCTTTGATGTCTTGGTCGATATAATATTATTGTAGATTGATCAGTGTGCTTTTCTGGTTTCTTACACTATTGGTATTTGTATTTTCTCGAAACACGAGAGAAAGATGTGTTGTTTTGGTTTCGTACATTATTTGTATTTGTATATCCTCGGATGCTAGCGAGAAAACTTTAGCTTTTTTAAATGATGTTCTTCTCTGCACATATGTTTTTGCTTGTGGATTGGATATACTAGGGGTTGAATGCCTTTTGTAGGTAAGAGTAATAATTATTGTAGTATAGTTTATTGAAATTTGATCATTTCTTACAATTGAGCTAGGCAGAGCATGTTACTAAGCATCTAATTGACTATGGATTCCATAGTCCACTATTAATATTTTTGAGTTTCACTATTACATTTACCATTGAGGTAGAGAATGTTGCTAAGCATCTTATTGACTATGGATTCCGTGGTATGTAAGAGTGTCAAGATAACAATTTGTGAATACACTTTTGTCTGAGCAGCAAACTTTGGTTAAGTAATTTGAGTTGGTTAATGCGTCCTTAGAGTCTCTTAGGGGGAAGGATTTCAAGGAGTGAAGAGTTTTTTGTATGTTATTTTTTGTAGATTAAAATCATATGTCTGAGACCTTGAACCATCGTTAGAAAGATAAACATATCATTGTTAATCTAGCGAGAACAAAATGGGAGTTGTTAGATGTTGAGAAGGAGTTGAAATGGGCAACAACTTCTCTTGCTTCATCTGAGAAGGAATATGAGCACATTCAAAGGAAGACTGCTGAAGTTCGAACGGAGTTGGACATTGCAAGGTAATAGCATGATATCTTAATCCTATGTTGCAATTGGTAATTTATCCAAATTTTTAAGAAATCAGATACACAAAATAAGAAATGCAAGCTTCTTCTGAAGATTGTAACTCCTTGATGGATTTTGGAAGATTTTAATGAGTCAGATGAATGTTGAGAGATTTGATCAAGGAAATTCAGTTCCTCAATCTTCTTTTCTGAAATGATTTCTCTTTTTGAATTTAAGAATTATGGGGATTACGATTTTCATTATTTTGGTGTTGTGTTATATCTTTGTTGTTGCTCCATATTTTATATTGTGTACTTGAAGCATAAAAAGGATCATTGTACATCTAATGAAGAATTCTTGAAGTTTTAGCGTGTCTTGTAAATGTAATTATTGAGGAGCTATCCTTTTTGATGGATGTGATGAATCAGAATGCTGGTTTTAAATCATTTGTGTGAGCAATAGAGGGATTTTGTGTGTTGAATATTGGGTAGTGCGATCTTTGTTCAATCCTTGATCTTTATTTCTAAGCATGGCTGAAAGATGGAAAATGCAACTGCTCAAGTATTCATTTTTGTCTTATTATTTTGTTTTACTTTCTAGATAAACTAATGCAAACAATGTACTGTTATACAATAATAATAACAACATTGCATTATCCCAACGCCACATGAATTATTTTTCATCTTTTTCGACAATTTACTCACCACATTCAACTGTCATGCATTTTGCTATCTAATTGTTAGACTATTGCTATATAAAATTATATATATTATCAACTATGTTTACAAGAGTACATTAACTAGATGTATTTTGAATTGACGACCTATACACTTTGATACATATATTTCAACCTGTAGTTTGCTTACATGTTAAAGAAAATCAACTCTACATCGATACCCTAACAAACACTTACATTCAGGGGTGGACCTAATATGGGTGTTGGGGTTGCATATGCAACCCCATTAAAAAAAAATCAGAAATGTTGTTATAAAGTCTTGAACCCATGACATTTTAGTAAATATCAATACTCCAAACCACTAGGCTACAACACTTACCAATAATAATTAATAATTTTAACTATTTTAATACTTAAAAATAGTAATTAATACTCCCTCCGTTCTTTTTTGATTGTCCACATTACTATAACGGGTAGTTTCATATGTTTGTCCCATTTCCTAAAATGGAAAGTTTTGATACCCTCTTTTCACCCCCTCTCTCTTCTAATATCCCATTTATAATAATTAATTTATATTTTCTCTTTCATAATACCAATACAATCATTAATTCACACCACTATTATAATAAAATATCCCCCTCTCTCTTCTAATATCCCATTTATAATAATTAATTTATATTTTCTCTCTCATAATACCAATAGAATCATTAATTCACACCACTATTGTAATAAAATAATACCCACAATCAACAAAGATTCCCACTATCTTAATATGTGTGAAATCTTCAAATAGGACACACATATAAGAACGGAGGGAGTAACTATTAAAAGAAAGAAATATTTACCTATTCTGTTTCCTTTTGAATTTTGATTAATTATTATAATTAATAATTTTTTAATTTAATAACTATTCAGTTTCCTACTTTCCTCTGTCCAATGTCCACGCTCGGGTCTCGATTCTCGAAGAGACGAAGACTCTCGTGACGTCGTCTGTACTGCCAGTGCCGCTGTGCCGCCTGAGAACGAAGACTTGAACTGTGTCGAAGGATTTGTTGAAGAAATTGGGTATAATTCTAATATGTTTTATACTTTTATTGTTTTATAATATGTTTTATAATGGGTAATTGGGTAATGGGTATTATTCTTAATTTCTAATATGTTTTATTAGTTTTATAATGGGTGATTGATATATGGGTATAATTCAGTTTCGTTGAATTTGGGTATTATTCTTAATTTCTAATATGTTTTAATTATAATGGGTGATTGATAATTTATTAATTTGGGTATAATTCAGTTTCGTTTTGAATTTGGGTATAATTCTAATTTCTACATTTCTAATTTGGGTAGAATGTTAGAAGTTAGAACTAGAAGTTAGAACAAATTAGAAGTTATAATTATAATTTTGATTTTTTGAATTTAGGATTTCTATTTTGTAAATTTAGAATTTTTATTTCTTTATTAATGTTAATTTATAAACTATCAAGTTTATTTTATAATTTTGTTGTATTGATTTAGGATGAAGTCATTAAAAGATTCAACCATTACAAACTTTTGGGGCATAAAGAATTTGAATGAGTTTTCTATAAAACTTGTTGAGTTGAAGAAGCATTTGACACATGCGAAAGTGTATCTCCTTTTGAAGTTAGTGTTGACTCTTCCAGTGGCGACAACATCAGTTGAAAGATCATTTTCTGTGATGACATTTATCAAGAATAATCTCCGCAATAGCATGGGTGATGAGTTTCTAAATGATAATTTAGTTACTTATTTGGAGAGGGATTTATTTGAAAATGTTAATAATAAAGATATTGCCAGACAATTTAAATATATGAAACCTCGTCGAAATGACCCTATGTAATAATGTAAAGGTACATGTTATGTTTTAGTGGCTTTGAAGTTTTTTGTGACATATTTGTGCACTGTATATTTTTTACCTTACTTTTTGATGATTCTTTTTCTTATTGTAGATAAACACTACACGTAAACTAATAGACAAAGCTTGTGTACGTGAGGGCTAGTTGATCGAGAAATGCTAATTTTGTCATTGTAACGGGTTAGTTGAGTTATATTTTCGTTTTACTTTATTAATAATATAATCTTTCACATTATGCTTTATTTGTTAATTAGAATCAAGACACATTGATCAGACTCGCAACCCCATGTTTCAAATCCTAGGTCCGCCACTGCTTACATTCCTTCCATTCTTTACACAACTATACTACACCTTTGTAACACATTGACATTTTAATATTTTCATTCGTATTATTATTAGTAAAAGCGTATAAAATAATATATTGAAATTCAATATAGTTAAATAATGTTAACTATTAACAACATACAGAGAAAGTAGTGTGTTTAGGGACAAGAGTGCATTATTAGAGAAATGGTTTAGTATGTACAAAGTAGCAAGTAGTAACTAATAAGAGCTAATACTATGCATCAATTTGAGGCCCTGGATATGCAGGTAAGCTCATTATTCGTTTATCAACGACTGGGCCTCCAACTGTGAAATGGTACAGACTTTGATAGTCCGTTCCCGATAACCCAAGTACCTCATGCACTGCAACGAACACAAAACAACATATTTAATTCATCAGATCATAAACACAAACACAAACACAAACACAAACAACAAGCCCTCCTTCGAAGTCAATGACTAGTACCTTCGTTTCACAGGAAGAGGGAAAAAGAAAGTCCATCTCCTACATACTTCAATAACAGATGCAATGAGCAAGCAGAAGATGCCCATTTTATACAACTGCTTCATCATATTTCTACATCTTCACCTATTTGAAACGGTCTAGTGATTAGCCTTATTTTATGGTCTCATTTTGATAATTACTGATGGTGTTAATAAGATTACTAATGTGATCATTAAATTGTTAATTCTTAAGTAAGTTATGTTAATACTTAACTTTAACTTTGAAAGTAACACTTAAAAGTTGAGCAACAATTTACAAAAATGAAATAAAACCAAGGGATGATATTTCTAGTATTCCATGATGATGGGATTAAACAATCTTCATATTGCTTCAAATCATCCCAACTTTTTTCATTGTCATTGTTTAGTTAAATCCCAACAAACATTCTTATTTTGTTGATAAACTAGTACATTAAGTATCAGTGTCATTTCAATAAAAGCGTGTCAAACAACACAATTTTACGCAATTTAAACATACTAAGTTACTAACGTTACCAAAAGCTTATCGAAGTATACTATTACTAACCCATGCTTATATACTCGAATATTTCACAACTAACAATCTTTTCACAAAATTTCTCTTCCCAACAATCTTGGTCCATTTAGTCCATTTCCAACAATCTAACAATCTTTAAACTTCTCTTCCCAAGCTTTACTTTTGAAAAACACATTCTTTTCCTACTTGAAACTCCAAAAAACAATATAATCATGTTTATATACTCGAATATTTCAAAACTACAAGAGCTTTCCATTCATACCACATTTGGACATATCTACAAGCTAAGGCAAACCGAGAAATGTTTTATTAACCTTGTTTCACAAGTATAAAAAATAGTGGACATAAAGATATTATAAACTATTTTTATTACTAAAGTACGAAAAAAATGTCTCCTAAAATAGCTTAAGAAATGCAGCCATATTGACTTCAAGGAGAAAATTGTTTTCACATAATTTTTATTTCTTATTTCCTAGTAAATCAATCAAGTATAAAAAATAGTGGACATAAAGAAAAAGTGTTGCTAAATACAAAGTGTACTCTAAACTTACAAATATCATCACAAAGTAAGTTATTTAACAACTCCTAGTAAAAAAATTAGTACATGTTAAAAATCCAAAATTAATATCAATTGTGGATACATGCAAATCTGTTTTGCAATAGAGAATTTGAATCTAAGCACTTGAAGGTCAAAGACCAAAAGTGACGAGCTTATGTAGAGATTGGATCCGGGTAATCTTTTTTTATTTCTTGTGTTATAGGTACTTTTAATAATTTTTATTCGCTTTATTTTTTAAATGGCTATATTAATCATTATAAAAATATAATGCACAGTTTATTATTTAATGTTACATGAAAACAATATAATATAGCTTTTGGAACATTTAGATAAATTCAGAAAATTTATGATTTTTTTTATTAATAATGTATTTGATTAATTGGAAATTGTTTGATAAAAAACGACTAATTCAATAATATAATTCAAGGAATTTTGAACTCATATTGTTTATTAAAGTTATCATCAAAAGTAAAATTTGAAAAATGTATTTCAAACATTGTAGTAATGCACCAATATATTACAAGTATTTTATTCATGATGATGATATATATTATGATATGACAAGGAAGTATGTTCATCTCATGTGGAAAAGTTTATATTCATAATTTATCACTATGATTTTGCAAGTAAGGATGTTTATTGCAAGTGGAAAAGTTTATACTAATACATTTTACCAATGAAAATTGATTTGTGAAATTTTAAATATTAGGTTGTGTATGCAAAATGTACATATATGTTGACAAAGTATGCTTGGTAATACATCACAACAAAGGCTGTGTACGTGGTTAGAGCGTAGCAAAGGTTATACTTGTATTTAACATAACAAAAGTTGTGTTAAGTTGTGCCATCTCGTGCAAACGGTGACCGCCTACCAAATGAGTGATAAGATGACTTATGTAAAAATCCGGAAAAAAAAAAAACAACAGTGTAGATTTCACTCATATAAAGCTTATGATTTTAGTCAAGTATGACTACACAATTTATCAATGAAAGTGATTTGAAAAGCTTATATAAAACTGATTTCAAATCAAGTATATTTATATGAATTATGTATAAAAAGTGTCTTGAATGCCTTATGAATTTCAAAAATGTTATTACAAGAATTTCGAAAAAATAAGGTTAATAACTTGTCTGACAGACACTAGTGTTAAATACTCGGCTTTTTGCTTATACTATGTTTTTGTGTGCATTTTAATGATTTTATTCATAGCAAACCCCCACGGAACGTTGAACAATGATTGAAGTAATAGCAGAAAGTAGTTCCGAGCATGAGACTCTGCCCTCATAAATTAGTTTGATAAATTAGTTACACTTGAAGTATTCTAGATTTGTAGTCGAAGCTATGGACTATATTTGATTTGGTTGTAATTTCTTTTAGTTTAGACAATATAGACACGGCACACTGCTTTAGTTTGATCCAAGTATTTTTACTTGGACATTGGTTCAAGTTTTAAGTAACCCTTTGATTGAGGTGTCAAACTTAAGCTTCGGTTTGATTATTTTAGTTAGTCTCTGCCTTTAGGATTGTTAAACTATTTTGATTTGATACATATGATTTCAATTTGTACAACAAACTAGTCATCTTTCCAATTAATTTTATAATGAGTATGACAAACTACAAATGCAAATAGACATAGAAACGAAAGGGAGGGAAAACATTACCTGGATCGTCAAAAAAGCAACCGATTCCAGTAGCAGAAATGCCAACTGCATGAGCCTCCAGATAAAGCACTTGTCCCAAAACACCAGTCTCCCAGAACAAGCGAGGATACATCCATGCACCCTTAGCCACTATCGTCGGTTTAAAGTGTGCTATCATACCAAGACTGAAACATCCATCACTAGCTATATCCTGAATTGAAATTCAGAACAAGGTCAAGAAAAAAGTTTACACCAATCAAATCGTTAGTGCAAATAAATACTCCCACCAGTCCTTGTTTGGAATTCATTGTCAAAAGTATCACTAAGGGATGATAAAAACAAACGTTCATTTACCAAGATTCGAAAACAGAGTATTATTTTTTAAACAACCTCAACAGAAAACGAAACTATAGCTTAGGAACAGAGGTAATGGTTAAACAGGCTGCATTACAAAGTAATCAAGCATCTGCATAGCATAGGTCTCTAATTCTCTATTTCAGTAAATCAATTGCGAAATCACTCTTCCTCAATTTTGATTTTATATTTCCTTTTACTACAACATTGCCAAATATATGCAGCTATGTACCTGAAACTACAGTCCATTACAGAACATAGCAGAATATTTCAGTGACATTAACTTTTTGCCAAATAGATTTAATTCATTACAATTATGAACAATAGCTGGTTTTGATCAGACTATTATTCTACTCATTGAAACATATGAAGGGAAAATCAATAAAATGTTAATACAAGTGCCAAAACTCTCAGAAATGACGATGGTTTTGATCACATAAACAAACATGCTTTGTCTTATACGTTGGAGAAGGAAGATGGAGATGTGTCGAGTTATGGTGAGCTGAGATTTGGGACTGTACATGAGGTGATCAATATGACAAATGAGTTATGTTGAACTTGGACAAGGTAAAAGAGGCCTTAAATAAAGCATGAGAGGACTTCACTAAGGATGCAAGACCATGCCTTACACAAGGCAAGGCATAGTATGAGGGTTGCTTGATCGAGGCAACGAAGAAGCAGCACACAGAATGTGCCAGAGTACTATGCTCGTTCGAGCAAGGGAAGTGCTCGTCCAAGCACCAAAGAAATAAGCTGTTAGTAGGTGCTCAAATGTACCCGCTCAAACAAGCAAGATAGTGGCTCGAACGAGCGGCTTTCTAAGGGTCTAACAGTGTTCTGTTTATGTTTTGGGCATTGAAGAGGGGCAGTAACTTCTAATTCATTGATATGCTTTATTGTAGAGTTAATGTGTGATTCTAGAATAATGTATACCCTCTATAGAAAGGGCATATGCATTCATAGAATCAACATACAAAATTAAGTGACGGCTAATATAAAGTGACTGGCTAAGCCGCTAAGGTGTTTACCGAAAGAGTTTCTACCTTACCTATTAGTATTTGTATCTCCATTATTTAGGAGATAGTTGTCAAGAGAGTGTGTTCTCAGTTGGGAACGTTATTTATATTTGTATTGTTGAATACATTTATAAACAAACATTTGTGAATTCAAGGATATGTATAACAATTAACAACTACGCAAAAATTTACAATGTTTACTCTTAAATTATTAGGCATAACATTTTATATACATGAAAACAATTAAAATATTGCTGATTTGCAAAAGTTACCTGATGGCATGAAAGTCTTTTAGAGATCTCCTTACAATCACCAGGAGCAAGTTCATAAAGAGGAAGATCAGGGGGGCAACCTTCTGGTTTCCTCCATGTAAACTCTGGCCTCATTGATTTCCTAAGATGATCAAAATGATTTTCGTTCCTCACCAAGAAATACAGACCTTTTGGTAAACCTGACACTCTATGAACAAATAAAGCAGCATGCACTTCACTGTCCCAAGAAAGAGCCCTAAATGGCAATGCCAACTGTTTCCCTTGCTTCTCTCCATTCGTCAATCCGGAGGGGAGACAATGCAATAGAATTTGGTAAAATGTATCCCTGCGAATTTCAGTCACTCCATCCATATCCACTGCACTTCTCCTCCTCCTAACGACCTCCCGCACTGTTAGCCCTTTATACGAACTATCACTACATACACCACTACGTTGAAAAGGACTAATCATAAACCTCTCCTCCACTGATAGCGGCTTCTTCCCTGCTTCGGAAGTCCTATAAATCACATCCCAAACGACATGCTCTTTACTCAACATATTAGGCTTTCCTTTCCATTCTAACTTCGAAAATTCCGATATTCTTGAGCTCAATTCCTTGAAATCAACATCAAGCCCTTCTCCTTCCCCGTGAGGGAAAACTGCCAAAACGCAATCCGGGTGCTCAAACTCAATCTCGGGGAATTTACCCTTAACCGGGCGACTAGGTATTGACACTTTAGGGTAAGAATCAAGCCCCATTAACTTCTCTAATTCATCAAAGCCTAATTCATCAAGCAACTTAACATCCCAACCAAGTTCAGCAGCTGCAATAGCTACAGCAGCAATGGCATGACCAACATCATGATTACAATACCTAAATGCCCTTTCTCCATACTTCCAAGATTCCCTCCAAAAAATGGAAGAAAACCCAATAAGAAAACAATCACGATTAAAACTTTTCTCAAAAAACTCATTTGGAATTTCAGCTCTAATCTCTAATCCATGTTCTTTAGGTGCATAATGTGCCACAAAACTTGAATTTGACAAAGACCCAATTGCAGGAGCAATAAGATACGCCTCAGTAGGGTGCAAATTCCCACTACTAGGGTTAACCCTAAGAGACCAAGTTGAAAACCCCGTAGTTTTCCAAGCAGATAAAGCTAAAGAATCATAAAAAAGCTGAGAAATAGAAGAAAAAGTCATAGGTTTCGCAGGAGGAAGAGAATCAAAAATAGAGGAATATAACTGTTCACCTAAAAGTAAATTTTTGTCATCAATAGGTAAATGTTGAAGGGGAACTAAAGGAGCAGAGATGTACCTTCGAAAAGGATTAGGTTGATTAGCCCAATCTAAACTACCCAGACTTCTTGCATATTTATTGAAGAAATGTTTAGTTTGGTTGTGATATTGTATGGTTTGTAAAAGGTGGGATTTTTGTTGTTCTTTGAGTTCTTCCTCTGTAATTGAAGATGAAGAAGAAATAGACATGGTTACAATTTTAGGGCTAATATTTGGTTTGGTGATTGAATTGAGGTAGAAATGGATATGGTGATGATGAACAGAGATCAGTTTTCTGGGGAAGAAGAAATGATGACATTGCATTGCGTTTAACAAGATTAAGGAGATTTTTTTTATTGTTTTCCCTTCTTGTTTCTTCAGGTGACGTTGAGTGTGTTCTAGAGTTCCAAGTTTGAAGGCTTAACGGTTTTTGTAACGACGGTTTAATTCTCCATGGAGTTTATGACGGAATCTGACTGTAGGTCTAACGCTCACTCAAAGTACTCCATTTAGAGGTGTTCATTCGGGTCATCGGGTTGATTTCGGGTCAGGTGTTTCGAGTCGATTCAAAATCGGATTTTGTGTTCACATCGGTTTTTACATAATTGTAGATCTATTTTTAAATCGGGTCAAATGATGTTCGTTTATAAAGTCGGGTGTCTATCGGGTCGTCAGGTCTGTTTTGAACAACTCTAACTCCATCCTTTGTTCAAACAAGTTTTCATTTGTTATTATATTTCATTTGTTGTTTTCATTATAACATAATGTATTTTATATCACATATTTTTGAAAAAAATAACTTTTTTATCTTTATTTATTATGATATTTTATTAATATTAGTGGTTTCGCATATCTTTTACTAACTTTATTTTAATATTTTTATAAATGTTATGGTTCCTACATATTTATACTAACTTTATAAAAACATTTTTTTTTAAATCTGTTGTGGTCCCCTTATTTTTTTTTTTCACTAGGTTTGATTTATCATTTTATTAATAATTAGTTGGTGGGGGCTAGGGGTGAACACGTTCTTGTTTGGTCTGGTCTGACACTAAAATCAGACCAAACCTGAAATTCCGATCTTGAAATTTTTCAGACCGGGCCGGACCAGACCAAACCGTTTTACAACGGTCCAGTCTGGTCTGGTCTATGGTTTTTCATTTTTTTAATTTTATCCAAATTAATACATGTATTTATGCAAATATTTCACACCTACAATTTATAAATATAATAATTTGTAATTAGTTTATAGTATTAACATCATGTATATATTGCTATATAGAAATAACTACATTTTAAAATAAGTAGGTAGCAACTTGATTTTTTAAATACAATATTATGATTTTCGACCATAGAACGGTTTGTGGTCCGGTCTGGTCTGAAAAAGTAAAAACCGAGATCAGACCGTAAACCGTAATTTAATTTGAGAAAAACCAGATCAGACCATTTAAACCATAGACCAGACCAAATATTGAAATTCCGGTTTGGTCCAGTTTGGTTTACGGTTTAGACCAAACTTTGTTCCGCCTAGGTGGGGCATGTCCCTCAAGTTATCTTATTTTCCTTAAAGAAACGATTTAAAGCGGTGTATTTAGAATGCATCAGATTTGTTTAAAATTTTGGTTTAAGGGTCCTAAGTCACACCATTTGTCATACCAAAATAATATAGATGATCCATTCCCCATTTTCAGTTGCATACCTTCTTCTACAATATTTCTAATCTTTGATATGTTTTCCTCATTACACAATAATTGCTTCCATAAACCATATTGTACTTGTTCAAAAGCCAATGATGAAGTCTTTAGCCCTCTAATATTGTGGACTGACCTAAAAATACGTTTCCAAAGTGAAGTATCGGTCCCCGAGAATCGCCACCACCATTTGAAAAGGAGGACAAGGTTTTTGACCATGATATTGCCCACTCCAAGACCACCCAGATGTTTGGGAACTTCAAAGCAAGACCACTTTACTGAAGGTATATTCAATTTCCCTAAAGAGGATTCACCCCAAAAGAAACGCCTTTGTAGACAAACAATTTTATTTGCAATGCTTTTTGGGATCTTAAATAAGCTCATGAAATAAACTGGGAGGCTATTAAGCACACTTCTAATGAGGGTTAACCTGCCCGCTTTCGAAAGCAATCTCCCTTTCCACGATGCGAGTTTGTTCCTGATTTTATCTAAAATAGGTCTCCAAGCAGAACACAAATTCATATTTTTACCAAGAGGGAAGCCAAGATATGTAACAGGGCACTTTAAATGTAGGCAACCAACACTCAAGGCAATATCCCTAGCCCACCCTTCATCATTCGAATTCCAAGTAATGATACTAGATTTTCCATAGTATAAATACAGAACCGACATCATAGCAAAGATATCCAGAATTCTAAAATAATTTATGATGCAAGAAGGATTATAAGGTACGAAAATCAGTGTATCATCACCTAATTGTAAAAGATTGATGCGTACCTTATCCTTCCCAATCAGCATAGGCTCAATCAACTGTAATTCATTTGCCTTGTTAAGGAGATGCACCAATGTTTCTGTGACCAAGATAAACAGGTACGGTGATAGAGGATCACCATGGCGTAATCCTTTTTCCATCCTAAACGGCTTAAGGGGTGAGCCATTTAGGAGAGTGGACATGGAGGCTGAACAAACACAGTTAAGGATCCAATTTATCCACTTCCGACCAAAGCCAAATTTGATCAACACCATTTTCAAAAAAGATCAGTTTACTGAGTCATATGCCTTCTTGAAATCTAATTTGAGGAGGGCACCATGGTGTCAATTATACACTACATTTACAAAATAATAATTTAAGTACGAATTTCAAATTAATTGAGACCATTGTATATTACTATATTCTTTTACTGTTCCATACTTTTAAGTCATTAAGATACCATTCTCAATCCTACAGAAGTACGTTACTGCCATTTATACAATTTGATAATCTTAACACTCAAGTAAGTTCATTTGGTTAATACTCATAACCGTACCCTGATTCATAGGATCAACACTAATCAAGTTCATAACTAATCAACAAGCACAACAATATGACACCTGATATATGTAAGGGTCTGGTTAGGTGAGGACCGTAATCCTAAACCCTAATTGTGGTGGGAGTCGTCACCCCTCCATTATAATGTTTATGCTCGAGCTCCACAGGAAAGGTAGCGAACCCCCTGTCTTACACCGCATTTTACGTGCCGGCCAACACGGACGCCGAGATTTTACATGCCGGTCCATGGTTCGACATTACCTTACTATCAGGGTCATCCAATCAATACTTATTCGCACACACAAGCACATCACATTTTTATTACTACAAGTTCACTTCGAAATTAATTGACTTTGACCAACCTAGTTGGTAACTTTATTCATTTAATATAATTCTTAATCATAACGTTTAATCACTTTTATGTCTTTATATGTTCATTACTTAATTTTTACACACTAAATTTATATTTAACTTTATTATTATAGCTCACTAAATTCACTCTAATAATTAGCTTAATATTCTATTAATAGTCTCCAAATTAGTATTTTCCACATGTAGCTATAAAAAAAATATATTTTTCTTAAAACAAGTTCTCAAAATTTACATTTCTAACTTTAAAACAAGTAAAACTTTATTCTCTTCACAAAATTCAATATGCTAATTATAATTCAAGTTAAAATTGCATCCTTTTGATAAGTTTCCAAAATTTAACAAGTTCTCCAAAAATCAATATTTCAAGTTTAGAAAAACAAGTGAAAGTTATTAAGTTCACAAAGTTAATAATCTAAATAAAAAAAAAATTAAAACTTATAATTTACAAAAATTAATATTTCTAGTTACAAAAAGTAACATAAAACAAGTAATACTTTATAAGTTCACCAAAATCAATACTTCTAGTTATAAAACAAGTAAAAACTTATATTTTCACAAAAATCAATATTTCTTGTTATAAATCAAACAAAACTTTTATCTTTAATATTTTCCATAAAATCAAATTTCACACATAATTTAAAAAGGCAAGTTCATTAAAAACACTTTTTACATCTTTTTACATAAATTTTATTCAAACCGTCAACTAAAGAAATATTTTGTACAAACTAGTTACAAAGCATACTTTTATAATAAAATTTCAATCATTCAAGCAAACAATTTACTAGTTAATAATTTAAAATTTACTATAACTTTAAAGATAAACTCAAATAAAAAAAAAAAAACTATAATAACAATATTCTTAATATAAGCTTACTTAATAAAAAAAAAAAATAAGTTCATAAAATAACTTACTACCTTATAAACTAATTTGAAGGCTAACATAAACGTATCAATAAAGTTCTAACATAAAAATCCTTAAATATAATAACAATTCTAATGTAACACATAACTCATAAACATACTAGCACTAGTTTATAACATGAATCATACTTAATATCATTAGAAAATATTGTTGCACCCAACTTCCTAAAATTGTTTAAAGATTATTAACATACTAAATATATTTTTAGCATACACATACTTAATATAATCTTGATCATAAATTCATTAGGCTAACTTTTCACTTAAACATACTCATCATATGTCATACTTTGTCTATTATAAAGTAAATATAATGTAAAATTTTAAATAAAGAGTAGGGTAAGAAGTTATACCATACTAACACCAAGGATTAGTACTAAGTAGTAAGTACTAATTAAGAAAATATTAAGATATAAGACCCTCCAAGATAGATAATAATGCTCCAAAGATAATTAATCCAAGCTCCCAAAATAATGATGATCTTCTAAGCTCCCAAAGGAAATGAATCTCAACTTCAAAAATAATGATATCTTATGTATCCAAAATAATAACCCAAAAATGCTCCAAAATGATGATAACTTAACTAAATAAAGAGTGTTCTAAACTACATCTTCTTGAATTTCTTCAAGTAATAATAAAAAAGGTATTAAGGTAGTAAGATTTTAATGAAGTGAGAATATAAGAAAGAATGTTAGAAAGATTTGATGATGGTGGTGTAAGTGATATCATGGCTAAGGGGGGTATTTATAATGGGTTTGGGCAACTTTGTAGTTCATTAGATTTTATGAAAAAGAGTGTTAAGAGTATAGAATATGATTAACTTGTATAAGTAATTTTGAGTGTGTAAGTGAATGTGTAAGAGTTTGGAGTGTAGAAGAAGATTAACTTGTGTAAGAAAATAGTGATAGCTTATGTAAGTAATGAACATCATGGGTTAAATAGAAAGGATTTTTGTTCATCAAATTTTGTCCTAGTATGAACAAGTGAATATGCTTTAAAATAATGGGTAAGTTTGATCATGAAAATATGATAGTTTACTTAGAAAATTTTGATTAAAACTATACTTAAAGTTAATAATAAAAAATACAACTCATTTTTTAGGTATAAATTAATTAAATCAAAGTTATAAGGTTAAAATAATAAGTAATAATGTTAGTTTAAGGAAGAAAACTTAAAACGTAACATTTTACAAAATCATAAATATAATAATAAAATATTACTTTTCGTACTATAAAATTGTAAAATAATATTTTAGTGTTGATAAAAAATAATTTTAAACCAAATAATATTTTAAAGTTTAATATTTGAAAGAAATTACAAAATCGGAAAATAAGATTTAGGAATTAAAGATGGTTTGAAATGGATAACCAAAGGATTAGGAATTTGAATTGAAAATTCGAAATAATTAATCGTAAGATTAAGATTAAGAATTTTGAGACTGTTACAACTCTTCCCCCCTTAAGATAGTTTCGTCCCGAAGCTAGCTAGGACTTACCTAAAAGGTTAAGGTATTGCTCTCTCAAGTCTGCTTCCTACTCCCTAGTAGCTTCCTCGACTATGTGGTTTGACCACAAAACCTTGACCAACGAAATCCTAGAGTTCCTCAATTCTTTGACTTGGGTATTCAAAATTCTGATATATCTCTCCTCATAGGCTAAGGACTCATCGATTTGAAGGGGTTGAGGAGTTAGTACATGTGATGGATCATGAACATACTTCCTCAACTGTGAAACATGAAACACATTATGAACGTTTACCAAATTCAAAGTGTGATACCCCAGATTTAGCTTGAAAAAGAGATTGATAGACTACTCATATCAACAAGGTGCATCTTCTTTTCTAGGGAGCCCATTTGCTAAGAACTCCACAGTTAAGCGTGCTTGGTGGGGAGCAATCTTAGGATGGGTGACCTCCTGGGAAGTTTTCCAGGTGCGCACGAGTGAGGCCAAAGTGCGCTGAAAAGACTTGTGTTGGTCTATGGGGCTAGTCTACAGTCTCTATGAGTAGTCACCGGTGGTCCGTTGGGCGGGGGTGTTACAAATGGTATCAGAGCAGCCCTGCGATCGTGGCTGATTGTGTGTTCAGTGCACCTAGCGGGGGAAAAGATCCTAAAATGTTTGTCCAACGAGGACGTTGTATTCCTAAGTGGGGGTGAGTGTGATACCCCAGATTTAGCTTGAAAAAGAGATTGATAGACTACTCATATCAACAAGGTGCATCTTCTTTTCTAGGGAGCCCATTTGCTAAGAACTCCACAGTTAAGCGTGCTTGGTGGGGAGCAATCTTAGGATGGGTGACCTCTTGGGAAGTTTTCCAGGTGCGCACGAGTGAGGCCAAAGTGCGCTGAAAAGACTTGTGTTGGTCTGTGGGGCTAGTCTACAGTCTCTATGAGTAGTCACCGGTGGTCCATTGGGTCGGGGTGTTACACAAAGGTACAGACAACTCATAAGCAACTTATATAACTCTTCTCAGAATTTCAAAAGGTGTAATAAATTTCAAACTCAACTTTTCCTCTTTCCTCATCTCAAAAGCATTAGTCTCATTTTCCTCATCTCTATGGGTTAACTCAGTAATCTAAGGATCGTCAAGTTGTACCTCATTGATATGATCAAACAAGGTTTATTGTATGGTCATTGCTCCCAAATATGGTCCAACCTCAAATTGGCTACAATTCTCTAACCCCTTCCACAATTCGCCCATCAATCTCTATGCTTAAGATTTCATTCCTCTTTCTTTTGTGCACAGTTGAAGCATAGTTTAATTTGGTGTTTTGATCTTTCAAGCTTATACCATACGTTCTGGCCCTTTGTCTCCAAATCTTCTCCCTTCTAAGCACAAGCATTTGTAAATGATTCTGAGCCGCCTTTAATCTTGCACATTCTATCTCATTCAACACCCTAGTGTCACTTGACTGTTCAATGTCATGGATCACAACTTCTTGTTCTTTGATCTTCGAGTTTTAGTTCTCAAAATTCTGTTTACTCCAAAGTCGAAAAGGGGCCTTTAAAGCCTTCATTTTATTATGCAAAGACAAACCCTGCAGGTTCTGCCATTCCAAAGATATAACCTTTTTAAATTCAGGGTTTAGGAACCAAGCATCGAAACACTTGAAGGGTTTTGGACCCCAAATTGTTGGAGGGTTGGTGAGTAGTACGAGGGGGTTATGATCAGAGAGACCCCTTTATTTACCCATCAGAATCAAGTTCGGGAAATTATTCAACCATTCACTACTACATATCATTCTATCCAACCTGCTTTTTGATTCATTCCTTCGCCAGGTGAATTTGATCCCATGCAAAGGGATGTCTATAAGACCTAAGTCTTGCATCCATTCCGAGAAGTCTCTAATACGCAAATCACATCTGAAGCTGCCTATCCTCTCATTTAGGGATATAGTAGATACATCTTTATTATGATTATTTTTAAACACCAATAATCTTTATCTTATGTATGTGATAAAATCTCTAAGATAATGACTACTTTTTAAAATCTTAGGTTTATGTTGAATAGATATCCTATATAAAAATATAAATAAAAGTGGTAAAATATTTTTTGCAACTGTTACGGGGTCAATTATTATCCCGCAATTTATTTAGTCAAATGATAACTGCCCAATAACTTCCCAAAATAACTACCCACTAACCGACTATAACCTCTCCGAAAATAATTACTTTCGGTTTCCCGATCTGACTTGAACGTCGGAGGGGTTTTCCGGGAAACCATCCCCCGGGCAAGGCTAACGTTGTGTTGCAGGATTTGAGGTCTCATCATCGAAAGGATCAAGCATGTTAACAATCGTCCCCGATTACACCTATCTCCAGGTATTTTTAAGTGTCTTTTACACTTCCTTATTTCATTACCGAAACAGTTTGGCGCCGTGTGTGGGGACTAACGAACATAAAAGTCCTGTTTTCCAGAAAAATTCTTCCAAAATTATACTATATTTGCTTTAATATCTGAGTTGAAATACGATGACAGTTACCAAGAACTCCATTGTCATCATTGTTGAACTCCACTAACCGTTCAAGTTCATCCCACGTTTTTTTGGTATAATTTTGCACTCCATCTTTCCTTATAATCTAGCAATATCTATCTTTACAATTGGAATTTTATGATAATTCCTTAGCCAATTTTTAGAAGGATTCGAAACCGTATATATGAAGAGTTGAAGACATATGGTGAAAAATTCCAAAGGACACGAGTAATCATTTATTTAAGGCTATTAATACGTACTGCATTCCAAAACTTCCATGGAAACCTTGGTATAATTATTTTATGTTGACGAATTCGTTATAATTGATTGTATATCGCAACGAAAAATTGATAACCATACTAGAAAAAGTTGTCAAAAAGCGCCTATATATTTTTGATATAAATGATTTCTCGGTCCCATATTATTTAATATTTATTACAATGCTGAGGCGGGTTTATACCACCCCAATGTTATAAGTCAGTGTGATGCACTTTCTTAAAGGGTTATTAGATCCGTAGAATGTTTCAAAACAAATTTCAACTGACTAAAAAATTTTGGTCCTAATGTTGAAGTACGGTTTGATGTACTATCTAAAGGATTAGATGACCCGTAGAAGGTATCCAAGCTAACTTCAATCAAGCGGTTTCGGTCTATGAAAATAATAAGTCCAAACATTGCCGAATTCGATGTATTGGTTAGCTTCGAGTGCGATCTATCAGTGGTTCAAATTATTTAAATCGGATCCCTTGAAAACAACCTACAGTGACGACTGTATTGGTTGGATTCGGGTACGATCTGATTATGGTTCAAACTCTCTACATCGGATCCCCGGAATACACCTACAGTGACGACTGTATTGGCTGGATCCGGGTATGATCTGATAATGGTTCAAACCATCCACTCATGAAAGAACCACCTTAGGTGATGACTTGATACATGGAGCAATACCATCACTATCGTCTTATAATGAAATGCTACATAAAGGATGCAAATCTTTGATTAGTATTGCCAACTGAAGAACATATTGTATTAATCTGATGATGATGATATGGTTATTCTTGCTTTTATTAAATGCATATCGGGTGATTCTTTAATTGTATTTATGGGTCGGTGATCGGTCAATGATCAAGTACGATATCGACATACATTGGAAGAATATTATATTTTTTCTACGTGGGAATTCAATACGTCACTATTATTATTATATTGGATCTTACTTATATGAGATATCCAGTGAAGAATATATAAAGTCATCCGAACTTTCATCTAGTTTGAAGGTCATATTATTATTGAAGTCCCAAAACGTGGACGTTATTATTCATATTACGAAGTCATCCGAGCTTTCATCTGGTATAAAAGTCATTATTATTATTATTATTGAAGTCCAAAAACGGGGGCTTTATTTATCATATTATGGAATTATCAAAGCTTTCACTTAGTTTGAAAGTCATATTATTATTTAAGTCCCAAAATAATTATATTTTGGACGATATTTTCTTAATTATCATTTCATTATCAAACTTTCACCTTGTTTGAAAGTGGAATCCGTGCGAGTGTCACCTAGTTTGATAACTCGGACTCTTATTTAACCAAAAAACGAGTGGTTTTGGGCGTATTTGTCAAAGTATTCATAGCGAGTATCACCTAGCTTGATAACTCGATCACTTATTCATTATTCAGTATTCAGTATTTAGTATTCGGCATTCAATATTCAGTATTCAGTATTCATCACCTAGTTTGATTCCTTATCTAAGTCCCGGGTGATTGACGGTTGGGCAATGCGGACCTATGTCCGATCAATATTCAGCAATGCGGACCTATGTTCGATCCATATTCATCAATGCGGACCTATGTCCGATCAAAATTCATCTTTGAAGGATTCACTAGTATGATTCCTTATCAAGAAGTCCTAGGTCATTGGCTACTAGGCCAAATCATTATTCAAGTGCAAATTTCAGATCATCATATGTTGCTGTAAGTTTGTATCATCAAAAGTGGTCGAAAGGTCAAATATTTATTATTCATGGGGCTTCAACCAAGCATGGACTCATCGAGGCAAGAGTTTAAAGTTTATTTTACTCGGACTTTAAAACATGGTTTTTTCCGAACATTTAATGGGTTCGCATCACAGGTATATTTATTTTCCGCATAAAGACTGATGCTCTCGCTACATTAAATTACCTCCTCTATCACTCTTCATGCGTGGGGCTAATGTTACGGGGTCAATTATTATCCCGCAATTTATTTAGTCAAATCATAACCGCCTAATAACTTCCCAAAATAACTACCCACTAACCGAATATAACCTCTCCAAAAATAACCTCCATTCTAGTATTATAAATAGAGGTTACATACATTATTTGAAAAGAACGAAGTTTTCATCTTCTTACCATACTCCATAAAAATACACCGCCCTCCTTACGATCGATATTCAACCAAATATCCCTTCATGGTCTGAACTCATCATACAATCCGTTATTTTGTTTTTATTAATTATCATATATTCATTACTTTCGGTTTCCCGATCTGACTTGAGCGTCGGAGGGGTTTTCCGGGAAACCATCCCCCGGGCAAGGCTAACGTTGTGTTGCAGGATTTGAGGTCTCATCATCGAAAGGATCAAGCATGTTAAGAATCGTCCCCGATTACACCTATCTCCAGGCATTTTTAAGTGTCTTTTACACTTTCTCGTTTCATTACCGAAACAACAACCAACTACTTTATATATCTATCCGGCGACCCTTTACATAAAAGCCCGTTAATAACCCAACCTGTTGTTAACTCGATCCACCAATGATCCATTAAAATGTAATCCGATCTTTGACTTCTTGGATCAACCCGTCTTGTTGAAGAATAATTTATAAAGCTCACAAAGCTTTTAAAT